>JANBPO010009260.1:14936657-15364909 GCA_024336825.1 Amorphophallus titanum
GCTTGAGCGCAACCGGCCGGCCGAGCACGGCCTCAAGCCGCGACCGCACCGCGATGAGGAGGAGCGAGCTGCCACCGAGCGCGAAGAAGTTGTCGTACGCGCCGACGCGATCGACACCGAGCACTTCGGCCCAGATCCGCGCGATCGTCTGCGCGAGCTCGCCATCGGGAGCGACGTAGCCGCCGTACTCGTCGCGGTTCGCCGACGGCGTGGGCAGCGCGGCGCGATCGATCTTGCCATTCGGCGTCACCGGCATGTGCTCGAGGGCGACGATCGCGCTCGGCAGCATGTAGCTCGGCAGCACGCCGGCGAGCTTGCCGCGCAGCGCGTCGACGTCGAGCTGGGTGCCGTCGCGCGGCACGACGTAGGCGATCAGCCGCGGCTCGCGGCCGTCGCGGCGCACGATCACGGCCTGCGCGGCGAGCGGCTGGGCGATCTGTGATTTTTTAGCAGCGGACTTTCCTATTTCAATGGCTTCCCGAATAATATCCTCCGCCGTTTGCGTCCGCTCGTTACGCACTTTGTCGATGAGCGCCTGAGCGTCAGCATCCGTCATGCCAAGGTGTCCGGAAAGGCTGCTGGAAATGACCCTGACCGCATTTATGGCACGCACTGGGATGAAGACCATGTTGTCCCGACAGCGAGCGACCTAGAGGCACAGGCCGGCACGTCTGAAGACGTGTTGATGACTCCGGGTTCGGCAACGGCGCACGTGGACGCCAGAGCCGTTCGCTACGATGTCCCGCAGTCGCTTACAAATGAGCAGAAGCAGCAGGCAAAAGACAACATCGGCGTTGTGGATGGCGGCGGCGGTGATGTTACGGCCGACAGCACGACGACGTTCTCCAACAAGACCATCGATATTTCGGATAACACACTTACAGGGACTGTTTCCGAGTTCAATACCGCGTTAAGCGACGGCGATTTTGCGACGCTGGCCGGCTCTGAAACGCTGACCAACAAGACAATATCGCTCGGCAGCAATACAGTTTCCGGGACGAGAGCACAGTTCAACACGGCGTTGTCGGATGCGGATTTCTATACATCTGGCGGAACAGATGTGGCCGTAGCTGATGGTGGGACCGGCGCGAGCGATGCAAGCGGGGCTCGTACCAACCTTGGCTTGGTCATTGGCACGAACGTGCAGGCTCAGAACGCCAATCTCGCCGCGATCGCAGGGCAGACATGGGCAAGCGATCGGTTCACCTATTACACCGCCGCCGCCACTGCTGCGCTAGGAACGATTACATCGGCCCGGGCGGTCAGGGTGGCTATTTGGTTGAAGGATGGTGAAGTGTGTAGTAGAAGGTTTACTTGGAGAAGGGTAAAGCAGAGTGGAAGATAAATGAGAAGATTTTCGTAAAAGCCGTTAATGTGTCGACGTGAATCGTCGAGTTGGCAGCTCATCATCGTAACACCAAGTGGTTTGGAAGGTTGAAAGGATGGCGATGACACCAACTTGGGTAAGGGGTTGTCGTGGAGGTTGGGGAGGCAAAGTTTGTAAAGGTATTGGTGCGGGTGCGCTTGGCATTGTAGCATTGGCATGTCCTGGTGTATTGCGAGGAGTCCATTGTAAGATAAGCGGACGTCGAGGTAGATGAGTGTTTCGGCGGTATGGAGTAAAGTATGACTCTTGTGGAGGAGGTAGTTGTGAATAAGAGGTGGAGGCACAATGGTTAGCGGGTTGGTGTGGAACATTTTTTTATTTATTATTTATTTTATTTATTTATATTTTTTATATATTGTTGTTGTTTATTGATTTATTTATTTGTTTGGGTGTGCCAGTCACTGAGTAACGAGTTTATTATCTGCTTAATTTGACCCGATTTGGGAGAGTGCGAGATCCGTGTCGGGACCATAAGTCCGCCATACCATAAAGGCTATGACATTAATTACATCCTCCAATACGGAGAAAAATCTTTGATTAATTACCGAAATAACGAGCCGTTCGAGGTTGAGATAGAATGCGAGATAATGCATGTGATGATGAAAACCACATAAAATAATACATTTATTATTTTCTTAATCATGCAGAGCGGGCATAACTCATTGAGTTCGAACCCCGGTACGTGGCGGAGATCATAGGTTCGAAGACCACCATCACGCATAGCGAAAGCTTCCAGTCGGACGTGACCCGACCTTCTGTCAGCGCCATTTGATATACCGAAGGCTCGACCAGGCGACCACACATTTATGCATAATGCATGCATTGGCAAAAGCATGATGACAGATAACTTGAACTTAGACAGCTCATTTTTATTTGACTTATGGTTGGTTATGTTGATTAACCCTAGTCATAAAAGGCGAGGATTCACCCAAAAATGAGAGAGGGACTTAAGTGGCGCGAAGAGGGGGATTTATTGAAAACCAGCGCGATTGAGCGTAGGTATAGCGTAATACGGCGCGGGGTAGTGTAGGTAAAGCACTGAAACGGCGCGGTATGGGTAAGTGAAATTCAACGGCGCGGGTGGCTCGGTGCGCGCCAGAATAGGGCGTGCCGGTTTAGAGAGCTTTAAAAAAACGTGATTTTGAGTGCCGTTTGTTTTCTAAGAGACGCCCCGATTGGGGGCGTAGTTCCAAGTCTATGGCGTGGTTTGATAACTCTGTTTTAATTGGCGACCTTCCCAGGGTCATCTGTTTTCTAAGAGACGTCCCTATTGGGGGCGCGGTTCCAAGTTTTTCCTGATATCTACTGAATTCGCGCCCAAATTGATGGGCGTTTCTTCAACAAGTCGCGACCCGAAGAGGGGCGCTGTTCTAAATTTGACGACCACGATTGCGGTCGTCTTCTTAACTGCTAGCGCCACACTGAGCGGGCGTCGTTTTCCAGGATTCTAAAACACATTTAAATAAAGCAAAGGAAAACAGGGCAATTGAGCAGCGTGATTTATAATAATTTTTCAAAATTTAAAGAAGCGACATGCTGAAAGGCGTTTTCATAGAGAAAATAAATGATTAATCAAATTAACGCCCTTCCTGGTGGGCGTTTCCTTCATGTTAGCGCCCTCAGTGAGGGCGTCTTTTGCCTGACTGGCAGGGTTTCCCCGTGGGCCATGGAAATTGCAAGGAAAAACTGAATAAAAATAAATAAAAAAGAAAACAAAGTGGAAATGGGGTGGGGAGGCCTACCTTAGGGTTCTTGGTCTGCCGGGGTTGCCGGAGCTCGCCTCCACCTTCCCCTTCGTCGCCTCCGTCGCCTCCATCTCCCCCGTGTTCTTCTTCTCCACGGGCTCCGTCGCCGGCCACCACCAGCGGAAGAACGTCCTCCGCCGGTGGAGCCTCCTCCGCCGGTGGAGTCTCCTCCGCCGGTGGAGCCTCCTCCGCCGATAGAGCCTCGCCGGCCGCCGCGGCGGCGGCCTCCCCTTCAACAACCTCTTCATCGTGAGGGTCTTCCACGACGACAACGGCGGGGGCAGCCACCCGTTGCCGCTTATGGGCACCTCCCCCTCCGGCCATCTCCGGCACTAAGAGAATGAGAGAGAGAGAGAGGGGAGGACGAGAGAGAGAGAGAGAGATGGGAGAGAGGGAACGGGTTCGGAGGGGGCTCGGGGGAGGGTTTGCAGAGCGAATGAACGAAGAAAGAAGAGGAAAAAAGGGCGGTTTCGTTTTGTGGGTTCGAAAATTAGTAGCGCCCTTGGATAGGGCGCTTTTCATGAGTTAGCGACGTGGTTAAGGGCGCCTACTAGAGTTTTAACGACAATGATTAAGGCGTTTCTTTCTTTGGCATGGGAATTAGAACCGTCGGCACAGGGCCATTAATGCCGATTGATTGACGTGAGGGGAGTAATCATTGCGATTTGTTAATAACGTCTGATCTTAAGGCGCGTAATCTTTAAAACGTGACTTTTGTAAGGGCGTTAATATTAAAAGTCAAAGATAATTTTCTTCGGAATTTGAAGCATTTGACGCCCTTCGTTGAGACTTGTTTCAAGAAACGCCCTTTCTGGAAGGCGTCAAAAGTTTGTGAACTGAAGGTGAAGGCGACGTTGTCAAAGGCGCTTTATATGAAATTCGTGACGTTGACGAAGGCGCCATTCGAGACAGAACCGGGGATTTCTAATATGTTGATCAGAAAATCAAATGGCTCAATTGGAACATAATTTTTATTTATGGAAAGAAAAAAAATACAATGCACTAGTGAGCCACCTTGGGCTTCAAGTTTTTGAGAGAATTGACATAGTTTTTCCATTCATCTCGGTCTTCATCCAGTTGTTCCACAGGTTGATGAGTCTTGTTGATCTTCCAAAGAGCATAAATGGTAGTGGTTTCTTCTCCATCTTCATTATAACTCATGCAGGTCTTTTGTTGAAGAGGTCATTCTTCGTACAGATTCTTCACTTTCATACCCCGTGTGATTTTTCTTATTCCATACCTCGTGTCATTTTTCTTCTTTCATACCTCGTCTCGCTTTTCTTATTTCATACCTCGTGTCCTTTTTCTTGTTTCATACCCCGTGTCGTATTTGCGCATCTTCATACCTCGTGTTATTTTTGCATCTTTCTATACCTCGTGTCATTTTTTTCGCGTCTGTATACCTCGTGCAGACTTTGCACTTACAAGGTGATACCTCGTGTTATTTTTCTAAAGCCAACTTCGTGCGGTTCTTGTCCTTCATACTTTGAGTATGAACTGAATTCATACCTCGTGCTGCTTTCCAAGCCTTATACCTCGAGCAGCTTTTCAAGTTTCTTACCTCGAGCAGGTTTTCAAGTTTCATACCTCGTGCTGATTTATCACTTTCATACCCCGTGCAGGCTTCGCCTGACGGAGTCACACCCCGTGCAGGTTTAGCCTGACGTAGCCATACCTCGTGCACATTCCTGGGGTAGATTTCCTAGTGAACAACTTTCATACCCCGTGCACATCTTCTCATACCTCGTGCACCTTTTTGTCTTGGCAACCCCGTCTATGTTTTTCTTGACAGAAAACATACCCCGTGCATATTTCCTTTGTTAGAACAAGTGTTTTTGGAAAAACATACCTCGTGCACCTTTTCTATTCTTCGTGCACATTACTCTTGAGCTATCTTCGTGCTGAAGCACACTGCGTGCATTTCTCTTTTGAGTTGTATTCTGCGTGCATTTTTTCTCTCTTATAAGAACAACCCCGAATTTGTTTGTGGATTTGGTGAAATGTCTTCGTGCAAGTTTTACTTTCTGAGATAATGCCTCGAGCAATAATCTTTAAATGAACCATTTCTATCAGTCTAACCGCTCGACAGAATGCCAGGTACTTTCTGATACTACTCAAGACATTCCTCCAATAATAAGGACATGTGATCCGAGGAGGCAGCCCTCTGACACGTGTGTCAGATGTTCTGGAAGGCCCCAAGGGCGAGGAGCATGCCGTCCACACTCCCGGTGACCTACTATAGCAACTATAAATGCAACTGATCGTCGTCTGAGACAAAAGGGTAAGAACGTAGAAAAAGTATTCGGAGCTGGAACGAAGACAGAGAGAGCACTTGAAGAAAAGAATAGAGAAGAGGCGCTACTGTGAAGAACTGTGAGACAGAAAAAGAGAGAAGAAAAGAGTGAGAGAGCAGCAGAGAAGAAAAGAGAGTAGAAGGAAGAAGAAGAAGGGAGAGAGATCAAGTGAAGAAGAAGAAGAAGCTGAAGATCTGTCCATCTGGAAGTTGGATCAATTCCAATCCAGATTTGCTCATTCAAGAGCTGCATCTTGTGCTTACTTTTCAAGCTTTCAGTCGCTGTAGTTTTTATTTTTGTGTTCTGTCCATTTGTTTTTCTTTTTATGGTTCGTTGTTCCGATTCTCTGTGAGATCGGGGTTCCTCCTGGGTTTGCAGGAGAAGAGAGACCGTGCGTCTCTGGTCTGCAGGTGACTGTGTCCCTGTGTGTTCCCTCCAGATTGGAGGAAGAGAGACTTCTGTCTCTGGATTGCAAGTGACGGTGTGTCACTTGTGGGTTCCCTCTGGTCGCAGAGGAAGGGAGTCTCTGACTCCGAGTTTGCAGGTAGTGGTTGCTACCTGTGGTTTCCCTCCTGGTCTGGAGGAAGAGAGACGTTCGTCTCTGGTTTCTAGTGGCTGCGTGTCACTAGTGTTGCCCTCCGGGTTGGAGGAAGAGGGGAGTCTGTTCCCCTGGTCAAGCTGTGTATCAGCGTTTGTTGCAGACTGAGTCTGCGGTTCTTGCTGTTGCAAGGGAAGCCACACTCGGTTTGAGTGTGGGGTGGACGTAGGTCTTGGTGACCGAACCACCTAAAAATCTCCTGGTGCAGTGGTTTGCTTGTGGTGTGCCTTCCATATCTTCTACCTCCCTTCTCTGGTTCGTTGTGTGCTGTTGATCAGAAGCTTGTTTATGTGTAGCTTCCATTCGATTTGATACAGCTGCTAAGTGGTTGACTGAGTGCTTGTGAGATCTACTCTGTGCATTGTGTTTCTCGTCCCTTGAGCGAACTTGTGTCTTGAGCTTGTTCGTTGTGTCTTGAGCTTGTTCGTTCCCTTGGGCTTCCCATTCATAGTCTTCATCAGCTGTCATTGATTATGGCCTACAGCTTTAATCCCGCATCTGCATTTTAGATATAAGTTTCTTTTATTAGGCATTTGATAGGGGAAATTTCATTCCTTAGCTCTGCTAGGGATATCCATTCCGGGTTAATCAATTTGGGCTCTTAGTTTTTTTTTTAATTTCATAAATTTCATTGAACGGTATCCATTCACCCCCCTCTGGATCTCATCAAAAGGGGCCCAGGATGTCGATTGCCCACCGAGCGAATGGATAAGGCTCTGTCAGGGCTACTAGTTTCGAGGCTGGCTGGTGTATCAGGCGGTCGAATCACTGGCATCGATCGCATCTCTGAACATATGCCGAGCAATCACGTTGGAGAGTAGGCCACTGGTAGCCATCTCATAGCAATATCCTTGTGATAGATCTCCCTCCTTGGTGCGCGCTGTAGATGCCTTCATGAACATCTTTAATCGCTCGGTGGGCTTCCGAGGCGTCAAGGCATTTGAGGAGGGGACCGACAAAGGATCTTCGGTATAAGGTTTTGTCGAGGAGGTTGAAACGTCGAGCGTGGTACTTCAGTCTCTGAGCCTCCCGAGGGTCGGGGTGCTCTTAAGAATCTCAGAGCCAGGATATGTATGGGGCTTGCCAGTTGCCAAGGGAGGTTCGTACAACGGCCACGAGCTCGGTTTCGGTGCTCGGTCATTCTAACTCCTCAATGGTGAGGACACGAGAGCCAGTCGCAGATATCAGACACGCAGCACGACTCGAGCGACTCCGGCCTCTTTATGGTTGGGCGACAGCATGGAATCCCTGCCCGAGCCTTGAGTTTTTATGTGTGGGACATTAGTATTTCTTTCACAGATCACCTTGGATACAATTTTATATGAAAAATTGCATAGACTGATTGGCCTGAACTCAGCAAAAGTTGTCGGAGATTTAATCTTAGGAAGCAAACATAAGATGGAGGATGTGGCACCCTGAGGTAGGCCCCAGCCCTGAAAAAAACTCTGTACAGCTGTCACAACATCATTTTCAATTATATCCCAACAATGTGTATAGAAAATTCCACTAAATCCATCCGGACCAGGGGAGCTGTTTCCTGAAAGAGAGAAAACAGCAAGTTTGATCTCTTCTGAAGATGGAACAGCACACAAAATCCTATTCTGCTCTTCAGAAATCAAACGAGGTATTGATGAAAGCAAATCTTCATCTAAAGAGTGAACTTCAGTTGTTAGCAACTGTTGAAAATATTGAACTGCACCATTCAAAATAGTCTCTTGATCTTCCACCCAGTCACCATTTACCTTTATCCGATGCACATAGCTTTGCTGTCTCCGAACCCTAACATATTGATGAAAGAAGTTTGTATTTTTGTCCCCACATTCTAGCCAATTCACCCTGGATTTTTGGTACCAAAAAATAGCCTCTCTGGACAAAGAAGAAGTCATAATAGCATTGGCCTTTTGCAGGGCTATCCTGTTATCCAATGTAGGATTTTCATCAAAGTCTGATTGGCACCTTGCTAGCTGTACAGAAGCTTCTTCCTTTGCTAAATGAATATTTCCAAATGTATCTTTGTTCCACCTCCTTAATGCTTGCTTAAGATCTTTCAATTTGGTCTGCAAATTAATAAATGGGTGTGGATCTGACCTAGACAATTTACTCCATTGATCCCCAACAAATTTTTTGAAGTCATCATGAGAGTGCCACATCTGTTGATATATAAACCTACCAGGAGCTGAAATGGTCGGAGCCATAGAAATCAATAGTGGAGCATGATCTGAAGGACCCCTCGGAAGATGTTTGACTGACAAACATTTACCAGACTGAGTCCAAAGAGGGTTTAATAACACTCTGTCCAGCCTAGCTTTGATATGACATGGACCAACCTGATTGTTAGTCCATGTAAATGGGGAGCCAGTGTATCCTGCATCAACCAGCCCAGTAGCAGACAAAAACCCCTGAAAATCTGTCATCGCTGCCATTGAAATAAAAGAACCCCCCGTCTTTTCAGAAGGGGAAGTAATACAATTAAAGTCACCTCCAATAAGCCAAGGGACAGAAATCTGAGAGCCAAAGGACATAAGAGAATCAAAAAGGTCTCTCCGAACAGCAATTGAACAAGAGGCATATACCACAGTGATCATAAAGGAGATATTAGAATTATCATAATATGCCACAGTGAGAAACTGAGAATGACTTGCCACCATTTGCAACTTAATATTGCAACTATGGAATAACCAAATTTTAGAATCATTGCCATTATTACCAATAACCTCTGGCAGACCAATTTTCCTGGAGACAGATATAGCACGACTAAAAGGGACCCTGGGTTCAGAGATAGCAACTAGCTGGATTTTATGTACACGAACTAAATGAGCCAAGCTACCAACAGTAGCTTTATTGCCAATACCACGAACATTCCAAATCAATGCTGCACTATTCATCAATGCACTTTAAGGGGAACGGAACTGCAGATTTAGCTTTGGCCCTGGTTAACCGAATATCCGTAAATAACAGCCCTGGAGTGATAGTTACTTCTGCAGAAGTTTTAGCTTGGGCATAGCTCTGGTTGAGAGTATCCGGGCATAACATGCGAACATTTTCTTTCTGAGACAAGGAGGAGACAGAGCCAGTGATTAACTCAACACTTTGAACATCATATTGTGGAGCATGCGAAAAACTACTTGATGGACCCAAAGGATTATTAATTGCCTTTTCAACCTCATTATGAGAGCAAGAAGCTTGAACCGAATCTTTAACACTCACTGCAATTGAGTTAGTTTCCTTCATGACACTAATCCCTGTTTCCAATCTAGGATTAACAGCCTTGTCAATTAACATTTCACCAACAGAATCACTATCATCCTTTTGAGGATCTCCCACTTCAATCTTTATTTGTAAATCTGCACCGCATCTTCTGGGTGTAGTGGCCGCCTGCATCTCATGTTGAGGCATCGCCACCTATTAATATACTCCACGGCAATCTCATTGATCTCCTGCTTGGAGGCATATAGGTCAGCCATGGTGATCTCCCTTTTGGCAATATAAAATCTTTCTTTGAATCTCTTCTGCATATCAGGCCAGTCAACATTGGACCCGGGTGGCAAGCTTGTGTACCACTCGAAGGCAAGCCTGGTACGCGTCGAGCCGAAGAATTTCAAGAGATAAGCTTCATTAGTAGCCAAATCCCCCATGATGTTCACATAATAGGCAATGTGCTTCTTGGGAGACCCTTGCCCGTTGAATTTCTCAAACTTCGGTGGCTTAGTGACGCCAACTGGCAACCTCTTGGCGGCATAATGAGCCGGATAGGGTACTCGATAAATGTTGAAGGGGGTTTGATCAGCATTGCCCCTCTTTGCCAGCTTCATATCAATCATTTGTTCGAGCATCAGTCGGTTGGCCGCCGCTGGGTCAACTGGGCTTGGGTAAGAGTGGGCAGGCCATGCCCCTGGAGTAGTCAGCATCGTCGCCTGTAGGGCGGTAGGAGACCCTTTGGGAGATAGAATCAACAATGGGGCCGGTGCTGTGTATTGTGCTTGTTGTAGGGGTGTGCCCCCGGTGTAACTGGGTACTGGTGAAGGTGTTGCTCTGTGCGGGGGTGCTTCTGAAGACCGCCCATTACCCCCAAGTGCTTTGAGAAAATCTTCTGTCTGCCCAGATATCGAGGGTTGTGCATTCCTCTCATTCAGTTGTCTCTTTAATAGCTCAATCTCCCACTGGTATTGTCGCATCATGTGCAGCATTGCGGGGTCATTCGTGGGGAAACTGGGAATGCCCCCTGCCTGTTCGGCAAGTGCATCTTCAGATGATGTGGGGGGCTCACCACTAGTGCCTCCGGTGGTGACAACATTGGCAGCCAAGGCCATAGAAGGTTCTTTATTTGAGTCATGTATGTGTAATCTTTCTTTATTTAAGTCAGTTAATTGGTAATTGGGTCAGTTTGTTAGTCAATTAGGCCCAACTAGTGGGCTAGGCCCAAGGGCGCCCCACCCTGGGAGCCCTGACCGACGGGGGGCACTAAAGCAACAAGACCAGCGTCAGCCAGCCAACTAGCCATGCTTACAAACTGACTTGAGGGGGCTGGTCTCCCCACAGACCATCATCGACGGTTGGTAGAAGAACGTTGAGACACATGCCGCCCAGTTAGCAAACTGAGTCTGCAAGCCGACAAATGGAGGATGGCTTCTATCACCCCCGCTCACAAGAAGACGGACCCTCCCTCTGACGAAAGGGAATGCCTCATCACACACCTGCAAGCCAAGAGAAGGTGGTCACGCTACACGAAGATGAAGGAAGGGTAGAGAAAGAAAGGTTTATTCAAAAACAGAGGGGGAGAATACAAGGTAACCTCCCATCCCCTCAAGGATGAAACCTATCTGGCTCAAGGAGTAGAACCCCTCTGCCAGCGTATAAGTGGTTGACCTTCTCCAAGGCCTCCCGCCACCCATCTAAGAATCCGACCCTGTATTGTTCAGAGGCGAGACCGTTCGCTCCTGGCTCCGGCCACGGCCACCACGATTCTGCCAGTGGCTCTCTCCAAAGGATTAGGGGCTGGCGACGACCCTGCAATGCTTCGTCGTCGGATGAGGTACTAGACTCACCCGAAGACATCTCACAAGGGTGAGTCCTCCAAGGTTCCTACACAAAGGGGCCAAGGGGAGGTCGCTACTTATAGGGGGAGGTGAAGACCCCAGAAGGCCAGAGGACTCTCATCGTCTCTCTTCAATTCTGAGAAATCGAGGTGACGGATCCCAAAAGTTGTGCCCGTTCAGAGTTAACTCTCGAAGGCGCAGTTTCGAATTCCCAGGAGGTTCCGTAGCAATCACAGGGAGAGGGGATGCACAACAAAGATTCAAGAAAATCTTCTATTCCATAATCAAAAAATCTTACAAAGGAAAGGGCAGCTGCCCCAACAGAACAAGGGAAGTATAAAAAGAAGAAACAAGGGGGCACCCTTTTAAGAGTCTGCCCCAACATCACGTGACCCAGCCTCCTCAGACTCACGTGTCGCATCAGACACCTGGGAAGGAGGATCCTTGGCCGGGCACTCCGCAGACACCCCCGTCGCTGAAGTGCTAGCAGGTGCTCGCTCGACGGAGCCCGGCCCGGGTGCTTGGTCCCCGGTCTCGACCCCCTTGTCACCAGGCTCCTCCTCGCCATCGCTGGCCTCTGGGCCATAAGGTGTTGAGGTGGGAGGTAGGGGAGGTTCTGGGATGCCAAGGTTCCTCGCCGTAGCCGCGACGGCAGCTGCCCAACCTTCCCGGAAGCCACGATCAAGAGCCGGCCCGAAGAACTTCAAGGCCATCTCAGTCAACTTGGCTCGATAAGTCGGGGACAAGCGAAAGCGTTCCACTGCCTCTTCTTCGATAGTGGACACCACCGAGTGTAATTCAGCGATCTGCGCCCCTACCTCCCGAGCCCGGTCTTCGGCTGCTTGAACCTGTACTCTCAGCGTGGCCGCATGAGCTTCAGTTGTCTCAGCTCGAGCCTGGAAGAGGTCACAGCCCCGCTCCAGCCCAGTGAACGCCCACTCCACCTAACATAGCCGTTCCTAAAGCCCGACGACCTTAGTATGGGCCACCCTTTGGTGCTTCTCAAGCACCTCACACTTGGCTGCCAAATCGGTCTGTACGACATGGCTAACGTCCAGCTCTCGAGCAAGGACACTATAATGATGCCTCTATAAACTGAGGGCCCTGGTGACAGTACACACACTCTGCACGGCCAGATCTGTCTACTCCTTCTCAGCCCCAGGACCAAGCACCCTGACGCTCTCATACCAGTTCATGCACTGGTTCAAGAGATCCACTACTACCTTGAACCCCACACGCCCAACTGTGACCCCCTCTGACGGTGAATGTTGAACTCGTGGAGGGAACTCAGATGACGGGGGGCAAGTGGCCTCATCAGCAATGGGGGCTTTGCCCTTATCTCGCCTCTCTCCCACAGGGGTAGGTGCTGCGGGAGAGGGGGTAGACTCATCAACCGATGGCAGCAGTGGGACCTCAGGGGGAGGAGACGCCTCAGACGATGACGGCGGAACTCGACTTCGAGCAGAAGCAGAAGCCCTGGTCCTCTTCTTCAAGCGACGCTGACTATCCAGCATTGCCAACTCATCCCCGAACAGTGGAACACTATTGCCACCAGTCATGGTAGGCTCTCCTCGTGCGACGCTTGCAGCCCCCTCAAAAATGTCCCTCTGAGTACTCGACCCGCCACTGACTGAAGGCACCCGTGATGGGCTCACCAGAGGAACGCCTGCGGGGATTGGATATTGGAGGTTCCCCGGAGCAAATGGGAACTCAGCCTGGGGAGCAACGACAGTCACCTGACCAGCTCCAGGCTCGACGTGATCTCCAGGGCGAGGGGCGCACCGCGGCAAATCGACAATCTCGTATCGTAGCTCCGACGTCCCCTGAGCCCCTGCCAAGGCAATAGGGCGCGTTACACTCAACATAATGCCCCATGCCTGGTGTGTTTTGCTCTGCTTCTCCGATTACACAGCATTATGCTTTAGGGTATAACGCACTGGGGTAGATGTGTTATACTATACATAACGCGCTATCGCAAGTGCGTTATGGCCTACATACCTGTGCCTTGTGTTCACCTGAGCGTTCGGGTGAGCATAACGGACGAAGGGAGGCGCGTTATGTAATGTATGACGCCCTTGTCCTGACCCGTTATGCGAGGTAATAGCCTTGTGTTAGTCCGTTATGCTTTCTGGCATTCTAATAGTGCATGTTTAGTTTCTAATGCATTCAGTAATGCATATTCGCCATGTTTAAACTATTTTATAAAATCATGGCATTATTTTATACCCCGATGGCGTAGCTTTCTCTCACCTTGTGATGGAGCCACTAGTCGTAGCCCGACGACTGAGAGTGTCGTCCCACCTGGGAAAGGTGGTGCATGTGAGTAGGTAAATCTAGCTCGTGATATATTTAATTCACTGCTGCGAGAGAGAGATACCATCCCGTGACCCGCCCCGGGCACGAGAGAGCGAGTTGACCACCCTAGCTCTTTGCCGGTTTCTCAACTGTGCACGTCCGATCGCTTCCCTCGCTAGGGACGAGTGCGAGCTTGCTAGAGTCTCAGGTTGCATTTCTGACTCGACGTCGAGTCCCGCGTCGTCGTCCCGCATCACTAGGGTCGGTGCATTTCTTGATTCATGCTGCATGAAGTCTATGCACTTTTGCCTTGGGCTACACAAGGTCTGTACAACATTCATAGTCTGTGCATTCAAGTCTGTGCACACTTGCATAATGCAAGGCCAAGTCTGTGCACACTTGCATAATGCATGGCCAAGTTTGAGCACACATTGTAGTAGGTTTAGAGCAGCAGAGGTGTTTGAGAGATTGCCTGACTGAAGAAGGACAAGCACGTGACTACTTAAAGCACGCACGTGAACTCCAAGAAGACTTCACACTTAATAAATCGTATTCTTTCTTTAGCCATTCAACTTAGAGGAATTTACTAGCACAAAAAGACATGTCTACGTGGCATAGATGTTGTCAAATTTTCCATCCACGTGGAATATACTGGTTTGCTACAACTCAACCCAAAACGGTACTCTATCTTTTACTAATTGGGAACAATCTCATTTGTAGGAAGGCACGTGATCCCAAGAATGCCAGTGGGTGGCACGTGGTCCTAGGGAGCAAATGATGGGCACGCGATCTGAGGAAAGGAACATTCTCATCCAACATGTGGACCAATGGGGCTTCACTAGGGTGTTTCTACCTCATCCATACGAAGGCTCTGCTATATATATATAAAGATCACCTCATTCTTTGGGTAGTGGATGATCAACGAAGAAATGAGGAACTCTGAGAAAGAAAAAGAGAGAGACCTTGTGTGTGAGCAGAAGAAAGAGAAGAGAAGAAAAGGAAAGAGGAAGAGAGAGTTCAAAGAAGAAGGCCAAGAGAAGAAGGGCGAGTGTGCAGCAAGTGGCAAGATTGATGATCTGTTCATATTTTGACTCCTGGATCAAGATCCAGAGTCATTGTGCTCCTTGGAGCTACATTATGATTGTTCCTTCCTTTTGTCTTTTTGTTTGTTCTTTTCATTTATCTTAGCATTTTTCTGATCCTCTAATTTGAGGTCGGGATTCCTCTTGTGGACTCAAGAGAAGGGAGACTGAGTCTCCGGGTTGCTAGTGACAGGGTGTCACTAGTGGTTCCCCTCCGGGTTGGAGGAAGAGAGGAGAGTGTTCCTCTGGTTCAAGCTGTTAGGCAACGGTTTGTAGGCAAGCTGTGAGGCCCAGCGATTTCAAGCTGTTTGGCAGCGGCATCCACACTCTAGTTTGAGTGTGGGGTGGATGTAGGTCTGGAGGACCGAACCACCTAAAAATCTATCGTGCCGTGGTTTGTATGAGGTGTGGATTTTCATATCTTCTACCCCCCTTCTCAGGTTGTTTTAGCATTCAACATCAGGAGCCTTCCTATGTGATTTCAGTTTGAATTTGGTGTTGGTGTTAAGTGGTTGACTGATCGCTTAGTAGAAAAACTTATTTAGTGTCTCTCTTGGTAAGAGTTCCTTAAGTTATCGTGTGAGTGGAGTCTGCGCGATTCCTTGGGTTATCTACCTTTAGAATCTTCAGTTTCCGGAGTAAGAGAGTGCATTAGTCTCGTTAGACTTCATTGAGTGTAGGCAAAAGTTTTATTCTACAATAGTTTTTGAATGGGGATTCATTCACCCCCCTCTGAATCCGTGCCTAGCACCCGAACAGAGAGAGTTCTAGCTCTCATCTCTCTTCCTTTTATCCCTTGCTTGTCCAGTTTGATGTCTGCCGCTCCTCCGTGTTGAGGAATCCAATCCTTTGCTCTCCCTTCATCTTTGTCCTGTCAAGCAAGGAAAACAAAGTTCACGCTCCTCAAAGCTCGATGACCAAGCTCTCACTTCAGGATGCTACTTTCACGTTATGGACATGCAAGGTATCTTTTATTTTGTGCAAGAATATGTTATCAATGCTATCATTCTTATTATTCATGCACATGGTTATAATGTTTGATCCTTAACATGGTTGAGTGGCTTAGTTAGGTTAAATTTAGTCAAAATAAGTTTGCTTCTACAGCACCTTAGGCTGGTGATAGATCCACGTTGGGAGTCTAAGTTCTTTCCCCGATCATTGAGGGTGACCCTTTAGTGTGGGTTTTTCACACACTACACGGTGAGTCATTGCCAATCTCCTCTAAGGCAACACCATTGTTGCTTTGGCCATACTTCAGGATGCATGAAGGCCTTTTCTTTTCTCTACTCGGCCGAGTGCAGGGGCAAGAGATTGATGGATCAGATGACCAACCTAGGTACTCCCCAATACGGGAGAAGTCTCAAATAGGGGCAGTCTTAACCCTCAAAAATGAGCATTCATGCTATATCTGGCCAATAAGGGTTGTCAAATAAAATTTCACATGAAAATCAATAGTAAAATTATGAAAATCAAAGGCATGGCAAGAGTGGCAAAGCCCCGCGGGACGTCATGAGCCCGGTCGTATGCGTACTTAAGGGTCCTAAAAATCAAAGACACAAAGTCCTGATGTAACAGACTATCTCTTTGAGGGGTGGTGTCCTGGAAAGAATTCGAGTCCTGATATCTCCCATACTGTATGAAGCTTGTCTCCCATATTTTCTTCTATTCCTCCCTCTTAGGCTGGGTTGTATCTGGAGTATGACCTTAGTAGGGGCATCATTCTTTAGAGGTGGTTGGTTGTGACAAGTCACCCCCAAATGCACGCCCTGCTCAAGGGGACTCCTTAATGAGAGGGGGGAGGAATGACGACCCCTAGCCAGTAGTTTGAGCCTATCTTGAGGTGTTGCAGATGGCCTTACTCCAAAAATCTGACAAAATTAAATATTTTTAAAACTCTAAAAAAATTAGATATTTCCCAAAATCTAAAAAATCAAGATATGGTCAAAAATCTAAAAAAAATCAAGATGAGCGCCCCCCCCACCAACCCTAACCCTAGCCACCAGCCTCCCACGGCCCAGCCATCCCTCCCACTACAACCAGGTCCGCCCTCTTCTGCCCCGTGCGTCCACGGCATTCCCGGAGTCACTCGTTGCCGCTACGACCTCCCGTGGATTGAGAGGACCACACTGCTGTCCCTGCAACCAGCCTGCAACAGAGGTCAAGTTTTCAGATACTACCCCGGCACCCACAGTGCAAACCAGCCAAATCTTCCTTCTGTGGAGTCGTACATCGTCAAGTCAGCTTCGATCCAGAAGTGATCCCGTGGCGATCCGACATCGGCACTGTTTACGCTGCCCGTTCTCGTGCAACTGCGCCCAACTCGGGACTGAACCAGAGCTCCATCTGGTAGCAGCTCCATAGCCCGCCCCTGCATGATTCAGCCAGAGATCTCTTCACGGGAGTTCTGCCTCTCCGAAGCACCGACGCACCAGAGGTGGTCCCGCCTACTTTTGACATCGTCTCTATCTGTGGCATCCAATCTCCCATAGGTGCGCCAGACCCAGAACCCCTGTTCACCCAGGACGAGCTGCTGTCAAGTCGGCCCCGACACCCCTTCTTCGTCTCAGTTTAAGGTCCTTCTGTCTTCACCAACATTTACGCCCTCGACAAAACGAAACCAACGCAAGTGGTTTCGTCGTGATCCGATGTCAGCACTGGGAGTTCTGCCCCGTTCTTCATTGACCTGTCCTGCTATTCACCCAGAAATCTGACGCCGGCTGTCCCTGCGACCACTCCCAGCAAGGTGATCAGACGGCCTCCCCCTTCTGAGGGCTCGTAGACCTCCCAGTCAGCAACGTCCCCGTCCTGGTCCCGCCACGTTTGGAGTTTGGCAGCACCCATACCGGCCATCGCACATCTTCCGCGCCGACCAGTCTAGCCGTGCAGAACTGCACCGGCCTGCTGCTGCGACCGCCGCCCCAACCCGGCGCCGTCCGATCGACACCAGACTTTCAGGCATCCGTCAGCCTCCTTCGGTCTTCGTCCAGGAGTTGGCTGCACCGCGATCGGACGACTGTGCTCGACGTACGGTCGATAGCTTTTTTCCCCTCCCCGCGATCCCCCCTCCTACGCGAGGATAGTGTGTGTAATTGATCGCCCCTCCCCCGTGATCTCCCTCCCTGCGTGGAGCAAAGTGCATGTAATAGCAGGGACGTCACCAAGCCTCCCCAACGCAGCGTGTCCGCCGGGTGCGCACGCTCCCCGACTCGCCATCGTCTCCGATCGGCGCCGGCCTTTTTTTAAGGCAAGGTGAGGTACGTGGCTGATCACTTGCTCCCCTGTGCTTTGTCCCTTCGTATTTTCTTTGTGCTTGCGCTGACGGTGAGAGAGAGCCCGGTCCCGTCCCCCGTTACTTGTGAATTTGCTACCATGCAAGAGAGTGAACCCCATAATGCCCTCGGGTGCGAGGTCTGCCCCGACTGAATCCGGGTGATCCCACCCCTTCAGGTCGGCCTTCCACTGACCCAACTCACGAGTTTTGACCACGTGGATGGCTTGTGGGCCAAAGCCCATCTTCCCCATCACCGGGTTACACCCGAATTCTGAGTGCGCCGCGTGTTTGTCCGCCGTGTCCAACCTGGCCTGTTCGGCCTTGCTTGCTGTCCATTAAGTCGTAGTTCCGACCGGGTCCCGTCCCGCGTCAGATGCGACAAGTCATCCATTACTTGGACTGCTTTAGGGGTATCATCAGCTTGCTTGAGCTAGCCGAAGTCATCATTCGGTGGGGCTTGAGGGGCCATGTCTCCTGTGTAGAAGACAGTGGACTTATCCCTGTTAGCCTTCTTTTTGTTTCTAGGTTGTTGTTTTTAGGTAACAACGAATGTCGTAAGTGGCTCAACCTCATGCTCCTCCGATGCATAGGAAAGCTATATGCAATTTGGCTGTAAGCATATGCACTTGTTGATGGCTCGGCTAATAAGATTAGGCTCGAAGTTGATTTTACACCTCTCAGGGTGATCTGGAGTTGACTTGGAGTTGAGGCATAGCTGATGAAGCTTGGCCTTTTCTTCATCAACGGAGAAGAGATCATCTTTATCCCCCTCTGAGAGCCAGCCATTGGCTTTGCTTTTGATTACAGGGAATGCACTGGGTCCCCCGAAATAAAGCACAGCATCAGCAACATTGCATTCTACTGGGGTGAATGGTGACAGGTCTACAAAGACCATATGCTGTTCTCCGTCTTTGGCTTATTTGATGCACTGATGCAGAGTCAACGGGACGACTTGATTTTCATGCAACCAGGGCCTACCTAATAGTACCTTGTAAGATGTGTTGACATCAATGATGTAGAATGTCACCTTAGAGGTGAAATCATCGAGCACTAGATCTACATCTACTCGGCCGAGGAAGTCTTTGGTGTCCTGCTTGAAGTCGGATATCTTGACTGCTTGAACCTTCTGGAGGTATGGAGTCAGATATAGGGTCTTGAAAATTTTTAGCGACATGATGTTTACAGTAGCACCGACATCCACCAAGATTCAATTCATCTCATGCCCATTGATTTTCCCCCTCATGTAAAGAGGGTGGTTGTGAAACGGAGAGGATAATAACATGTCCTTTCCAAAGAAGGTGACAGTGGCCGCGAAAGCTTCGTATGTTGGCTTTATGTCTATAGCGTGGGCCTCATAGGCTTTTGGCTCCTAGAGTTTTCTAATAAGAGCTTCTCTTAGCTCTTTAGTCCAAGCAATGGCTTCCCAAATTGTGACATTGACAGGAAATCGCTTCATCTGGTGAAAGACTTTTTGGTGGGCTCGAGCACGAGCGTCCTCCAATGAAGGTAGTATATCTGATTGAGTCTTGCACGAGCTGTCACACTGCTCCCCATCGGGGAGATGCACCTCCTTGCCTTTGCCACAGGGATCGGGCTGGTTCTGATCCCCTGCGGGTTCCTGGAATAGAGGGGCCAAGGATGGCTCTTCTGGAGGCGACTGGTGAACTGGATGGTCTCTAGCAATGACCTCCTCCATGCTAGAGGGATCTGTGGACGCACTTTTGGGGCTGAATTGGAAGAGCGAATTGATCGGCCTATACATTCATCTAGCGAAACACAAATAGATGATCAAACCACAGTGCATAAAGAACTTTTAGGTGGTTCGGTCCTCCAGACCTACGTCCACCCCACACTCAACCTGAGTGTGGCTTCACTGCTACACAACACATCCTGCATCTGCTGGGCATCACAGCTTGCCTACAAATCGCTGAGCAACACAGCTTGCTGTCTAGAGGATACCACACCTCTGCCCGCTGAGGATTACAGCTTAACCTATCTAGAGGAATCCTCCTCTGCCCTCTGAGGATTACAGCTTAACCTGTCTAGAGAAATCCTCCTCTACCCGCTGAGCCTCACAGCTTGCTTCGCTAACAAATAGCTTGAAGAAAGGGTAAAAAGAAAAACAAGAATGGGAAAAGACACAGCGATCGAAAGGCTACAAACGATAAAGCACAACTGTTACTCTTGATGAGCTGACTGGCCTGGATTTGATCCACGGTCCAGTAGACTGAGCTTCTCTTCAATCACTCTCTTGTTCTCTGATGTCCCTCTTCTTCTATTCCTTCTTCTTTCTTTTACTCTAGCTCTCTGTTACTCTCTCTTCTTCTTTCTCTGTGGAACTCTCCTCTTTCTTTTTCTCTGCTCTGCACACTTCTTCTTCTTCTTCTGGATCACAGATATCTTCTCTTCAATCTTGCCTTAGGGATCTTCAACGCCCATTTTTTTTTCTTACACTGCAGAAGGGATGTCGTTTTATATGTGACTTCACTCTAAGGACGCCCTAGACGTGTGGAGGGCTTGTGCCCCCTTCTCTAAGAGATCCACGTGTCAGCTTCCAGGGCACTGGGATCACGTGCTAGCCTTATCCTCATCGAGTGAAGGCCTGTCACAGAACAAAAATATTAGTTTAGTTGACAATATACTGAAGAGAAAAGGATGCATGGGGTTGTTATGTGCTCGGACTTATAAACACTGACTTAGTTACAGTGTCTATACAGACTTCAGCATGCAGAGAGGCAAAATGTGCACGGGGTATGATCTGCACGGACTTGTATCAATGGCGTAGCTACAATGTCTACACCGTCTTCAACATGCAGACATGTGAAATGTGCACGGGGTATGATGTGCTCGGACTTGCTTGCCAAGTCATGGGCATTTGTGAAGCAATATATGCATGGATGCATGTTTCAAAGAAACATGCACGGACTTGTGTCGTGCCAAGTAAAATGCATGCATGGGGTTAAACGTGCACGGACTTGTATGCAGCAAGAGCAAAAAATGCACGGACTTTGAATCCAGTCTTGCAAGGGAAAAAACTACACGAACTTTAAATCAGAAGATCTGCACGGACTTAAACAAGAGAAAGTCTGAACGGACTTGAAGAATAAAAATCTGCACGGAGTATGGCTTGCACGGACATTATATGTAGCCAAAACAACGATCCACCAAGTCCAGAAATGTGTACGGAGTGCCGCTTCCACGGACCATATGAAGACTTCCATGAACTTTATGCTAGGACAGAATATCCATGTGGTTTGTCTTCCACAGACCTTGAGAGGGCATGCCAGGACTTTATATGAAACACAAAACTTGCAAGGGGTTTTGCTTCCACGGACCATGTGAAGTAAAATCTGCACGGACTTGATGTCTCAGACATGATGCAGATGTGGAAGGACTTGAGAGAAAGTCCACGGACTTACTATGCCGCCCAAAACCGAACGGTCTAAGTCCAGAATGTGCACTGAGTTTGATGTGCATGGACATGAAGGACAAAGTGTGCACGAACTTTCAAGGGAAAAGTGTGCACGGACTTTGAAAGACAAAGTGTGCACGGACTTTGAAGGATGAAATGTGCATGGACTTTGAAGGATAAAATGTGCACGAGGTTCAGAAACAATGTACATGGACTAGAAGGGTAAAATGTGCACAGACTTACAATGCAACCCTATGTCACTCAGCCTAAGTCCAAAATATGCACGAACTTTAACTCAACCTAAAGGCAAGTATGCATGGACATTGTTACACATCCACGGACTTGAAGGTTGAAAACATGCAAGTGGTTATGAACATGCATGGACTTTAACAAAAGTCCACAGAGATGTATGTGCACGGACTTGGACAATGCTACAGCCTGTAGATGCAAGATGTGCACTGTTCATGCACGGAGTTTGATTTTATTCTAAGGAAAACATGCTCAGACTTTAAACAGAAAATGTGCATGAACATAAGATTGCAGGTAGCAATGTGCACAGACTTGGTGAAATGTGCACAGACTTCGACCGAACATCGTGCACGGACTTGTTGAAATGTGCATGGACATATGTTTTAACACAAGGCCAAAATGTGGACGGACTTGTGAGATGACAATAAAATGTGCACGGACTACGAATGTCACTCTACATAGCTCAGGCAAATGTGCTCTGACCTTGCTAAGACTTGCAATGACTGAACATATGCAGACTGCCTACATGCACTGACTACACACAGACTTGCAGCACCAAATGCAACAGGCAAACACTTATACACAAACTAACACTTATGCATCAATGCCATTCATCTTAAGCAAATGCCATACACATCTATGCATCAATGCCATTCATCTTAAGCAAATGCCATACACATCATCATAAGTTGCCATCATGAAAACTCCACTTAATCATCAAAGCCAAGAGGGCGGAGCAATCTCCCCCTGATTCATTGTAAGTTGCTATCATCAAAACAACCACTCAATCATCAAAGTCAAGAGGGCATAGCAATCTCCCCCTTTTTGATGATGGCAACACACAATGAATGGCAACACACAATGAGTCACACTGTCCAAACAATTCTCCCCCTTTGACATCATCAAAAAGGAGATGGTTGGAGAGAAGTATATAATAGTGCTAGAGATAAGTACCCCTTAGGTTAGCTCCCCGATGAACTAAAAAACTCCCCCTTGGAGAGAATCAACAAGAGAAATGGTTTGCATGTGAAATAGTTTGTAGCAATAAATTTAATGACCTGTTGGAGATATGCGAGATAAACATCAAAGCTTAAATCTTCTCTTCCCTTTTCTTTTCTTTTTCCTTTTGTTTTCTCACTTCGCCTCCCCCTCCTATAAATAGAGGGGGAGAGAGGTTCGAACGGCTCACGCCGTTTGAACTCCTCCTTTCCCTCTCTCCTCCTTTCTCCCTTCCGTCGACCGAGCGCGAGCCCTCCCCTTTCCTCTTCCTTCTTCTCCGCTTCCGGCCGTGGGCGCCACCGCTACCGCCGCCGTCGTCGTTATCTCTCTCGCCGGGGTGAGGAGGCCGCTACGGCACTCCCCTCTTCTCCTCCCTCTTTCTCTCTCCCCCCGTTCTCTCTTTCTCTCTTCCTCCTCTTCCTCTTCTTCTTCGTCCGAGGGGGAGACGTAGCCCTAGGGCTCCCTCTCTCTCTCTCTCGCATTCTCCTCCTCCTTCCCTTTTCCTCTCTTCCTCACCTTCTCCTCCTCTCCTCCTTCATCTTCGGTGCAGTCGATGGTCGCCGGGAGGGTGTGCCGCGGACGGGGCACTGGAGCGTGCCGGCGAAGACCCCTCTCGGATGCGTGCCGGGGAAGGTTCCACTGCGGGCGAGGCACTAGTGTGCCGGCGACGGAGCGTGGGGTAGAGTGTACCGGCAAGGGAGCGTGGGGTAGAGTGTACCGGCGAGGGAGCATGGGGTAGAGTGTACCGGCGAGGGAGCGTGGGGTAGAATGTACCAGTGAGTGCACGGGGTGTGCCGACGAAGCCCCACTTTGGGGTGTGCCAGGGAGCACGCGGGGTGTGCCGGCGAAGCCCCACTTTGGGGTGTGCCGGGGAGCGCGCTGGGGGCGTGCCGGTGAAGCCCCACTTCGGGGTGTGCCGGGGAGCGCGCGGGGTGTGCCGGCGAAGCCGCACATCGGGGTGTGCCGGTGGAGAGGGCACAGGTAGTGTGCCGGTGGCGGGCCTAGGCAGTGTACCGGCGAAGCCCCCTTCAGGGCGTGCCGGTGAAGGAGTAGAGGGGCACTTGGACCGTGGAACTTCTGGTGTTGCCCTGCGGGACCCACTACTACTTTGTTGGGGTCGCCACTCCTTGTGGGCGTGCACCCGTGTTTCCCCTTACGCCTCTAGTCTAGGAAAAACTCTGTCAAAATTTCATCAAAAATTGACGGAGACTTGGTCATCTTCAGTAGTGCCCCCCCCTTTTTATAGATTCCGAGCTTTATCGTCTTGTTCACTGTCTTCCCATCTCACCCTTTATCCACTTGGTGGTTGGGTTTAAGGCATCTATTGGGCCTCTGCTGAGGCCAGATGACTAGGGCTTTGTGGGTGCGTTGGGGAATGGCCCAGAGAGCGTACCGGCGAAGACTCATTTGGGGCGCACCGGGAAAGAGAACCCATAGTGTACCAGTGAAGAGCTTGGGCGATGTGCCGGTGAAGCCCCCATCAGGGTGTGCCGACGAAGGATCGCTCAAGGCGTACCGGGGAAGCTTGCGCTAGTGTGTGTCGGCGAAAAGCCCTGATGAGTGTGCCGACAAAGGCCATGCAGCGTGTGCCGGTGAAGGCCACAAGGTGTGTGCCGGTGAGGGTCTGTCGGGGTGTACCGGTGGAGGCCATCCGGACTGTGCCGGAGAAGGCCACCCGATAGTGTACCGGAGAGGGGGTTTTAGACCGTGCCGGTGAAGCCTACCCTGGGGGGATTGATTTGCTTCATTTCTCTTTCTCTTTTTTCTCCTTTTCCCTTTCCTTTCTCCTTTCTCCTCCCCTCCCAGTGAAGAGTCTGTTACTACTTCTGCTTTATGGCTTCCCTTCTTTATCTGCCTTGGGCTTGTTCTGATCTTTGCTTGTTGTAACCATGCAGATAAATGGCTGCTCCCAGTGGTTCCTCTGCTCCTGTTGCCGGTGCCCGACGTGCTCCTCTGCCTCCGGTACCGGCTGTTACCTGGTTTAATGTGGAAGACTTAGACCGGGACCACGCGGAGGTAGCGGCGTTGGCTGATTCTTCGGGCTCTGACCGCGAAAGCTTGGATATCCGGAGACTGGCCAAGGCCGAGAAGGGATTCAGCTTTGACCGTGTCACGGGAGTCTACCCTGCCGACTTCCCGAAGGACAAGCACCTCATTCACCACCTCAAGCACCTCCGGACTCACGGCCATCGGGAGTCCTAGACCGTAAGGGAAGTGGAGCAGGCCATCTTGCAGAGTCGGGACAGCTTGTCACACGTGGTCCTGAGGAGCATCTTGATGTACCTAGTGGGCGAGGCCCGGGCGTGGGAGCCCGTGCTAGGGCTAGAGGCAGTACTTCCAGTGGAGGACAAGTTGGTGAGGACCCCAGGCTTCACTCCTACCAAGTGGGACAACGCTACGGGGCGCGTCCAGGGTGAGCAACACTGCTATGGCCTGTTCCTGGCTCCGTTAAAGTGGGGCTACGGGGAGGAGCCCTTCATTCTTGATTACCTAGCGGTCCGGTTCAAGCAGGGGGTCTCGCTAGGCTGGTTTGGGGAATTGAAGCTCCAGACTGCGTACAGCTTTAGAGAGGGAGCAGTGGAGTTTGCCGAATATGTGCTTTTCAACTATGCTCCCATTCTCATCCGGGCTGGTGTGTACCACAGTGTCTACGCCTCCCGGTACGACTATCCCGTCTCCAAGGGGCTGTGCTGTGGGATGCTGGAGGTATTCAGCATAGAGACCAACACTTTCTACACTGCAGAGGGTGAGACTTCGCTGGACTTATGGAGCCTGAGCCAGCTAAGCGGGTTGCCCATTGACGGGGAGCCTTATGAAGAAGTCTGCCTCCCCGACTTGATTAAGGATGAAACTGACGGCGACGGCTATTATTCTTTGGGGTACTCTTACTGGTACTTGATGAAAGCGTACCGAGACATGTATAGGCTGGCCCACGGGGAGAAGCAGCCGTGCCGCGGGGACCGGAAAAGGGTCCGCTTGACCCTATGGCTTCAGTATTTCTTCGACGGGCCGAAGAAGTATGAAGATTTCCCGTGCGTGGGCACGGTCGTCGCCCGCAAGAAGCGGGCCAAGCCCAAGTCAGATGTGAAGATCCCCTCCAAGGGGCGTCTGGGCGGGCCGAACCCAATGCGATCTGGGTAATTATCGACCGGCTGACTAAGTCCGCGCACTTCTTATCCATCAAATCAAAGTGGACGGTGGATGTGTTAACTGCCCTATACATGAAGGAAGTAGCAAGGCTACATAATGTTCCTGTGGCTATTATATCTGACAGAGACCTCAGGTTTACTTCCCATTTTTGGAAGGGATTGCAGGAATCCTTAGGAACTCGTATGAACTTCAGTACCGCTTTTCATCCTCAAACTAACTGGCAGACAGAAAGGACCAACCAAATTATAAAAGACATATTAATGGTCTGCATGATTGATTTTGGAGGTAGCTCGCATGAACACTTACCATTGATTGAATTTGCCTACAACAACAGTTACCAGTCCAGCATTCAGATGGCACCGTTTGAGGCCTTATATGGAAGAAGTTGCAGATCACCTTTGTGCTAGAAAGAGGTAGGCGAGAAGCAATGGCTCAGACCAGTTCTTATCTCTGAGTCATCTAAGAATATTCAAATCATCAGAGATCGTTTGCAAGTTGCTCAGTCCAGGCAGAAGAGCTATGCTGATAACCGAAGAAGAGACTTGGAATTTCTGGTAAGTGAGCATGTGTTTCTGAAAGTCTCACCCATGAGAGGAGTTCAAAGATTTGGAATGTGGGGTAAGCTGAGTCTGAGATTTGTTGGCCCATCTGAAATATTGGAGATAGTTGGTGAAGTTCCTTATAGATTAGCGTTGCCACCCCAGTTGTCGGGCATTCATAATGTCTTCAATGTATCTATGCTACGGAAGTACATGTACGACCCCTCGCATGTCATCCAACATACGGATTTAGAGCTGAAGGAAGACTTGCCCTACGAAGAGAAGCCTATCAAGATTCTGGACCGGAAGCAGCAATAACTCAGGAATCAGTTCATACCGATGGTCAAAGTCTAGTGGAGTAGGCATGGAACCGAGGAAGCCACGTCAGAATCGGAAGAAGCAATCAAGAAGTAGTATCCTGAGTTATTCTAAGGTCAGTACCTGTAATTTCCTCTGTATCGATAAGTTCGGTGAATTTGGAGGATCAATTTTCTTAAAGTGGGGGAGGGTGTAGCAACCCGAATTTATTTAATAAATTGAATGTCCTTCTTAGGTCAAATTTTGACCAATTTATAGAAAAATATGAAAAATTCATATTCGTGTAGAGGATCATTTTTCCAACAACTTTGTCTTCTTAGATGAACCCAAAAGAAAATCTGGTTTGGCCTAAATTATAGTTTTTTGCCAAAAACTCAGAGTTTTTGTAGAATGGCCCTAATCCGACCAAATTTGAACCTAATTCGAACTCTAATGGGCTCAATCCGGACCCAATCGCTAGGGCCACGTTGGTAGTCCATTTCCCCTCCATTTTCCTTGTGCAAACCCTAGCTGTGGCGGCCAAATTTCAAAGAGGAGGTGGCGCGACCTGGTTAAGTGCGAATATCACACGCGTCCGACTCCACGGCGCTCCCCCATCCATATCGTGTCTCTAGGTTCGACCCTAGCTCTATAAAATAAAGCCTAATATTACCTAAAATCCTCATTTGTTGTAGTGGCTGATGGCGTGCGTGTTTGAGGATGGAAACATCGAGTCTAGGAGGGGGTTCCATCTAGGGTTCCGACGAGGTCGAAGTCCTTTCTCATGTTTAAATGTAGGATTCTTGCAGGCTAAAGCCTAATTAAATACACCCATGATATGCGTCTTTTTGTACTCTTTCCATTGATAGTAAAATGCTCATTTTTCATGGAGTATACTGAGTGCTTTGTTGAGTTTTCTCAAGGTCTGTCAAAGATCACTGGAAGGTAGGACACGGTCCCAGATAGCGGTTCACCAGAGACCGCTACCTAGAGACCGCGATCTCACGACAGATCGCTTTCTTCCGACTGTGGATATTTTTTTGTGAATTTTGGTCAAATTGGCACGATCGCATCGGCCCTCTCCTAACCGCGACCAGCACTCGGGCTACAACTAGATCGTAGTATTTTTCCCTTGTGTTCCACTCTGAATAGACAGCATGTTTAGGTTAAAAACGCACCTAATGATTAGGGATTATGAATGAACATTTAAATCAATCAAACTTGGATCATGGCTGACTCATTATCATCATTCCTTCTATTCAAATCATGGCTTATCATTATTCCTTCTTGCTGCACCTTGCAAACAAGTAGATTAAATGTGACATAATCTATTCATAACTTTGTCAATTTCTGCAATACTTTCACCTGCTTGCTTGGTTGTTGATTACATTACTAAGATTGCTTGAGGGTCATGCCACTTCGGTGGAAATGGCTTACCGTTCACTCCCATTTTTCATGTTTTTCACACCTTCAAATCTTATGATAGTCGGGACTTTCTATCGGATATTCTTTCCGTCGAACTATGACCGCTATCACAAGACCTCCGTAAGACTTTGTGAGTCTTGGATTCCCACTAAGACGCTAAGCAGATTATACCTTGAAAGCCCAAACCCACTTACTCGACCGGATTTCGTTTTGGGCAGTCCGAGATTGTGACTGTTCTGCCCAGTCCCGTCCAGAACACAGCCCTACGAGGACAACTACTAGGAGGTAGTGGCTAGAGCTTGACCTTGTTCTGCTTCTGATCTAGCCTGTGCGCCAATTTCTTTTTTCAGTCGAATGAACCTTGCTTTAAGTCGACTTAGCCTTGTTTAAGTCAACTTATGTCACCTCAATTGACTGAGGTTATGCAGATTGAACCCTGTCTCAGTCCGATCATGCCCCAGGTCGACTGAGGACCTTGACTAGTTGACTGAACTCTATCTTATCCTTTACCTGACCTAGTAGCAGCTTTCCTTGGACCGCCACCAGCAAACTGTGGCTCCCAATGAACCGCATTCTTCTTCCCTGCCTTGTTATGCATCGACCTGCTGATATATTGAGTCGATGCAAGCCTTTGTTGCTCTCTTTCTGATAGCGGTTGTTCCTTAACTGCGACTTTAAGGCCACGATTCTTTGAGGACCGCGAGCATCCTTCTTGGTCAGTGAGTCGACCCCACCTGCTTATGAGTCGACTCGAGCCCCAACTGGTTTTCCGTTTGATGGCGGTTCTGTCTAGACCACTATATCACGATAGCGGTCCTGTGCTATCTGTGACCTACTATAGGTTTCCCATTTTTCGTGATTTTTGTGTGATGTAGCAGCCACGGCAAAGGTTAGCCCTTCAGACTACTATCCCACCCTTTGCACGACCCCTTTAATGACTCTTGGCTTTCAAGTCATATTTCTATGACTTCCATTCGAAATTCCTACTATGGCATGACCATTGTTCTTAAAGCTTAGTTACTTGAACTTAACCTTGGAACTCTTGACCGAAATAAGTAAATTTCTAGATATTACTTGGGATCCTTGATCTACTACTCAATGCCAACACATCATAAAGGGCCTGGTCTAGTCCTCGAAGGAGCGCCCAAAAGTACTCGTACCCATGAGAATTTGTAATGATAAGGTATGGTATTGCACCGAGTACTTGCTAGCGTGTTGTCTATGATATTCATTCCTACATAAAAAAATTTTCTACATGACCTGTTCTACTTGCATGCTTGTTACGACTAATTCAAGATATCTTATTATACGGTTCTAATTTCTGCTATTCTCTGCATTCATATCCTTTCTTTTATGGGCTATAGTTAACTGCTCTTCACATTATTTGTTTGTTCGATGTTTTTATGGAACACATTATTAACTGGTTAATCACTTATACATTGCCTGGTATAGAACCTACTGAGCGCTCGTTCACCCAGTTCTTCTCAATCCTTTTCAGGTAGCTCGGATGAGGACGCGCAAACTGATGGGGATGGGCACGAGTGAAAGCTTGGAGCGAGCCAGCTTAGGAGTCATGTCATGTCTCTGTCATAATGCAAAATGTGTTGGTTGCATAGAATTGTCTAATGTGGAAGTTGTAGTTTTGTTTGGCATTTTGATTGGGTCAAATATGTAAGGAAGTTGGTTTAAACTTGGATGGAAAGTTATGTTTTGTTATAAATATAGTTGGCAGTTTATTAAGTATAATTATTCCTTGTCTTTTGTTGTATTTTCTTCCACTATCACTCTTTGACACAAATGATTATAACTGTTGCGTTTCGATTTCCCGCATCGGGACGTGACACAGAGCATCTCCGCATCCCTCGCCTAGACATTAGCATCGCCACTGCCGTCCTAATGCAAGGCACTCGACATGCCATCCTCCGATGCTCCCTTGTGGTAGAAGTCCAGACAACCTTGATGGATCTCCTCGCCCTAGCTTAGAAGCATGCCAGTTGTGAGGAGAACACTGCAGCATTAGGCAGCACAGTCGGGACTGGTCAACCCAACTGAAAGTGATCCGTCGAGTCCCCATGAGAATGGCAAAGCAAATGAGAGCGGCATGACCAAGGATGCCATGACCGTTCCGAGACCAGGGAGAGGGGCCAGTATCGATGCTACATGCCCCTGACGGCTCCGCCTGAGCAAATCCTGATGGTGATCTGAGAGGATCCCCCCTGACGGCTTCCACTGTGACCATGGTCACAATACGGCCAACTGCATCTAGCTCATGGATGCAATGGAGGACCTCATTCGGCGAGGACTCCTCAAAAAGTTCATCGCCAAGGCTACAGAGAAGCAACAGCAACCCCTCCACCCATCGACAATCGGCCCAATGGAAAAGAGATGATAATAATTTTTGGCAGGTTAGGATTCAGCGGGGACAGCTCCAGGAGACGTCGTAGGTACGCGTCAAGAGTGAACTCCGTGGATCAAGTTGACGGGAGCCACCGTGACTCCACTGCTTGGGATCGCCTCAAGGATCCGATCATCTTTCCAGATGATGACCGTCAAGGTGTGAATACTCCCCATTCTTATGCTCTGGTGGTCTCAACAACCATTAATCAATATACTACATAATAGATTCTTGTTGCTAATGGAAGCGGGCTCGATGTGATTTCTTACGACTATCTCATGAGTGTGGATCTATCACGAATAACACCATTGCGTACACCCCTATATGACTTTTCTGGCACAACCAGTTTCCCCAAGGGATGCATATCGTTATCGATCGCATTTGGGGTCCCCCCAGAGATGTGGCGTTCCTGGCAGACTTTACCGTAACACCTCGGATTTCCCAGATTTGAATCCGTGAGGTCTCGGAGCGCCGTGTGAGTCTCGGAACGTGTTTTACAGTTTATGTGGATTTTTGACTGTCGAGCCTTTGGAACCCTGTGTAGGGTGAACCGACGTGTTGTCGGGCTCTGAGACATTGAAGGCACATTGTGTATTTTTTGAGGATCGTGGGGAGTATTTTTTCCTAATTTTATAATTTTTAGATTTTTAAAACTTCAAAATATTTCTTATTTAAACAACCCTCACCCCCTTCTCTCTCCCCAACTCTCATTTCTCCCTTCTCCCTCTCTCTCATCTCTTTCTCTCCCCCTCTCCCCTGAGCAGTCGATGGTAGTTGAGGAGGGTGAGGCAGGGATGGCACGAGGGCATGGAGCTTTAGGACGAGGCGAGGATCGAGGCATGGTGGCGTGGCGTTCGTCGGGTGCAAGATAGTGAACCGGCGAGGGTTCATGGGCATTTCACGTGGAAACGGCGTCCACGGCACGCGTAATCTTCGGTGGAGGTAGGGAGATAGTTCTCTAACCCGTGTACTTCCTTTCCCGCGATTTTGGTAGGTCGAAGTGAGTCGAGCGGGCTTTATTTCACGCCGGGGGATTAAAACCATGTTTTAGGGCATGCGGCAGATTCGTCGGATCGAGCGAGATTTTCTCACTTCTTTTCCTTCCTTTTTGTGTCTTGGGACCCAGGGAATGGCCCCCATTATTTTTCCCCTCGATTGGGATCAGGTGAGCATGGGAACTGGGCTCTGCGGTTGAGCCCGGACGACATTCTACCATTTTCGGTCGACCAACTGCAGGGGATCAGTCGACTATTTAGGCGTTCGCTCGAACTGGGCATTCTTCCCAGTTCAGTAGATTGAACTGCTCAGTTTGATTGATTGAACTGGTTGGCCGACCGACCCATATGGGCTGGTTGACTGAAATGCTAAGAGTCCGTCTGTTTTGGGCCCCGGTCGACCCAGTTGAGACCCAATTGTCGACCCAGTTGAGACCCAATGGTCGACCTATGGCCCTGTGGTTGTCCCAGACACCCCGTGGGGACCGTGACCATATTTTGGGGTGTCTGGAGATGCCGTTTGACCTCGATTAGTGTACCCGTGGGTTTTGTGGGTCCGGGTGACCTCGTGTGTTCTGGGCTTTCGTGTTTTCGCTAAATCATGCAATTGCGGGTCGGTGCGAGTGTGGAGAGCCATTCTCGCACGTTGTTGGCTTTTTCGGAAAGCGATTTTCGTGTGGACACGTTTTCCCTATTTCCGTGTGTGGTTTGGTGGCCGATCGGGGGAGATCGAGCCAGTTTAGTATAAATCATATTTTTTGGGGTTCGTAGGGTTGGCCGAAAAATGGCAACCTCTCGCGACGTAGTTAGTGTCAAACTGACCGTTGGGATGTCAGGATCCCAACCCCACCAGTTTTATGTTGATTGGTCGTCATTTGGGGCCGGTAGGAGTCCGGGAACCCCGGTGACTCTATTTGGGTCGATTCACCTGAATGGCCCGGATCTCGCGATTTAGTGTGTTTCGCGGCGTGCATGTGGTGTTTTTGGAATCCTTGAAGGATTTCTCACCGTTTGGATGTATTTCCCCTGCGCTATGGCGTGCATGGGGCGTGGAACGGGTCGATTGGACCGTTTCACCGTTTTAATCATCGGATTGGCATAACGGTCCTACCTGAGACCGTTATGTGCATAACGGTCCCCCGATAGACCGTTATGCTTCGTTCATCAGTTTTCGTCTTCGGAGGTCTTGGAGCATAACGGACCAGGCCTAGTCCATTATGTGGAGCATAACACCCCTGTCCAAGTGTGTTATGGTCGGGTGGTTTTCGAGGCTGACTGCCATGTCAGTCCTCTCGATGACAGTGCCTGCCTCGAAGACTGTATCAGTCGGTTTTCATAACGGACTTCCTCCTATGCATTATGGTTAAGTTAACGCGCAGGTGTGGATCTATTATGTGTTTCGCTGACCGATGTTTTGACTAGGTGTGCGGTTAATATAACACGCCTCACCCAGTGCGTTTTGTGGTTATAACGGATTGGGTGTGGTCCGTTATATGCCCATGGTCTGTGGTTCGAGTGCCTTTGTGTCTGTTGGGTATAACGCACCTGCCCTTGTGCATTATACTAGTATGGCATGCCTGTTGTGGTCTGTTATGCTTCGTGTCGTTCATGTTTGGGTCTATTGGACATAACGCCCCTCCCTGGGTGCGTTATGCTGATATAATGCCCCTATGCTGGTGCGTTATATCGTCTGTTGTAGTGTTCAGTCTGGTTGGCATAACGCCGCTCCTGTGGCACGTTATGTGGGCATAGCGCCCCTCTGCTAGTGCGTTATAGTCCTGTTGATGGTTTGCTTGTGCTGTGCTGTGCATCTGTACGGCTGTCTGTCCTAGGTCCTTGTTTAGGGTGGTGTCTGTCTGTCGGTGGTTGTCTGGATTGGTCGGTTTAGGTGACTGGTTGTGGTCTTTTCCTAGACTACGATAGTACCCTAACGACTCAATCTAGAAGCTACCACTGTCCTTGTCTCTGGTTGCGTAGCAGTTGTCTCTTGACTGTTGGGTTTCCCCTAGCAGTTAACTGACAGGTTGCTTTGCCCAGAGTGTTGTCTTCTCCCACCGCTCTTGTTCTTGTTGTTTCTATTTGCTTGTGCTGCGGTGGCAGTGGACGTGTCAGTGTGTTAATGTGTCGTGTCGTGTCTGGTTCTTGTCAACCCGGGGTTACCTAGTGGTTGACAGGAAGTCTTGTTGTGTCTCAGCGGCCTTGTCCAATTCGAGACATTGGTTCTAGATGCCTCGAGGTACTGTTCTACCTCAGCTTGCATGTCCAGGTGTGCGGAGGGTTCTCGGTGTCCCCTCAGGTCTCCGTGCGTTGTTCTTCCTAGAGTGTTGTTTTCCTTGGCTTAGGATTAGACCGATTGGCAGCTTTGTTCCGCCGTGTACGATAATCTTGACTCAGAGTCGTAGGACTCAGGGACCGTTGTAGTTGTAGGTCTAGTTGCCTAGTCCTGAGGTTGTCGACAGTCTCCCGTGCTGCCTTCAGTGCTTCGAAGTGTGTGTTGCTTGGCATTTCGTCTTATCTGTACTTCGACACTTTTATTTTAAAGTCTCGGAGTTTTGTGGCTCCTCTTTGGTTGGTGCCTTACGGCACGCTTTGGCATGACGACTTTTGTAGCGGGACACTTTTCCCGAGACATGATTTTTAAGCTAGTTCCGTGGGCTCCCGACCATATCATAGCATCCGCGGGGGAGAATACTAGTTAGAGGCCTGGCTTAATGGTCTACAGCCTGTGTGTGCACACGACGTCAGGGGCTTAGGACTCACGTCGACGGGCGTGACCTTGACTGGTCCTTGTAGTGGTGGTTTCCACTTGGGCCTGCGACTCGGCCTTAGCTGGGGAAGACTACGTTCGGCTGGTAGTCGAGGCACTTGTGGAGAGAGTTGTGGTGCAGTGTAAGACATTAGTGGACGTAGCTGACCGCTTCTCTTTCGAGTCACGTGTTGCGTGACTCTCGACATTTCTCGTGTGTCGTGACCTTCTGGGTTAGCTCTTTTGTGGTTGCACTCAAGGTCAGTGTCCTGTCGCATGCATGACGTTCTTGTCATGCATGTGACAGTGTGCACAACGTCCTTGTCGTGTTGTCCGTCGTCCGTGTCGGTCATCTGTCTAACATTTTCCTAGGTTACTTTTGTCTGTTTTACAGGTTCCTTCCATCGGCAGTTCGGCAGCTCATGACCCTGTCAGCTCTGAGTCGCCCTCCTGCCCTTGCTTGGAATAGTTTGGGATACCGAGGTTAGTTCGGTAGCCGTTGTATGGTACAACTTCTTCCTCCCCCTCTTTCTTAGCTTGTTCCCTACTCTTGCTTCCTGTTCTATTTTCTTTATAGCTTTGTAGTTTAGCTTTCCTGCTTTACTGCCTACCTACTATTTACTACAGCTCGCCTACTATTTTTAGCATGTTACTGCGTGTTTTCCTCTATGGGGATCCGCGTGACCCCTACTGAGCCAGTGACACGAGGCTCACCCTTGCTTTACAGGTGGTGGCCGTTCGTTCTGCTTCCGTTTATTTTCGGTGTGCGTGCTCACGACGTCTAGTTGTGGCCAGCTGGTACCCTCGTCAGGCTTCCCCCGACTCTCTGGTACATCTTTTCTTTTGTGTCAACTGTACTTGACACTTGTTGTCTTTTCTTTGGACTTGACTCTGGGCTATAATAATTAAATTTAAACTGTTACTTAAAAAGTAATTTTATTTCTGCTACTTTAGCAAACTGATCTCGTGTCCAAGAGTCGTCTAGTCTTGTCTTTTTGTTTCTTGAGTCTATCATTGTAATTTAGTCTTTGGAAGTTGTAATAGAATTACTTTTATGATTTAATAAAGGATTGGGTCATTGTTATATTTGCACACTCTGTCTTGGTGTCGAATACACTAACGCTCTGATTGACATGATTGATTAAACTCATCACGACCTTCGGGTAATCTTCCGTGCTCGGGGCGTGACATGCAGTCTACATCATTCAGCAGCTTCATTAGTACCATAAAGAAAAGATATTTTGAAAAGAAAAGTGAGAAGAGAGAAAGCAAACATCACTCACCTCTGTCTGGCTACTCCTCTCCTCCTCCTCTAATTCTGTGATCCGTCGATCGTGGGCTGTAGCCTGGGCAAGCGCTTCCTGTAGCTCCGCCACCTGCAATACTAACCACGGTCAGATACACAACCCAATATGTCATCTTTAACTAAAATCATTCAAAGCTTTCCTGCTCGGCAAGGTCACGCTCCGCCACCTCGGCTCATGCTACTGCTCCCACAAGCCTCTCCTCTAGCGCGGCAACCTAGGAAGTCGGTCCCCGCGAGCTAGACGCCCCTCTTGCACCTCCTGCTACTGCTCCCTGCTAGGCACGCTACATTTATTGAGATTGTCAGTGGCTGAATATCACAATAATCAAAAGAAAGGAAAGAGCATACAGATAGTGCATACTCACCAGAGCCTCTAAATCCGCACGAGTGGTCACCAACTGGGCCTCCAAGCTATGGAGGTGAGCGTGTAAGTCCATTGCTGCTCTGTCCCACCCATCCTGCACAAGTCATTCATTAGAAGCATGTCTCAAAAGCATATAAGGCTAAATCTAGAAAGCATTCATACATACCCCTATCGGCCTCATCTGATCCCGATCGGTGTACGTCTCCCAATAGCACCGGAGGTAGGCTGAGCTGTTTGGAGCATAGGAGATGACTAGAACTCTGCCTCTCTGCCAGTCTGCATATTGGTCCCGGAACCACAACCTCCAGTCGATCACCTTCGTCCGCCCACAGGTCTTCCGCCCAATCCCGCGGGGCTCCTCTAGATCGACCCACTCCTGGTGCAGGCCGAGAGTCCTCATGACCAACCGAAGCCGTAGCGGCTCAATCACGTTTAGGCAGTGAACCCAAATGTCACGCCCAAAATGAGGTCGGCCCACTACGACCCACGGCTAGTCCTCATCGGTAATCCCCTTGTAAGGCCTCCACACAACCTGCATATAACAAATCATAAGCATCATGAATAGCAGGAAATATATAGCAGAAAATAAGAAAGGAATGCATCATATTTATTTACAAACTAGTGAAGGAGGGAAGTCCCGGAACTCCTGCCACGTCACCAACAACTCATAGTCGTGAGGCGCTCCAGTCATGAATGGTAGCCACCGTCGTGCTAGGGGATAGGCAGCCTCTTCTCCTGGTCGAAGGTTGACTCGGTCCATGGGCATGTAGAGGTGGCTCCACAATTGCAGTCATTAACATTCATTAGTCACATTCATAAGCATAATTACAAATTAATTGAATACGAAATAAAAGAAAGTGCATACCTGGGGAAAAGGTGAGAAGCCACTAACGGTCGTCTCCCGACCGGTCCCCATAGACAGATCAGCTATCAGGTGCGCCAGCAGGGCAGCCCCCCAAGCGTACCTCCCTACTCCCTCCAGGTCCTCTAGCACGCTCAAGAACTTGTAGTTGATATCATCCCCCTTTGTCGCCAGTAGTAGTCTGCTGAGCATCAGAAACAAAAACCTCCTCAAATCTATGCCAGCCCTCTCCCTCTCAGCTGGGTCCTGGCAGTAGGTAGCTCGGGCCCTCCCAGTCAACCGCTTTGCATAATCTGTCAAAGTCTCACCAGACTTCTATCGGGCATCTCCCAACCCCATAGCTGCAGTCAAGTCTATGCAGGCAATCGTCTGACAAGGGGGCTCGTACACTGTGTCTATACCTAAAAGCCTCTGGGCTAACTCACTATAGTCCAGGAGGGTCACCCCACTCACGGCCTCCCCATTCACCCTGAGCCCGGTGATCCTAGTGATATCCTCTAAGGGCGGCACCATGTGCCCCTAGGGCATCAGAAATGCCCGACTGACCTTGTCCCATCTCTCTCTCAAAACTTGAATCTGGATCAGGTCAGGGCGTACCGGCTCTATGCTCAGAAAGGGCCCACAGCCCATCGCCTTGAGCCTCGCCCTCTGAAAGTCAGGCAGCCCGTCATAAGCCGCTCTCACCTGCATTCAGGAGATGCGGGTCCGAATCAGCCCCTACAACACATAATGAGGTTTAATCAGTAATAGAATATCAATTTATAAACAAAAAAAAAATGGAATTGCATTTATTTAAAAGGCGACTGCCTAGCAGACTCTAGTTCTTAAGACACAACCAGGCCTTGGGCGTGATCTTATAAGGGGCGACTAGACACAGGGCGCTACTTCTTAAGGGGCATGATGGTCTGACAAGGTCTTTATTTTTCAGTGCGACCCTGGCTTGGTTGCATTTTCAGAAGGCGCGCCACTAAAGGGGTCGCCTCTTCAGTGAAGGTGCCACGGGGCTGGTCGCTACTAAGGAATGGCGCCACTGTTGTGGTCACCATTTTCCTGAGCCACCTTCTTCCCCCACCACCTTCGTTCGTCTCTCCCCGAAATGGAAAATAAAAAAATAATATACATAAAAAAGGGGGAAGGGGACGGCACTTACCTTCTTCGGCATCACCGTGGACGAGAGGAGGAGGCGGTGGCGCGCCGCCACCGTCGCCACCCGCATCATCGCCGATGCCTTCACCATCATGAGCGCCACTACTGCCGTCTTCACCACCACCAGTGTTGTCACCATTAACGGCACCGTCGCCACCGTTTCTGCCGTGAGCCCCACCATCGTCGACACCTTCTTCTTCTCCTTCTTCTTCCCCTTCTTCCTCCTCTCATCCGACGTGTTCCACCGCCGGAGGTGCTTCTTCCACCACTGTGGGAGGGACGGCCTTGACCGGGCCCTCGTCTTCAAGAGGAATGACAAAAAGAAGAAGAGGGGAAGAACATATAAGCATTTGAAGGAATTGATTGAATTGCATGAACTCGCATAAACTTACCTCTCTCAAGGGGCTGGAGCTCAAATGCCTCGGGATGGTGGTCAGGCATTGTAGCACTCCGTACTCCTTTCTAGCCAGCTTTGGCCCTTCATAGGCTGCCCCCTCCATTGAGCTTCCTTCAAAGGCCCTTTTCATGGTGTTTTGAGGAAGATTAGCAAGGTTTTGAAGGCTTGGAAGAGAGGGATTGTGCGAAGGATGAATTTGAAGTTTCCTCCTACTTATAGAACCTGGTTTGCGGCCTAAATCCACTAGGATTGAGGTAGGATAACCCCTAAAGAGGGTTAGGATAGACTTTGGCTTGGCTTGAAACTCCCCACTCTCGGGTTAGGACTCTCCAAGAGAGTCCCGATCGGACTACCCGGGTATCTTCATACGTGGTCTATCGCCAAACCGCGTCGCTATGAAAACGGTCTGAGATAGACTGTGCACGAATTTTCTACACACTTCGATATCTAGAACCTAAACGGTCATGCAGAGGCCGTGTTCCAATACCCACGGTAAAGAAGGGACCGTCTTTATTCTTTAGACGGACCATATTGGACCGTTTATAGTCTTCCTTGAGGCATCGCTGAACAACTTTCAGAGGTCTTTCGGGAGACCGTGTTGATCTTGGAACAGTCGTTTGAATGACCGCCTATCTCCCTGCCACCTTAATTTTGTTCTTTTTGTATCATTTCACTCAAATATTGTGCCATCTCTCTCTCCTTCACTCTCTCGTGTCCCTCTAGGGTCCATTATTAGTTAGTTAGCATTCATCCGCACATGCATTCACACACACATTCATTTTCAAAGGAAAATCAACAAAAAAACATGCCATATCGTATCATAATCATAGCATCCATGTACAAAAGTCACATAAGTGCATCAGACCTCTCCCTCTGACCTGTCACTGTCCCCTGCCCCTCATGTCTCTTTGATGGTGGGGCCATCACAGAGCTAGCCTCCTCACGGTGTCGACGGCGCTACTCCTCATCCTCATTCCTCCGACGACCGGAGGAGCTGGTGAAGTAACCACAATACGAACTGTGCGTCCTGTGTGTGCTGCCGCTCGGAGCTCCGCTACGCTTCACCCTCCGGCTAATCTACTCATAAGTCTCCACTGCCCCCTCTAGCTTTGCCACCTGAAGCCGAGCTCACTCTGCCTCAGTCCGGTAGCGCTCTGTGTCAGCCCGGACCCGCTCCATCTCCGCAGCCCCGACCCGAAGTCGCTCTATATCTGCCCAAAGGAGCACCATCTCGACTGCGTCTGCTAGACGACTCCGCTCCATCTCATCCCTGAGACGGGTGACCTCTCCCGTGCTGCTGTACGGCTCTGCCCTACCTCGTCCCTCAGCCGAGTGCTCTCACTCAAGGCTACTGTCAGCTCAGTCATTTGCATATACACGCATCATGGTTAGTTAATTGCATTTCATAATCGTAAAAAACTGTTAAAGCATAGAGTTTACTTACCCTCTCAGCGAGAGCCGCCTGAGCCACCTCGGCTCGTGCCACCATCCTCGTGAACTCCGCATCCTGCTTGGCACGGTCCACAGGAGTCTGGGAAGAGGAGGAAGGTGTGTCAGCTCCCTGACGCTGGGCTCCCTTGGCTTGCTACATTGTGGAAGTCCAGGGTTAGTCAATGTCATAAGCATTTTGCATAATTAAGTTCAAGGGTTAGTGAAACTCACCAGGAGGGCCAGTGCCTGTCGGAGCTCGTCTCTCTCCTGGATGGTGGAGTGGAGGAGACCTTGTAACTCTGCTATCCTCCCCTGGGGGTCAAGCTGCATGTAGGAAGTCCAAGTGTCAGTGCATAATCATATAGAAAGCATAATAGAAAAGTCTGCAGGATAGAAGTCGTACCGGTCGGCGGGCGCCACGGAACATCTGGTCCCTGTAGTGCCGAGAGTATGCCGTGTAGTAAGACTCCTCACTCTCAGCACGGGCAGACACCACTCCCCCGAGTGAGGTCCAATCCGCAATCTGCTCAGCTGCTCGGGTTGTCCAGTCAACCTCCGCAGCCAGCCATCGGGGGTGTCTCCCAACTCGCTCATCCAGCTTCTTGGGTGTCAAAAACTCCACTGCTGGCTAGTGGAAGCCGATCGTCCTCATCACTAGCCTGTAGTAGAGTGGCTCCACCACATTCATGCAATGGAGCCAAATGTCTCATCTGGCGTAGGCCAGGGCCGCCACCACCCAGGGCTGGCCCTCGTGCCCCTCGCTCTGGTACGGTGTCCACCGAACCTGTCAAATAGGGAATTGCATTAGCATCATAAGCATATAGTTGCATTTGGCATGAAGTTTGAGTTTAGGTCTTACCGAGGCATACGACAGCGTGTCCAGGTCATCCTGGATCGCCTGGACCTGTCTTCGTAGTGACCCAACCTCCCATGGGGCCGTCCACCGCCTCGCGATGGGCAGCCAGTCTGGGTATGTCTCCTCCCATCTCCCTAGCCCACATAGGCGTACATAGGCCCACACCTGTTGCGCAGGTGGAATGGTGGTCTAGACGGGGGGGTGAATAGATCTGCCCCCAAATTCAAAAACTATTTCAGACTTATGTAAACAATTTAAACTATGCAGCTTAAGCGGAAATTAAAACGTATACTCTATGCATAACAAAGATGGACCTAGGCATGCATCTAGCGGAAGTCACAAGCGAATGCAAACAATCACGCACAAAATGAGACAGGGATTTTTAGGTGGTTTGGCCAGACATCTAGTCTGCCTACGTCCACCCCTCACCAAACCCGATGAGACTTCCTTCCGCTGGCTCACAGCTTGAACACTCCGCTGACTCACAGCTTGAACACTCCGCTGACTCACAGCTTGAACACTCCGCTGACTCATAGCTTGATCAACAAAACAAAGAGGAAAAATAAAAGATTGAATGATAGTAGAAACACAGATCAGGTGTAGAATTCTCCTGATGGCCAGGTATCTAGATCTGTGGATGAAGTTGGGCTGGCTTCTTCTCTAAGCAAGCGCATAAGCCCCTCCATGTCAATCTCACCCTCAACCCCCTCCTCAGACGGAGGGTCCACCTCTCGAGGGGGCAAAAAAGTCACCTCCGCACTAGCCTCCAGCGGAGCTGCAAAATACAAATCTAGCAAAATAAGATTAGCCAACTACCCTGGCTAAACCAAGCAAGGACAAAGGGGTCGAAGTGACACTTACTTAAGACCGTCTCTTCCTCAACTTGCTCTTCAGCCTCGAGCCCCTCAGAGGACCCACCGGCCTTAGCCACTGTAGCCTCTACATGAGGGCGTTTCCGCCTAGGCTACAGGTCTCCATCTCCACTCCCCGAGGATGCCTCCGTGGAGGGCTGATCCCCCTCTGCCACAGAACCTGTCAACAAACATAGCATTATGCAATGCCCCAGTTGCACACCAAAAAAATGACAAAGTCAAGACGGGACATGCTAAAAGAAAGAACCTTACCTGAAGCCCTGAAGGGGGTCAATGGCAAGGGTACCAACTGCTCCGGCCTCAACGATAACTCCTGGGTAGCCTTCGCGATGACCTCCCGAATGTCCCTCAGAGTGTGGGCACACTCGATATGGGACACAAACTCCACGGGCCCGACCGACCCGATCGCATGGCCGATGTGTCATCTCCAGTCATCGATCGCTGTGTCAACAAAGCTCCTGTGTGGGAGCACCCGGTCTAGCGACCCTCTGCTCTAGAGGCCGCAATCGGCCAAGAACTGGGACCACCAGGTCCTAGGTGCCCTCAGTCGATGCACCTTCATCCCAGTAGTCGTCGTCACTGTCGGTGCCTGTCTCAGGGGCTTCAGCGCCCCTCTGTTGCCCCGACTCCGAGATGAAGAGCCCCGGCTGCCCCAGGACCACTGCTCCACCACTCGCTCGATCTCCCGGTGGATCCGAGCGACACGGGTCCTCAAGTACCCATCATCCAACAGAATGGGAGGCAGATCATCCCTCGACAAGTGGCTCTCCTCTGCCTTCTTGATCATGGAGGCCTTCTACCGATATAGGTGGTTGTGCTCAAACCACTACCTGGCGTAATGGACATCGAATCGTTCCCGACGTCCCTGTCCCGGCATCGGGAACTGCTCTGGCTCCCGATGGTAGTAGAAGTCCCACCACGCGACCACCGACAGGTGGGTGTCCTTCCCTCTGTACTGTCGGCCCGTCAAAGGGAACTCCCGGTTTGACAGGATCCCCTGGTCATACCCGAAGTTCCTCGCGAACCGATGAGGGTAGTACGGCTCCAAGGAACTCATTGCAGACCCGTGCAATGTCAACACTACTGACTGGGTGCTCATCACCCACTCTTTCGGTGGTCCAGCCTCCGGCTCCCCCTGACTGGCATGGGCGCTAGTCACCCCTCTACCCGCAGCTCACAGAAAAAGACCACAGTCTCTCGTGGCATTGTCAAAGGGTAATCCCTCCTCGCCCCGAGCAGGCAGGTAGCAAAGGGCTCTCCTAGCCCCCTCCAGCTGTACCTCGGTGTCTCCATCCGGCTGTCCAGTGAAGCTGAATAAAAGCGGGGCCATTAGATTTACCACGGTCCCTCGTGCCACCGACCCTGAAAATAGCAATCCGGCCCACACACTGAGATAGTGGGTCGGCAGAAGTATACTCCTCTCTCTCGGCGCCAGGTGCGTCGCCAGAACTCCCAATCCCTGATAGATGTTGGCCAACGCCGCAGGAGCCAAGGCCAATTGTCGTCCCTCTGCCAACAAGCAAGCGGGCCACAGTAACTCGGCTCTCAGCAAACCATCCTCTCCGTGCGGGACTACGAAAGTCGCCAACCAATATGCCAGGTTCGCTGCAAGGTGTGTCACGTCTAGCAAACCATGGGGATTCCACCCCTCCCGTGGCGCATATACATATCTAGAGTATGTCCGAAAGCGTAACTCCACCTCAGTATACTCCTCCCACGGAGTTTGATCCCTAGCGAACTCCTGGTAGAAGCAGAAGGGCCCATTGTAGAAGTGACGGACCCACACATTCAACGGCACCTAGGGAGTCTATGCAGCTCTCTCTCTCCCCACCAGGGCCAAGTCCCTCCAGGTCTTCATAAGATATCGATAGCTGTAAAACACTCGGTATTGCCCTTGTCCATCGGTGTGACTATGGTGGAGGTCATCCAGTACCACCTCCTCGTACCCCTCGCTGCTGATCGGCAATCCAGAGATCCGAAATAGAGACCATAAGTCAAGGGTGGTCTCTCCCTCTGCTGTTGCCACTGTATTCCACCAGCGGTTGAGACGCTCCAGTAGCCCCTATAACAGTCCGGTGTAGCACGGGTACATGTATAAGGTTGCAGTCACCTCGTACCTGATCCCAGCTCGGTCCAATAGCACCTGGTAGTGGTGCACAACACCCATCAGCCACTCGGTGGCCCCCTAACGGTACCGGTGCGACGGGATCACGACCCAGTGGCCGTACCAGCTGATGACGATTTGCCGCATCACCCTGTCCAGGATGCTGTGGTCGTCATAGCCCTCTCCAGCATACTGCAAGCCTGCGGGCTCCAGCACCAACTCTATGGTCCCCTCTGTCTCAGTGCGATGGTGGCCGTGCAAGTCCCAAGAAGCAGGGCCCAGCGGCCCAACTCTGACTCCAGACTACTCTGACCTGCCAAAGAACCCCAAACACTCAGTGCTGGGTAACTGACGCTGCCTCCAATAGTCCTTCGAGAAGCTCGGATAGCTGCCAAGTGCAGCGCCCTGCAGGCTGTCCCTGCCTAGCAAGATAGCCCGCTCAAGACGACGATGGGCTCCCAGGATCTGCGAATCCTCTCTAGTAGCCCCTATAACAGTCCGGTGTAGCACGGGTACATGTATAAGGTTGCAGTCACCTCGTACCTGATCCTAGCTCGGTCCAATAGCATCTGGTAGTGGTGCATAACACCCATCAGCCACTCGGTGGCCCCCTAACGGTACCGGTGCGACGGGATCACAGCCCAGTGGCCGTACCAGCTGATGACGATTTGCCGCATCACCCTGTCCAGGATGCTGTGGTCGTCATAGCCCTCTCCAGACGCGGGACGTGCGACCGTGGAGAGCTGGCCGAGGCGCGGACGTGTTGGGGTGATCAGTTCGCGGGTTGGAGCAGCGGTTTGAGCGTGGCGTGGCGCGATCCCTCGTTGGATTTCGAGAACGACGCGGTTCGTGTTTTGAAGTTTTTGACATGGATTAGTCGCTTCGGCATGCGGTTTCTTTGGTGTAGGTAGGGAGATGGATCACTTACTCGTCCTCTCTGTTTTCCTTGTCCCTACACGTCGTTTGGTGCTCGAACAAGCGAGATCGGGCTCGTTGGGTTTCGTGGGTTTTGTAGGTTTCGTTGAAAAATGACGACGGTTCTGCGATCGGTTAGTGTCAATGGACTCCCTGGAACGTCAGCGTTCCATAGTCACTGATTTCGTGTCGAATGGCGGTCATTCGGGACTGTTAGGAGCTCGGGAAGTCCGGTTACTCCATTTGGGTGATTTCGTTAGAATCACCCATTTCTTGTAATTCATGCGTCATTTTGACTCCGATAGGAGTCTATGTGGTTGCTAGGGAGGTTGTGGCTGTATCCCCTTTGTTTCGGCACGAACGGGGTGTGGAAAGGCCATGATCAGACGAACCATTGGGTTTGCTCGCCGTGACAGTTGAATGGTCGAACCAGGTTCTGTTCATCTATATGAGCGGCCAGCCTCAGACCGTTTATCCTCGTCCGGTTTCAAGGTTGAGTGGTCTATCGTTAGACCGCTCATGGTATGGGCGGTTAGGTGAGGTCTGCCTATCCCCTCTTGGGCAACTAGCTTTCAGCTGCTTATCCTTACGTTGGGATGTGCGGCCATGTCTTAGCCACTTATCCCAGTTGACCTTTGGTCAACAGTTGAGTGTCTGTCGCGTTAGGTAGTCTGGTCAAGACCATTTTGACTGACACTGTAGTATGTCAGTTCCGTTCAGCGATTTGGTCAAAACCATTTGGACCAGGAACTCTTCTGGGTCGGTGGGCTTGAGCGGTCAGACCTTGATCGCTCATCCCCTTAGGCGGTCCTGCCCTTAACCGCCTATCCCCCATGGTCTATCACTTGAGCGGCATGTCCCAGCCTATTCATGCCCTTGTGCGGTCCTCCTAGAACCGCTCATCCCTGTGTGTTGCCTGTTGGCCGTGATGGCCTGTTCTACGTCCGTCTATCTTATGTTTGTGTCCTAGGGCAGTGTCTGTGTGTTTGTGGTTCTCTGGATTAGTCGGTTCGGGGTTGATTGTGTGTGGTCTACTCTTTGACTGCTCTAGTTTTCCCTAATGACTTATCTAGGACTACCATTATTCTTGTCTCTGTGTGCATAGCGACTTTTGGATCGCTTATGCCCAGAGCGTCATTTTTCGACGTTTCGATTTCCGTATATCTTGGTTTGACCTCGTGGGTTGCCGTTCATGTGGATATCATTTGATGTCCTATGAGAGCTAAAGCCTACGTTATGAAGTAGCCAAAAGTCTTCTTGCTTGAGGTAGGATTCTCTATCCTATTGTAGAGTCGTCATTGTCAGGTTCTAGTCAACCCAGTTAGATCTAGTGGTTGACAGGTGGCCTTGTGTGTGTCTCGGTAGTTCTGTCCAGTTCGAGACATGGTTCTGGATACAGTGAGGTATCGTCTTACCTCGTTCTATGTGTCCAAGTGTGCTGAGGGTTCTTGGTGTTTCCCTCAGGTCTCCGTAAGTCATTTCTTACGGTGTCATTTACTCTAGCTTAGGATTAGACCGATTGGCGGCTTGTTCCGCTGTGAGCGATGATCTTGACTCTGAGTCGTGGGACTCAAGGATCGTTGTAGTTTTAGGTCTAGTTGCCTTATCCTGAGTCTATCGATAGTTTCCTGTGCTGTCACTGGTACTTTGTAGTACGTGTGATAGTGCTTCCTAGCCTGTCTATACTTCGACACTCACGTTTTAGAGTCTATGTCTCGTGAACCTCCACTAGTCGTAGCCTTACGGCACGCGTTTCAGCGTGATGGCCTTTTTAACAGGGCACTTCCCGAGATACAATTTTTAAGCTAGTTCTGTGGGCTCCTGGCTCTTTACGGCAGCGTCCGCTGGGGGAGAATACTAGATAGAGGCCTGGCTCTAGGCACGAACCGGTGTGTGCATACGAGGTCAGGGGCTTGGACTAATGCCAACGGGCGCCCCCCTATCTAGTCACTTGTGACGGTAGTTCTGTTCTGGTTCTGACAGTGTCTTGGTCTCAGTCGTGCTTCTTGGGTGACAGGCAGACGAGATGCTAGTAGGTGCAGCATAAGACGTCAGTGGACGCAGCTGGCTGTTCTTCTAGTGAGGAGGTACTCCAGTCACATGACACATGACTTTCGCGTGACTCTCATATTTCTCGAGCATCGTGACATTTTCGGGTTAGCCTTCTCGTGGTGTTGCCCAAGGTCAGTGTTGTCTCATGTCCACGATGTTCTAGTTGTGTACGCGGTCGTGTTTAAGAGAGCGTGCACGATAATCGAGTTGTGTGTTCTTTCTGTCTAGTCTGTCAGGTCTCTGCTAGGCCTTTTGCATGTCTTGTAGCGTCAACGGATCGGTGACTCCTGACTTCGTCAGATTAGAGTTCGCCCTTTTGTTGCTGTTCGGAGTAGCATAAGAGCCGAGGTCCTTTCGGTACGACTTCTTCCCTCTTCATTACCTGTTCCCTACTCCTACTCCCCCTTCTCTTCTTTACAGCTTTCTAGTGTCATTTTTTCACTTTACTACACCTGCTATTTTCTATTCCGTGTTACTGCATCATTTTCAGTGGGGATCTGCATGACCCCTACTAAGCCAGTGACATGAGGCTCACCCCTACTTTTTAGGTAGGGGCGTGTTCTACTTCCACGGTTCCTGGTGGCGAGTTCGTATTGGCTAGCTGTCCCTGTGTCGAGCTTCCCCCAACTTCTGGTTACGTCTTTCTCTTCTATCGACTGTACTTATCTTTCTGTTGGACTGGACTCTAGTATAATTGTTAAACTTAAACTGTTAATTAAAAAGTAATTTTATTTCTGCTACTTTAGCAAACCGATCTAATGAAATTTAATTACTTACTGTTTACACACTGCTGCATTCCATGTATAGTCCAGTACCCCTAGTCACATCTGGCCAGGGCGATATACCCCTCGGTCTCACAGTCCCACAACCTGCAAAAGCCCCAGGTTGGGGCAAAACCCATGCCTCATCGCTTACCTTTCCTGGTTCTCAGACACGCCCCCTAACAGCACCATGCTATGGACAATGATCCCCAGAATTAAAAAAAAATCAATCAAAATAGGGTTAAAAATAGAGATACCTCGATGGACCCAGTCATTTCCCCCCTCCACGAGGAGGCGACTGGGGGCAAAAATTGCCATCAACCCAGTTGAGGTGAAAACCCGAAAGGGTGCCTCAGGTAAAATCGGGTGACCCCTCGGTGCGAAAATTCGCAAGGGCGTACCGAAAAAAGCTAAAGGAGGTCAGCTCTAGCGAAAATCCGCAAGGGCGGTAGAGCTGGTAAGGATAAAACAAAAAAATCTCTCTCCCTCTCTACTCCTCACTGATCAAAGCCGTCAACTGCGACATCTCGCTGATGGCAACCTTAGCACTCCCCCCCACAACAACAGTGGCCACTACACCCCTGGAGGGCTGGCCAATGCCAGTTCTAGCATCAACGGTCGGCTACCTGTCTCAACGGTCGGTCGACCAGTCCCAGCACCACGGCTACAACGTCTCCACAGGCCAGTCGCTCAGTTCCAGTACCAGTTGTCAGTTCCAGCACCGCGGCTACAACGCCTCCACAGGCCAGCCGCTCAGTTTCAGTACCAGTTACCAGTTCCAGCACCGCGGCTACAACGCCTCCACAGGCCAGCCGCTCAGTTCCAGTACCAGTTGTTAGCTCCAGCATCGTGGCTTCAATGCCTCTACAGGCCAGCCACCCCAGTTCCAGTGTCAGCTCCCAGTCCCAGCATCATGGCTTCAACGCCTCTACAGGCCAGCCACCCCAGTTCCAGTAACAACTCTCAGTCCCAGCATCGTGGCTTCAACGCCTTTACAGGCCAGCCATGCCAATTCCAATACCAGCTCCCAGTTCCAACACCATGGCTTCAACGCCTTTACAGGCCAGTCATGCTAGTTCTAGTACCAGCTCTCAATCCCAGCATCATGGCTATAATGCCTCCACAGGCCAGTCGCTCAGTTCCAGTACCAGTTGTCAGTCCCAACACCGCGGCTACAATGCCTCCGCTGGCCAGTCGCTCAGTTCCAATACCAGTTACCAGTTCCAGGACCGTGGCTTCAATGCCTTCATAGGCCAGCCGCTCAGTTCTAGTACCAGTTGCCAGCTCCAGCACTGCGGCTACGACGCCTCCCCAGGCCAGCCATTTAGATCCAGTACCGGTCGCCAGTTCGGTAGTTCGGTTACAGCCCATCTGTGAACTAGTTACCCAGACCCAGGGCTAGTCACCTAGACCCAGTACCAGCATCTAGCTCCAGTATATTAGCTGCAATCCCATCACAAGTCAGCTGGCCAGCTCTAGTCCACAATCCTAACTTTCGACTGTGATGCCTCCCAGGGCCATTCGACCGGCCCAGCTCCAGTCTCAGTATCCTGGCTACAGTGCCTTCAAAGGCCAGTCGCCTAGTCTAGTTCCAGCTCCACTTCCAGCACCGGTCCTAGTATCCCGGCAGTAACAACTTTGAAGGCCAGTCGGCCAGCTCCAATTCCAGTCCCCAGCTCCAGTTGTAATTCCAGTTCCAATACCAGTCCTAGTCCCAGACCCAACTTTAATTGTCAATTCCTGTTCTAGTCAAAATTCCTATTCACTATGCCTTCCGAGGCCACCTAGCCAGCCCAGCTCCAGTTTCCCAGGTGAATGTGAATCACATTTCTTGCTAACAACATGTCAACAGTTGGAACACCACCATTCGTTCTACAACCGACACACTCCAGAATCACCCCAGTAGCCTTAACCACATAGGCCAGCACACCCTCTCGGGTCAGCCTCCAGCTTCTAGACCCCAACAGCACAGGCCAGCACACCCTCACGAGTCGGCCTCCGGCTTCTAGTCTCCAGCAATATAGGCCAATACACCCTCACGGGTTGGTCTCCGACTTCTAGTCTCCAGCTATATCGGCCAACACACCCTCACGGGTTGGCCCCCAACTTCTAACGGCATGGGCTGACACACCCTTAAGGATCGACCTCCAGCCTTCACCCTCCAGTAACATCGGCCAATGCACTCTCACGAGTCAGCCCCCAACTTCTAGTTTCCAGACCTTCAGGTGAACACCGCCCTAGGGGTTGCCCTGCAGCTTCCAATCTCCAACCATTCAGGTCAACACGCCTCATTCAGGCAGGCCTCTGGTACTCAGTTCCCTATATCTAGCTTTCAATATCCAATTCTAGATACCCAGCTCCAATATCAAGCTTTCAGTATCCAGCTTCTAGGATCCGATCCCAGTACCCTGTTTCTAACCTCCAGATCTAGTCCCGACAATAGGCCAACACGCCTCGCATAGGCAGGCCTCCAATATGTAACTGTCAATATCCATATTAAGTTTCAGCTTCCAGTCTCCAGTCCCAGTATCCCCTGTCTAGCTTTAAGTCTCTGATATCTGACTTCCAATTTTCAGTCTCTACCTTTCAGCTTCCAGCTTCGAGTTTTCAATATTCGACTTTCAACTTCTAGTTCCCAGTACCCGACTTCCTGTATCCAGTTTCGATGCTCGGTTCCCAGTACCTAGTCCCAGCACCTAACTCTCAGTATTTGGTTCACATACCAAGTTTCTAGTACTTATTTCCACTGTCTATCTTCAGCATCCAGCTCCGGTGTCCAGTTTGATACCCATGTTCTAACATTCCAATCCCGTATCTAGCATTCAGTATCCAGCCCCTAATTCCCAGCATCTATTATTTGATTTCCCATCTCTGATCCCAGCGTCCAGTGAGGGGGCAAGCATGCCTCATAAGGGTATGCCCCAGTCCCAGCTCCCAGTACCTAGATCCCAGTTTACCGTCCTAGCATCCAATGTCCAATTTCCAGTCCCTACTCCCAGTTTACAGTCTCCAGCACCAATATCTAGTTTCCAGTCGCAACCTTCAATCCGAGGAGGGAAAGGAGTTGTGTGACCCTCTCCCCTCGAGATTCCTCGCACAAGGGGTGAAAAATCTAATTTTTCTGGGTAGGGTTTACCAATGGTGCTACCAGTTGGGGTTTCCCCGACAAGCCAAACTTCTAGCCGGTACTCCCCCGAAGCAACCAGTGATCTCCTTGGAGCTGGAGGAGGAGATTAGAATTCTTCAGGAGAATCGTCGATCGACTGTTAAGCTGATGACTCCAGCCAACATTGATGATCATCCCCGCCGCGCACTGCCACCCCGAGGTAAGGATCTTGAGGGCTCTGCTTCTGCACCTTCTTATTTTGGTTGGTCGAGCCTTCGCTGATGGCTTGTCTTCTGATGGGTAGAGACGAGGCGTGGTGATGATGAGGAGTGACTGTCAGAGCAGGAGGTCACCGAACAAGGGGAGGCGATTGCTTCGAGCACGTCTCGATCTTCCGAGGGTCCTTCTTATGCTCGAGACAAGGGCAAGCGAATTACTCGGGAAGATGACCCCGAGCGAAGGGGGTCTAAGCATAAGGACCTCGGGGAGCGGCTGATGCTATCCTCGATGAAGGCTCTGACCATCGAGAAGAGGCGGCTGAAGAAGATGAAGACCCACCGCCCGAGGGAGGAGTCCCCAACTGGGGAGGTCCGTCGCCCGAGCCTTCTGGCAACTGAGCCAGAGGTGCCCGCAGCAGTTGAGAGGACCTCCGCTGAGCCTACAGAAGCGCAAGGGGAGGAGGTTGGCTCTGAAATCCTGATCGAGGCTGCCGGGGCGCACAGTGAGGAGGAGGTCATTGGGGCGAGGATCCAGGCCGAATCGAGCGCCATCGTCCCAGGTTTAGGGATATCTGGGGAAGATGTCCCAACATCGGCTCCTCTAGAGAGGGCCTTTTCCTAGCAACAGGGACGGTTCCCCGTCCAGGCATCACTATACAATCAGTGCCGAGCTCTGGCACCTCCGTCTGTCCGGGTGGAATTCTGGCGTTGCTCCCCTCCCATGCACCTCGAAAGGGTCATGGAGGGAGGTTTGTTCGTGGCTTAGCTAGGGGCTAAGATAACAGATTTTTTGGCGTGACTGGAGAGCGAGGAGAGGGCTCAGTCTCGGGCCAGTGCTGAGTCTGGTCGGAAGATTGGACAGCTATCCTTCGAGCTTGGGGTTCTTCGGCGAAAGGTGACATCACTTCGGGCATGTGATCGGGTGGGCCAAGAGGAAGCTTGGTCACTGGCCGAGCAATTGTCCCAAGCTCGATATACGGCCGAGCTTAAGAGCAAGCTCCTGGAAGAGGAGCGTCATGCTCAAGTGGCACGCTCGGGACAATGGGCGGCCGAGTGAGAGGAGCTCGGAGGCCAGCTCCAGGAGGCTGAGCGGGCCAAGAGGGAGGTCAAAGTGGCACGGGTTGAGGCTGAGGCTGAGGCAAAGTTGGCCGAGACTGAAGCGAAGGTGGCCGAGCTAGAGGAGAAGGTAGTAGGAGCTGGGGCGGAGGCAGTCGAGCTCTATTGGATCTCGAAAGAGTACCGTAAAGCTCTGAAGCAGACCGCCTTCACCTATTACGAGTCAGGCAACCGGCGGGGGCTGTCGAAGGGTTTCGCCCAAGGCTTCAGGAGGGCAGCCGGGCTACCCAGGCGCAGGTGCTTGATGAGCTTTTCTTCGACCCCGCGCAACGCTATGACTCAGATGAGGAAGTCTCTGATTCTCCATCATCAACGTCGAGCGACGGAGGGGGGAGCAAAGATGTCTCTGCTTCCGTGGAGGAGAGATCACCAACTCTAGTTGCCTCGGGAGAGCACGTGGTCGAGGTAGTTCCCACACGAGTGGGGTCAGTGCCTGGGCCAGCCATTGTCGAGGGAGCTAGGCACGAATCGTCGAGCACAGAGGGATGGGTGTTCCTTTCATGGTAGATAACCGGTATGCTCCTTTCCTGAGTGTCTCGACCACTCGGTAAGGGCCTTCCTAGTTAGGGGCCAGCTTCCCCGCCGTCTCCAGTGGTCGAGAGGCTTCGGCCTTCCTCAGAACGAAATCTCTCGGTTGAAATTGCATATCTTGGACCGAGCGTTGTAGTAGCAAACCATGCGGCGTTGATACTCTGTAGCTCGAATTCTTGCACTTTCTCGCACTTCGTCTGCCAGGTCCAAGTTTTCTAGCAACTTCTGCTCATTTGGCTCGGGAGAGAAGTTGATAACTCAAAGGGAAGGGCTGCCGATCTCCAGTGGAATCATAGCCTTTGTTCCATACACCAGATGGAAAGGAGTTTCATTGGTAGTAGCTCTTGGAGTGGTTTGGTACAACCACAGTACGCTAGGTAATTCCTCGAGCCAATTACCCTTGGCCTTCCTAAGCATGGTCTTGATACCTTTAAGGATAGTTTTGTTGACATTTTCAACCAGTCCGTTAGCCTGAGGATGGGCTACCGAAGTGAAGTGATTACGAATGTGTAGGTTAGCACACTTATTCTTAAAATAAGCAGAGTCAAATTGCTGACTGTTATCGCTCACGATCACCCGAGGGATGCCAAAACGACCAATGATCAACCTTCAAACGAAACTCCAGAGTACTACTTCTATAATTTTGGCGGTGGCTTCAACCTCGATCCATTTGGAAAAATAGTCGATGGCGACAATGACGAACTTCTTCTGAGCCTGTGCCATAGGAAATGAGCCCAGGATGTCGATTCCCCACCGAGCGAAGGGATAAGGCTTGATTAGGGTTACGAGTTCCGAGGCTGGTTGGTGGACTAGGTGATCGAACTGTTGGCATCGATCACATTTTCGAACGTACATCGAGCAGTCGCGCTGGAGAGTGGGCCATCAATAGCCTTGTCGCAGTAGGATCCTTGGAATCGGCTGTTCCCCTTGGTGCGCACCGCAGATGCCTTCGTGGACTTCTTCAATCGCTCGAAGAGCTTATGGAGCATCAAGACATTTGAGGAGGGAGCCGACAAAGGACCTTCAGTATAGGGGTTTGTCTAAGAGGACGAAACGTCGAGCTTGATACTTCAGTCTTCGTGTAATGCCCCAAATTTTTTAGATATTTGTGGAAATCTATAGCCTATGAAGAGTTATGGATGCCTTAGGGAAGAAGTTCTAGTATGATAGGAGGAATACCTGACAGAAGGTCCTAACTCCACCAATAAAAAGTCTATGCGAGAAACCAAAACAAAATAATATTAGTAGATATGCATCACCGGGGTGACGTGATCTTCAAAATAAAACAATAATCTAATCATGTCTGTTGCGTCGGGGATCAGTGACCAGATTGAGGGAAGGGGTAAGGTGGTGGGGGGAGACACAAGAGTTTAATGTATCTCGGGCATCCCCTCCCGTAGCCGTATCCTCCTCAAGGCGGTACCGAGCACTCACCTTTTACAGAAGGTCGGGAGGGACTCTGATGTGGCATAGCCCACTATGGTGAGGCGGGGACACAACGCACCTTGGACCTAACTTGCAAGCATACAACAAAAAGTGTCAGACTCACATGAATGGGCTCACTCGCATGGTGCGCACTATCTTTCGGGGGAAAACTGGAGATGGTGGTGAGGGTCCGGGGTGGAATCTTGTCATTCCGGTGACTATTCTATGCTTGGGCTAGCCCCTCAAAGAGGGCTGGGGTTCCCAGCTTCGTGGGTGATTGGCACGCCGAGGGCACAGGAATGGGGGACAATGCTTGCAACTCACGCCGCGGTGGTCACACAATAAGTGGATTACAGAATGGGCACTAGCCTCACTATCTGATGGGCATCCAGAAGTGATATTAAAATAAGCAAAGTTGACCAGCAAGGGGAAAACTAGGGGCTCACCTCATCGGTGTGAAAACATCAATTCTGATCGAAGACGGGTGAGCGGGGAAGCATGGGTAAGCAACCGTACGCTGTGTCAGTGTCGCTTGACCAAAAATTATGAAGTTACAGCACTATGCCTCTCACAGGAGGAATGCAGGGTGGGGGTTTACCAAATACAGACAAACACTACCTCCACGTAGGGAGGGGCCTTCAGCCGGCCATGTGGGGTGGGGGAGTAAGTGAAAGAACCCAGTTCTATCCCGATTGGCCTAAGGGACAGCATGCTGAAGTTGTGGGCACCATGAACGTCTCCGAACACTGCAAGAGGCGAGGCTGGTACTGAATCGTTCAGGGACAAGGTGGCAATTAGCAGACGAGGCTGGGAGTCATCTGGGGGCTGGCCCAGGTTGCTGCTACTTCATCTTCACGAGCTGCCCCATTTCGATTCGGTCAGGGACAGGGTGATAGGGTGCTAGTGCTGGGGCGTCCACAGGCTTGTCCAGATGTGGCTAGAAATGGGGTCAGTGCTGGAACGACTGGGACTAGTCCAGGAACCCACCGTAGCATTTGGGGGCCGTTCAGGGAGCATCGAAGGCTGCTACAGCTCTGGGATCAGGACAGGTCCGGGGTGCTCTTTCCTGACTCAAATTAGCAGTGAATGATTATAGAAGTCGCCATGGACTCTCCTGAACTCTGATGGAGATGGGACTGGCTCTGACGCGACCGTGGGCAAGGCAGCAATGATCAAGAACTGACAGGACATCTTTATGAGGTTGGGGGAGAGCGTAGTGGTCTGAGAAGCAGAGAGGGGTCTGACTTGGTTCTCGCTGGGACAGTCTGCGCTCGTCGGGGAAGAAGGCCGAAACGGGGTGCTCCAAAATTTGAATGACCTCCTTCTTTTTGGAGCTGAAATAGGACTGGATGAGGATTGCCTTGGCCAAAGGGCTCACCAGGAAACTCAGAGGAGTAGTCGTGGGAGCTTCTGCAACTCATCTCTGTTCCTAGTCAAAGTTGATCTTGCGCAGCCTGACAGAAATGGGCCTCCTGCCCAGCTCCGACATCAGTTGGGGATGCACGACCATTCGTTGGAAAGCCACTTCAGAGTAAAATCTTCAGGTGCTGGGTGGGGCACCAGAAGTTACTTAGGGAGGGTGAAACATCGCTGCAATAAGGGTGTCTATTCTGGTGCTTTGTCTACCTGGGTGGTAGCAAGAGAAGGAGGTGGGAAATGGGGAGGATGAGAGGGGAAAATGGGGTGGAAAGGGTTGAGGATGGTCCCTGGCTGAGAGGGGGTTAGAGAGGGGGATTTCCAGGTTGTGACAAGGAGAAAATGGGCTATTAGGGGTGGTTCTCCTAGGGGGTGGAGGTTGTTGGAACCCTGGTTTTGATGATAACATACTATGAATCATGTTGAGATTGAACTGCATAAGAATCATTCATATTGAACAAGCCATGTATTTGTCTAAGTGTCAAAACTCAGGTCGATGCACATATAGGCACTTAGTCATTTAGGTCGATGCATGTTCAAGTTTTGGTTAGATAAGGTCGATGCAGACTCATATCTTCATCACATTTGGTCAATGCATATTTTTGGCTTAAGTTTGATAGGTCGATGCACTTTTTCATATTACGTCTGTTAGGCCGATGCATGCATATGCCTTCATCTTGTCAGGTCGATGCATCCTTATACGTCGTTGAACAGAAGGTCGATGCATGTACTCGCATGTAGTCACAAAAGTCAGTGCATGAGTGACTTTGTGCTTAGTAAGGTCGATGGATATTGCACCTTGTGCAAAGCAAGGCCGATGCACATTGCATCTTGCGTAAAGCATGGTCGATGCACATTGTACCTTGTGTAAAGTAAGGTCGATGCACATTGCACCTTGTGCAAAGTAAGGTCGATGCACATTGCATCTTGCGTAAAGCAAGGTCGATGCACATTGTACCTTGTGTAAAGCAAGGTCGATGCACATTGCATCTTATGTAAGGCAAGGTCGATGCATATTGTACCTTGTGTAAAGTGAGGTAGATGCACATTGCATCTTGTGTAAGGCAAGATTGATGCACATCCTTACACTCATTCTATACGGCCAACGCTCATGCAAGTATTGTGCACCTTAAGTCGATGCATGTAGTGTAGCATGCTCTACAGGTCGATGCGTATCCTTTAACAACCTCTACAAGGTCTGTGCACTTGCAGTGTCTAGAGTCTGTGCACATATAGAGTCTTTGCACATATAGGTCTGTGCACATGTAAAGTCTAGAGTCGATGCACATGTAGAATTCTTAGTCTTGATTCTTCCTCTTTTTATATGAATTTGTTTAGAGGATGGAGTGTGGAGACAACGCTTCCAGCCCTAGGAATCTTCTAGAACTGGTTAGGCCTCTGTGCCACGTGTCAGGGATCTGGACCCTCGGATCATGTGCCCTAATTCCTTTTTAGAAAGACGTTCCAAGAATAACGAAATCCCTGTCATTTTAAAGAACCCTCAGTTAGCATAGAATAGGCATGAGGTTCATATGCAGACACTGTACATGCACGGACTTATAAGAGTGAAATGTGCACAACATGTAGGGACTTGCTTACAGGAGAATGCAAGGACTTGAACTCAGATAAAAGTGCACGGATGCACAATGGACGAATGTGCATGGACTTGTTTACAGAAGAATGCAAGGACCTGAACTCAGATCGGACTTGCAGAGAAGACATGATGCATATGCTCGGACATGCAAAGCCTTTATAACAGTGTATGCTCGGACTTGCAAAGAAGGCATGATTCATATGCTCGGACATGCAAAGCTTTTATAACAGTGTATGCTCGGACATACACTGACTTGCAATAGTGCATATACTGACCTTAATACAAGACTAACAAGATGATGCGCAGACTTGATTGCAAGTCGAGGGCTTTGTGAAGCAGGGCAAAACATGCACGGATGCATGTTCTATGAAGCAAGGCAAAACATGCACGGATGCATGTTCTATGAAGCAAGGCAAAATATGCACAGATGCATGTTCTGAGAAGCAAGGCAAATCATGTATGGATGCATGTTTTGAGAAGTAGAGACAAAAACGTTCACGGACGCATGTTTCAACTGAACATGCACGGATGCAATTTCCTTCCAAGAGGAAACATGCACAGACTTGCTATGCTGCTGCAAGGACAAGATGCACAAAGAAAAAATATGCACGGGGTTTAGCTTGCACGGACCATGTGAAGACGTAAAAGAACTTAGGATGCAACCCTATCAGCAAATAAACTAAGTCCAAGATGTGCACGGGGTTTAACATGCACGGACTTTGTGAAGTTGTGCATGGACTTTAGTAGAAATGTGCAAGGACTTGGGGAAGATGTGCAAGGACTTAAGGAAGATGTGCAAGGACTTGAGGCTGCTTGGACATGCAATGCACGGAGTTTGTTCATGCTCAGACTTGAACAAGGCATGCACGGACTTATGTTCTTGACTGAGGCTAGAAGATGCATGGACTTCCTATGCAATGGACTACTCATCCACGGACTTGGGCAACGCATGCACAGACTTATGTTCTTGACTAAGGCCAGAAGATGCATGGACTTCCTATGCAGTGGACTATTCATCCACAGACTTGGACAACGCATGCACGGACTTATATTCTTGACTAAAGCCAGAACACGTATGGACTTGCTATGCAGTGTACTGTTCATGCTCAGACTTGAAAGAACAACGTGCACGGACCTATTTGATACATCCACGGACTTGGAAGAGTGTGAGCTGGTGGAATGTGCACGGACTTTATGAGTGTGCACGGACCATGCACAGACTTGCTGTAATGTAGCTCAGACTCTACATAGCTAAGGCAGATGTGCTCTGACCTTGCTACGGTATATGCTCTGACTTAGACTGAGCCTAAGACTCTACATGCAAGGACTGCTACTGTGCATGCCCTAACCATGCACTGACTTAGCCTAGGCGATCCTGTCCGGCATGGCGATGCCGACGTGCGGCTCCTCAAGCGCCGCGTGACCAGCGCGCTGGACAAGCCGCGCAACCCCGGGACACCTCCGCAGCTGTGGGGCTGGTGCGCAACCGCCGCAGACGACGATGCGTGGCAGGTCCGCAGCAAGCTCGAGGTCCGCAAGCGCGTCGAGCTCGGCCGGATGGCGCGGTACACGGACGCGCGCACGCATAACACGTCGAGCGGGCACATGAAGGCGTACGACCTCGCGATCCCCACGGTGCTCTCGCGCGAGGTCGTCTGGTATGCGCACGGGGACCCGGAGCGCGTGCGGTCGCTGTTGACGAGGTTCGTGCCCGCGCTGGGGAAGAAGCGCGGCATCGGTGCGGGCACGGTGCGCGAGTGGCTCGTCGAGCCGGTGAGCGACGTCGACACCGATGGCGTGTGCGTCAACGGCAAGCTCATGCGGCGAATGCCGGCGGGCACGGAAGGAGCGGCGCGGCTCGGCGCGATCCGTCCGCCGTACTACCACCGCACCCGTGTCGTGGGGAGCGTCGAGCCGTGACCAAGGCCGAGCGATGCGTCGCCCTCTTGGCGATTCTGATCGAGCGACCGCGCGGCGTCTCGGTCCACCGTCTCTATCGCGTGCGCGGCTGGGGATGGCGGTCAGCGTATCGAGATCTGGACACGATCGAGCGCGTGATGCCGATGGAGCGACTCGGCGGAGGGAGGTATCGGCTGTGCCGCTGATCTCTTCGCCGCGGCCGTCCAGGGAGGACCTGCGGATCTGGACCGAGCGCGAGTCGCTCGACCGCGAGCTCTATGCACGCGGAGGGACTCGGGCGAGGGAGGCAGACGCGATCAGCGCATTGCGGATGTTCGCCGAGGCGCCGGAGCCCTACTACGTGAGCGTGTCCTGGGGGAAAGACTCCATCGTGGTTGCTGACCTCGTCGCGCGGCACTACGACTTGCTCGCTCGCCCGCCGATCATCTGGTTCCCCGCCGGGGACATCGAGAACCCCGACTGCGAGCTCGTGCGCGACGCCTTCCTCCGCCTCCACGACGTCGATTACCGCGAGCACGAAGCGGCGCTCTCCTCGGACGAATGGGATCGCTACGAAGGTCACGACGGCGCACAGGCCGAGTTCGAGCGCGTCTCCAAGCTCGCAGGACGGCGCTACGTGAGCGGCGTGCGCGCCGAGGAGTCGAGCACGCGGACCTTGAAGTCCGTCAGGTGGATGCGCTCGAGCTCGGGGTAGCGACCGCCGAGGGCGGCACGATCCACATGCACAAGGCGCGCGGCCAGGTCCGCGAGGCGTACCGGACGCGCGACATGCGCACGCTCCTCGGCACGATGGGCCTCGGGCACGTGCGGTACGGCCCGGCCCAGAAGAGCATCAGATTCTACAAAGCGTAACGGCTACGGCCCAAGCACAGTTATCGCCGGAGGACTCTCCGGCGACCGACCGTTGCCCCCACGACGTCGGCCTTGACCCCATAACGGGCGAGCACGCCCTATGAGCGCCGTAAGACTCGCCACGGGACCAGCCAACGTCGGGGTAATCGCCCTCCAACGAAAAATTCCCGTCACTATAGCCGAGAAACGTTACTCTACCATGGACGCCCTTCCCTATCAGGGGATGAGGCTCATCGCTCCAGGAAAACCCCCTATAAAAGGGAGATCGACAGAAGAGAAGAGCACGGTGGTTCATTCCACTAGAACGCTACTCAAGAGAATAGAGATACTAGTCCTGCTACACAGAGAGAAGAAGGGAGTGGTTGCCCACACTCTAAGAAAAGTTCTTTCCGGCGACCTTACCACCCAAGGAGCACTCACCGAGTGAGCACTGGGACCGGCGAGCATTCGTCTGGAAGATCTCTACGACTCCTCAACCTCCTACGGTGATATCTCTCTCTCTCTTCTGCACTTCTCTGTACTCTATTTTCCTGTTGCTGACTTAAGTATCGGAGAGTTGTCCCCTAGGGTAACACCCGGGACTCCTTCTGACGCCCTTGCTTCTTGGTGTTTGCATGCCTCCACTGGCGCGAGACGACCTTCCCAACAAATAAATAGAGAAGGTGATACGTGGCCTAGGAACTATTTTCCTGCCTCTACACTTCTTGGCGCCGTCTGTGGGAGTCGCGAGCAAAAAGCTATGGCGTCCCGTGGAAGCCTCCGCAACACCAGCAATCGGGGTCATCCCATCGGGAATCACAGGAAGCTTCTTCCGCTCATCCCCGATAGGAGGTCACCCTAGGTGACCTCGATGAACTGCGTCAACAGATCCGAGCCCTAACAGAACTCTGTCAGGAGCTTCGGAGCCAGCGGGTTGACCCCCAGCACATCTTGTCCGAGCAACGGGAGGACGAGAGTGGCCAAACTGGGGGAAACCCCCGTCAAGCGCAAGAGGCATCCCGTGCCTCGGCCACAAGGACTCGACGATCCCGCAGCGTGCCCGCACCAAGGGGTGCGCAGCCCACTCCACTCTAACCCAGAGATGGATTACTGACTCCAGCGCTTGGAAGCGATAGAGGACAAAGTCTGATACCTGGATGATGTCCGCTAAGAATCATGGCTTGATCGATGGCGATCTAGACTTCCATGCTCCCTTCTCCAGGGAAATAATGGAAGTCCCCATCCCGCCAAAGTGCCGACTACCGTCGTTCACCTCCTACGACGGCACCACTGACCCGGCCGACCACATGCACAGCTTCGAGTCCCACCTGGTGTTCCACCGGGCCTCGGACACTGTGAAGTGCCTGGCATTCGTAATGACCCTCCGGGAGAACGCCCGAGCTTGGTTCAAGTCTCTACCGGCTGGGACTATTTCCTCCTTCCAACAGCTCAAGAAACTGTTCAAGGAGAACTTTGTTGGCTGTCGCAAGGTGGCCAAGTCTGCGGTGACTCTGCTCACCCTCAAGCTTGGCAAAGAAGAGATGCTGTGGGATTTCATCTCCTGCTTCCGTGCGGAGGCATTACGGATCCCACATCTCGACGTCGGCATCGCCACCACAGTCCTCACCCAGGGGACGCAGGACCACATCCTCTGGCACACCCTCAGGGTCGAGGCCCCGACGACCCTTCCTGACCTCCTCGCCCTAGCGTAGAAGCACCCGCGCTGCGAGGAGAATACAGTGGCCCTGGGCCGCGCGGTCGGAACAGATCGGTCTGACCGTAAGAGATCTGCCGACCTGTCGCGAGAGGGTTGGAGTAAGCGGGAGGGACGCGACGGAGACCACCGCGACCACTCCGAGAAGGAAAGGGGTAATTATCGTCACTACATGCCCCTGACAGCTCCACCCGACCAGATACTAATGGAGATCCACGAGGAGCCATTCCTCAAGTGACCTCCTCGGATGAAGTTAGATCTGAGCACGAGGAGCAAGAAGAAGTACTGCCTTTATCACCGCGACCGCGGCCATAACACCGCCGACTGCATCAACTTGAGGGATGCCATCGAAGACCCCGTCCGGAGAGGACTCCTCGACAAGTTCCTCGCTAAGGCAGTAGAGTGGCGGAAGATGCCCCTGCCGATCGACAATCGACCCAACGAGAAGGAGATCATGATGATCCCTAAGGGGCCGGTAGCGAGGGGAGATAGCACGAGTAGAAGGCGGTGGTACGCGACGGCAGTCCGCACTGCGAACCAAGGAGACGACACCCTATGTGGGAATTCCACCCTGGGCCGTCTAGGAGATCCCATTGTCTTCTTTGAGGACGACCTAGACGGTGTGACCACGCCCCACTCTGATGCTTTGGTGGTCTCGGCCACCATCAACCAATGTACTGTGCGTCGCATTCTAGTGGATAATAGAAGTGGACTCGATGTCATTGCCTACGACTGCCTTGTTCTTATGAGTGTGGATATGTCTCGACTCGCACCATTGCACACACCACTATACAGGTTCTCTGGCACGACCATCCGCCTGGAAGGGTGCATCTCACTCCCGATCACGTTCGGGAACGTGCCAAAAGAGGTAACCTTCCTCGCCGACTTTACCGTAGTGTGTGCGATGATAGGATATAACGCCATCATCGGCCGAGGGATCGTCGACACTCTTCGAGGTGTTCCTTCCTCTTATCATCAATTGCTTAAGTTCCCCACCCCCTCGCGAGATAGGGGAGGTCCGAGGAGACCAAAGGGAGTCCAAGAGATGCTACCTCATCTCCACGCATGATCGACATCCCAAAGAAGCACCGCCTGAGAAAAAGGTGAGGACCCAAGATTCGGGCCCGAGCACGAGCGCTCCGGTGGAAGACTTGTACCTCATCCAGGTGGGAGAGGATCCGGGCAGAACGCTAAGGATCGGCACAAACCTATCCGAGCACGATAGGCATGCCTATATGAGTTTTCTCACGGTGAATCAAGATGTGTTCGCTTGGTCCGAGGATGAGCTTCCTGGGATCCCACCGGAGGTTATCACACACCAACTTAGGTTGGACCCCGCTTGCCACCCGGTACAGTAGCGCCGAAGGCGTTGCAACCCCGAGCGACAGGCTATTATCAGGGAGCAGGTGAGCAAAAAGCTACACTCAGGGTTACTCAGGCCTACTCAATACCCAGACTGGGTAGCCAACGTGGTCCTGGTCCCCAAGAGCAGCGAAAAGTGGCGGATGTGCATCGACTACATTGACCTCAACAAAGTTACACCCAAGGATAGCTTCCCTATATCACGGATCGACCAACTAGTCGACGCAACGGTCGGGCATGAAATGCTGAGCTTCTTAGATGCCTACTCCGGGTACCACCAAATCAGCATGCACAAGCCCGACCAGGATAAGACCGCATTCGTCACCAATCACGGCCTCTACTGTTACACTCGAATCCCGTTCGGACTGACGAACGTGAGGGCAACCTACCAACGCCTCGTCAACCACATGTTCGACTCGTAGATCGGCCGCAACATGGAGGTATACATCGATGACATGCTCGTCAAGAGCCTCCAAGTCGCCGAGCACTTGGGTGACCTGGCAGAGACCTTCGCCACGCTCAGAAGGTACAACATGAAACTCAACCCAGCTAAATGTGTGTTCGGAGTACGGTCAGAGAAGTTCTTAGGCTTCCTCGTCACCCACCGGGAGATCGAGGCCAACCCTGACCAAATCCGAGCGGTTTTGGAGATGCAGCGGCCAGGGCGAGTGAGGGACGTATAGTGCCTCACCTGTCGCGTCACTGCCTTGGCTTGATTCCTGTCCCGAGCCGTCGAATGATGCCTCCCCTTTTTTCGATTGATCAAGCAAGCCAATCAAGCACCGGAGAAGAAAGGGAAGATCGACTGGGACCAGGAGTGCGAGAAGGCGTTCGAAGAATTTAAACGCTACCTGGTGACCCCTCTCGTCCTCGCCAAGTTACAAAAGGGAGAAGAGTTACTCCTATATCTATCTGTGACGCCGAGCACAATGAGTGTCGTGCTCACGCGAGAAGAGGCAGGGGTTATGAGGCCTATCTACTACGTCACTCGAGTGTTGCAAGGCCCAAAATTTCAGTACTCGCGAATTGAAAAGTTTGCCCTTGCGCTCATTACGGCTGCTCGCAAGCTACGACCATACTTCTTGGCTCACCCAGTCGTCGTCCTCACCGATCAGCCACTACGACAAATCCTCCAGAACCTAGATGCCTCGGGAAGACTGATCAAATGAGCTATCGAGTTGGGAGAGTTTGACATCAAGTTCCATCCGAGGACTGCGATCAAGGCTCAGGCTCTCGCCGACTTCATAGCCTAATGCACTATACCCACTGAAGGCTCGCCCGAGCAATCCTCCGGGCCCACATGAGAGTTGTACGTCGATGGATCGTCCTGCGCCGCAGGGAGCGGAGCCGGATTGGTCCTCCTTTCACCGGAAGGGCTCGAGCTTCAGTACGCCTTACGATTCAACTTTTCGACCACGAACAACGTAGTCAAGTATGAGGCACTCCTCTCAGGGCTACGCATGGTGAAACATTTGGGGGCGACCAGCGTGCGTGCATACAGCGACTCCATGCTCATCACCAACTAGGTAAAGGGAGAGTTTGAAGCATGCGAACCATCCATGATTAAATACCTAGAGCAAGACAGGGCCACGGCAAAGGAGTTCTCCCACTTTGAGATGGTCCACATCCCACAAGAAGAGAACGTCAGAGCAGACGCCCTGTCTCGCCTAGCGTCAGCCACTGCGGTCTCCAACTCAAGATCAGTCCTAATAGAAGAATTGTCGGCGCCGAGCATAGACGAGCCAGCACTACAGGTAAATGCCATCGACTATGAGCCCTCCTGGATGGACCCCCTCTTAGATTTTCTCCTTCGACAGCAGCTCCCGAGCGATCGCCTCGAGGCCCGGCGCACGCGAGCAAGAGCGGCCCACTTCACAGTGGTGGACGGCAGATTATATTACCGCTCCCTCTCAGCCCCACTGTTAAAGTGCTTATTCTCTACGGAAGCCAACCAGGCCATCCAAGAAATCCACGAAGGACTCTGCGGGAGTCATGTGGGAGGGCGAGCACTCACGAGGACACTGATCCGGCAAGGATACTAGTGGCCCACCTTGCAGCAAGACTACCTTGACTATGTTCGGAGGTGCCCTCAGTGTCAGAAATTCTCTCACCTACACCACCAGCCAGCTACGCAGCTACATGCCCTGATGGAGCCTCGCCCATTTGCCCGGTGGGGTAGACATACTGGGTCCCTTCCCTGAGGCACAAGGGAGGAAGAAATTCCCCATAGTTGCTATTGACTACTTCACCAAATGGATCGAAGTTGAACCATTGGGGAAGATCACGAGCGAGGTAACTTGGAAGTTCGTACGAAGCATCATCTGCCGCTTTGGGATCCCAAGGGTTCTCACGACCGACAACGGTAGACAGTTTGTGAGCACTGCCTTCCAAGATAAGTGCTCAGAGTTGGGGATCTGGAACCACTATACTTTGGTGGGACACCCCCAGGCGAACAGACCGGTGGAAAATGCCAACTGGACGCTCCTCCACGGCATCAAGACCCCACTGGCTCAAGCAGGTGACTCATGGGTAGACTCAATTCCAAGCATCCTATGGGCCCACCAGACCATCGCTAGAGGCACCATCGGGGAGACACCCTTTCACCTTGCCTACGACGCTGAAGCAGTGGTACCGGTGGAGATCTCTAAGCCCTCGCTATGAGTGGGACACTTCGACGAGGCCAGGAACAACCAAGCAATGCGAGAGAACTTGGACCTGCTCAAGGAAGATAGGGCAGGTGCGCAAATAAAGCTCACAGCGTACCAACAGAAGCTGACCCAATATTACAATGCCCGAGTTAAAGAACGACATTTCTTCCCTAGAGATTTGGCTCTATGGTGAGTAAGCGTAGCTGACCCAAGAGGAGCCGCAGGGAAGCTCGCACCAAATTGGGAAGGACCGTATAGGGTGGCGGAAACACTCGGCAAAGGAGCGTGCAGGCTAGTGACGCTGGGGGGGGGAAGAGATACCGAAGACGTGGAACTCCGTCAACCTCAGGAAATTCTTCCAGTAAATCGTCACCAGCCGTACTCCACTAAGGTAAGCTACCTACGTACCACCAGAAGGTAACCTACGTGTTCCCTAGAGGCGAGCACTACTCCCCTTGAAAATAAAAAGGTAACCCACAGGTTCCCTAAAGGCGAGCACTGCTCCCCTTGAAAACGAGAAGGTAACCTACGGGTTCCCTAAAGATGAGCACTCCTCCCCTTGAAAATAAAAAGGTAACCCACGAGTTCCTTAAAGGCGAGCACTGCTCCCCTTTGTAAGAGTTTACATAATTGAGAGAGAGAGAGAGTCAGCTTTTGTAAGAGTTTACATAATTGAGAGAGAGAGAGAGAGAGAGCCTTTTTTTTGTAAGAATTTGTGTGTGTGAGAGAGAGAGAGAGTCAGCTTTTGTAAGAATTTACACAATTCAGAGAAAGAGAGAGAAAGAGAGCCTTTTTTGTAAGAGTTTACTTAATTCATGGCCAAGGATGGGGGTTTGAGAGAGACTGGTTTTGTAGGTATTCACATTATTCATGGTCAGAGAAAGAGAGAGAGAGAGAATAAGAACTTAATCGATGCCCAGGGAGAGAGAGAATAAGAACCATTCATGCCTACCTTTATTCTCAGAGAAGACCCCATTCATTTCTGCTGTGAGGTGGAATTTGTTGCGGATGGAAGAGCACAGCAAGGGAAAAGGTGGGCGTGCCCCCACACGAGACTACTAAATTCATAAAAAGCCGACGGGGAACATCTGGACTCCAAATTCACCACTCGACGGTGTCATACAATATATAACTACGGGGCTTCTGGATGTATGCAGTTTTAGTATGACCTCCAGCTCCTTTAAAAACAAAAAAAGGAGCAGAAGGGAATCACCCTTCTGTACCTCTATGCTAAACAACGGGGATGGGAAAACGTGAGCAGTGTAGGGTCTGCAGACTACACTGGGCATTCCCCTCTCCCCACAGAAAAACCATGCGCAGAGACTGGCTTTTGTGCCTTCACAGGTCTTCTCTTCACCCCATTCACTCTGTCCCAATAAAAAACTTCAAAATTCTACATGCATATGTAGTGCACATGTGGTAGAATAGAAGGCATCTCTGGACATGCATGTGAGGGCACACACAGGCGCACATATCTTTCAGTAATTTTCTTCTCTCTTTCCATTGCCCTGCCCTTGGGGTTGGGGGTTAGTGAGGTCCAGCTCAATCTCACTGGTCCAACGAATACGCACATCACCGCACAAACGCGTGTGGGTGGGTGGCTGGTGGTGCAGGAGGAGAGGCCAGACGCTTTAATGATGCTGGCAAAGCTATCTTCCCGGATGCCCTGTCCGTGGAATCATTTCCAACGCTTCCTCCAACCCGTCCCGATCTCCCCCTTACAACCCCACCACCACCTTTCCCCTCTCATCCTTCATAATGACCCATGGTGCAATCGCATTAACTTAAACAGGAAAGATGGGGTCAACTTGTACTATGTGGAGTCGTTGTAGGGATAAAACGTCTAGTAATATTAATGATGGTGCTAGAAGCACAACTACCTTAATCACAGGATCGGTCGAATCGTCGAGCACCTGTATGATCATCCGCTCCGACGGCCAGTCGAGGTTGCAGGCCGCTCCAATGGAGAGCTTGTAAACCTGAACACAAAACTCCAAACACATCAAGACACCAAGTTCACAGCACAGAGCACCAAGAACAGCAATGGAGGAGGACCCAACTGCAAAGAACAAACAGGAAGGCTGTGGTTCTACCTCTCTCTCATTGTACATGGGGATTTGGACTAAGACCATGGGGTAGGCTGAGTTGCCGGACTCCGGGTCCGGCGTGATCGGCGCCCACCGGTACCGCCGCTCCGGCTTCAGCCGGAAGACCTTCACAACGAGGCACACGGCGGCCATGGCCAGCTTCTCCACCAGGATCATCAGCGTCATGGCCAGGCTGACGAAGATGGCCAGCCTCAGCAGTGGCACCACCAGCGTCACCCTCACCCGCCGCCACACCAACAGGAGCAGCTCGACGCCGCCGCCAATGCCGTCGGCCGACGCCCGGAGGGCCTGCCCGGCCCACCGCAGCGTCGTCTCCGCCGAGTCGCCGAAGAAGAACCCGAGTACCGGTGATGGAGACGCATCATCACCTGCGCAGCAATACCAGAGAAGAGCAACCCATCAGAGCAAAGATCTAACCTTTGATGAGGACTCAAGCCAATGTGACACCGTACGAGCGACGTACGGACGATGCTTGAAAAGTTTACCAGAGCTCGAGAAGGAGTAGGGAATGGAAGGACCGCCTTGTGCCACAGTCGATTCCATATCCGCGGCTACCTCTGCAACTGGGCTCAAGAGTCCCACCCCCCTCTACACACTCTTCTCCAGTACTGTCCTAGTACAATACTTCTCCCGGCGCCATGGAAGATTTATATAGAAATGGGCACCTGGAGGGGGGAGGCTGTGGGGAGATTGCCCTCCTCCTCCAGTGGACTCCCAGAGAAGAATCGGACGACCCCTGTCCCTGCTGGGGGGTCTCCGATGGGGTCAATGGTGGCTGGAGGTGGGTTGTACTCAGGCCATCCCCTCATCTGCTTCCTATCCAATGTGAGCTCCCGGGGAACATATTTGGGGTTGAAGGGGCGTGGTAGAGGGAGATGGATGGAGAAGCAGGGCACTGGAGAGGGGGGGATATTCTCGTTGTTTGTTATATCATGTGGTGGTTGGGGTGGGACGAAGAAGAGAGGTGGAAGGCAGTGTGTGAAATGGAGGAGTCTGTGTTTCACATGTGGAGTAAACGAGCAAAAGCTGCCATTTTTTAACACCCTTCTCATGTTTCTTTCGGATTTTGTATGGGTGTTGGAGAGGGGATGGGCATGATCGGCCTTTTATCCATCCCACCAGTCTTTTTTCCCCCCCCGATTCTCCTCAATTTTTTGGCCTTCTTGTGAGCTGTGTGAATGAAGGACCTCTTGCGGTGTTTGACCTCTTGCTTTGAATGTCACACAGGGATCACAAATCCATGATACATCACACTTTGGCACTGCTGGAAAAGGGCTTCCTCTGGCTCTGGACACAAAGAAACAGTAGAATCAGATAACCATTTCACACCCACGGTGATTTCTTCTTCCTCTTCCCCTCCCCCACAAAACTGTTGCGGTTCCTCCTACTAAATAATGACAGAGGCAAAGCAGCACATGCCTGGCCCGGTGGGTAACCAGAGAAGATTAAAATCCTGGGGAGGTCAACTGTAAAGACCGTGAGAGGAAAGGCATGCCAGATCTTTTATGTCCCCTCCTTTTTGAAAGGTGTGTATGAGAGCATAGTGACTGTTGCTTCACGTATTATTTTTCTTGGAGTTCATGTCGCAATGGGTTATTTGTCGACCTATTGTCGCATATTTTGCTGATCTAAGTTAGTCGCTAGTCAGACCCATTAAGTATGATATCCCACATCATTTTTGATATCAGAGCCAGGTCAACAATCTAAAGTAGTCACCATATTGTCATTCCATGTCTTGCATTTATTGTTAGATCGTTTGTGTCATATTAAAAAAAAACCATTTGTGTCCCTTTCAGATCATAATGTGTCGGCGAAACATAATTTAGTCCAATCCTATGTTGTATACCCACACGTAACGGTGCTAAGTACCACTTGTCAGCGTTAATGTCAAGTTCACACCTGGACATGTCGAGGACACACCCGAACATGCAGGTTCGCACGCGGACCCTCAAGGAGGTCATGACTTGACTGAGTTAGTGTATGAGCTCATGGCTCAGGTTCGGAGGATTAACCAACACCTAGATGAGGGCCTGACCGACATAGAGGATAGGATTACAGAGTCCGATCGTACTGTCCAAGGGATGGTTGGTGGCTTCATCACCTTGGAAGGGGCCATTCAGGGCCCAGAGCATGAGCAACCAGCGGAGCACCCAAGTCCTCGGTGCCAACATCCCAAGCCCGCACCTCAGCCTACGCCTCAGCCACCACCCACTAGAGCTGCCCATGCCAATGTTTGGCATGGCCGTGATGAGGATTTTGCCAGAGGGTCTTTTGAGGGGGTGGATGAGACTCCGAAAGCTCCCGCTGCCCGAAGATACAGGAGGTTTGATAGGAGACATAATCAGGAATTTGATGATGAGCGGAGGGCGTACCGAGAGCGGGACCAGGATATTCGGAATGCCCGCCTCGAGACTCCCGGCATTGACGATTCCTTGGAACTGCAGATTTATCTAGATTGGGAAGCCAGGATGAACCGCTACTTTGATTGGATGGGGATGTCCAACCCCAGGCGAGCCTTCTTCGCCAAGACAATGTTGAGAGGTCGAGCTTAGACCTATTGGACGAGCCTTGAGTTGAGGACCCTATTGATTCATGGAAGGAAATGAAGGCAAGGCTTCGGGAGAAGCACGTCCCCATGACGTACCGATGCCGATTCATGGATAGGTGGCAGAGCATCACTCAGGACTCTCAATCTGTTTCAAAGTATATTGATGAGTTTGATGAGCTCCTATTGAGGTGTAGAGATTGCGAGGAGGGCGCGCTGACCCTTTCCTGCTTTCAGAGGGGACTTCGTCAGGTTTATCAGTAAGAGTTGTTCCATCAGCGCGTAATGACCATTAGCCATGCCTACCAAGATGTGTGTGAGATGGAGCCGTTCGAGATGGAGAGGGACTCGCCCCCTCGAGCAAGACCTACGTATCAACGTTCCCTTGACCACCGTGTCACTCTCGAGCCGGCCCAGAGGAGTCCTGCCTTAAGATTCCCAAGGTCCCATGCCAGGATCCACATCCTCGCATGGATGGCAGTTTCGATCGAAACCGAAACGTTTCGGCCGAAACATTTCGATTTCGGACCGAAACGATCCGATACTCATGGCCGAAACTAGGCCGAAACCAAAACCCTCAAAGTGTGCAAAAAAATATTAATTTAATTGGTTTCGGACTGAAACCGAAACGGTTTTGATTTCGAACCTGGCCGAAATCGACTCCGAAACCAACACTACCAATCTTGCATCCTCGCCCTCATCCTTTTACTAAGAGGGATGTTGTACCCACCCTACCTGCCCCTCCTACTCGCCCCCAGCTTAATGCACCACCTGTCAGGAGAGATGAGAAGGGGAAGGCCCCTATGGTTGGAGATGTGCCATAGGACGACAGTTCTCGTAACTATTGTTATCGATGTTAGGGGTTAGGTCATTATACTAGTTCTTGTCCCACTAGAGCCCTAGCCATTGAGAGCGTGGGTCCGATGGATCCCCCACGTGTCCTTGAGGATGAGAGTTATGAGGCTGGAGCTGACATGGCCGATGAGTTTTCAATTGGATGATGATGTAGTTAGATGTACCCGGGAGATTGGCACTAAGGATGTGCCAGGTGATGATAGGCTAGGGGTCGTTCGTTGCATTCTGACCCAGCCTAAGGAAAGCGATGACTAGCACCGCACTAGGATCTTCCTGACCTACTGCCGCCTCGGTGGCCTGTAGGGTCACTATTGATAGCGGGAGTTGCATTAATGCAATCTCCACCCATACAGTCATGTGCCTAGGTTTGACGCCCGTGGAACACCCTCGCCCCTACCATGTGTCCTAGGTGGACACGACTTCCATTCCTGTTCAGACAAGATGCCTCATACCGATATATCTCCATTCATATGAGGCCCAGATTTGGTGCAATGTCTTGCCTATAGAGGTTGTGAGTATTATCTTGGGCAGGCCAAGGATTTATGATGTGAATGCAGCCCTCTATGGTCGATCCAACACGTGTCTTCGAACATGGTGGCCAGCGTATCAACATCCAGCCCTCCTTACCACGAGCTTCTTCCTCGCAGGAGATTACCCCACCTCGTGTCCCCGCTACTACTGGCTCCTCTCAGCCGCGCACCACCGTTGCACCCAGTGCTACGCAGCAGGGCACTGCTTCCACCTCCAAAGTTCCCCAGTCTAGTAGCATCCTTACACCATGTGTTTCTATTTTGAGTGCCCCCACTCCCAGGACCTTACAATTGATCACTGCTCGGGAGTTTGAGCAGGATTTTTCCGAGCGTGATAATGTCTATGCCTTAGTGGGAAGAGAGATTACAGATCATGTCTCTAAGGAGGCACCGAACGAGCACCCTGCTAAGGTTGCCTCTCTCCTCCAGGAGTTTGGAGATGTCTTCCTCAAGGACCTTCCGGATGGGCAGCCCCTAATGCGTAACATCCAACAGTCCTATTTGGAATAATTTAATAAGTAACGCCCCCTGGTCAAGGCGCTACTTAAAGAATGAGATGCCCTTCAGAAAGGCGTTACTTACCTTACTCACGCCTCTGCTCAAGGCGTTATTTAAAACACGCCTCTAGCCAAGGCATGGAGCGGATTGGGAGAGTCAATGCACTGGGGTTCAAGTTGGATCTTGAACTGTGCATTGATCTTATTCTCCAATCAGTGCCTGAGTCATTTTCTCCCTTCATCATAAATTTCAACATGAATAGTATTGAAGCAACTCTCCCTGAGCTGCTCAACATGTTGTGTAATGACCCAAGATCCTGATACCGGGAATAACCCGATACCATTCGAATCCTGAACCGCCGCCCACGAGCCAGAGGGATCGGAAGGGCTAAAGGGAAGGTGTGGTGTACATAGAAATAAGAAATAAAGTAGGATAATTCAACAATTAACAGAAATAAATAATCTAACTACAATAGAGTCCAGTCCAACAAAAGTACAGTTAAAGACAGAGAAGCGTACCTAACGTCGAGTGAACACTCGACCCGGTGAGTTGACAGCTAAGAACCTCCGCGTAGCACCCTCAAACCTTGAGGAAGAACCGCATCACCTGAAAAGTAGGGGTGAGCCTCATATCACTAGCTCGGTAAGGGTCCCGCAGAACCCCAATCGAAAACAACGGCGGTACCAAGCAGCACTGACAAGAGCAACAGCAACAGAAGGAGTAGCTACAACAACAACAACGGGAAACACGGCCATACACGAATTCCCCAAACACGATAGCCGATGAAACTATAGCTCCACAACTACTCCTACCGGAATGGGAAACTAACACCCTGATCCCACAGTCAGGGGACTACCAAACTATAAACCACCCTAGTCACGCTACTAGGGAAACGCCACGACACCTCTGTCGTGGAGGCCCGTCCTCATGGACGAAGGTCGACTCTGAGACCACGTAGTCCAGAACATGATCGCAACCTCGCTGTCGTGAACTCCACACCGTCTAGGGAAACCCTCGGTAATGCCCACCGAAAACCCTAGACCTCTACCTCGGGAAAGCACCCGGAACGACACGTAAAATCATGTCTCGTAAAAGGGAAACAGAACCTCGAGTCACGAGAATCTCACCTCACGTGACGGGAGTACCTGCCCACTGGAAGCAAGGCCGGATGCGTCCACTGACGACTTAGTCTGAAGCCTCAGGTGTCTCCCTACTCATCCCAGGTGGAAACTAAGACACCGTAACAATAACCAGGAACACAGATCAAGGACTAGCTGGAGTCGCGCTCATCAGCGCAGGTCCGACGCCCCCAGCCAAGTGTACACACATAGACCATGCGCCTTAGGTCATACCCTCTAACTGGTTCTTCCCCAAAGCCCGAACTCAGGCTGTGCGGAGGGGCCCTATGATAACCAACCTAAAAACTATCTCTCTCGGGTATCACTCTCCACCACTCCCAGTGGGTCCACACCTACATGCGCAAGAATGCTACGACTAGTGGGGGGTCACTAACGTGAACACTGAAAACCACACACGCACCTATCGCGAGTAACGCGAAGTAACATGTGGCTCATGGCCATCAGACTTGGAACAGTCGTCTAGACCTACAAAGCCCAACGATCGTTAAGTCACAAGACTCGGGTCAAGACCGTTGCATGTGACGGAACATCACCGTCAATCTGGCCTAATCCCTAGGTCTAAAATCACGGTAGCACAATTCTTATGGCAGCTCACAAGTCGCCGAGTTAATCCCCTATCCAAGGGAAAAGCGAGAAACCTCCAGCCCCAGGCTGGGTGACTAGACTCACAGTACAAGGCCATCCACATGGCCCACACAGAAAACACTTCCCGAAAAGCCAATGACGTGTAGGAATAACCCTCCGCACTCATGCAAACTCACAGTGACTCGATCTAGTGAAAGTACGAAAGCTCAAAATGCATGGGGTCACCCGATCCCTCCTAGACCCATAGGCATGCTAATCGAGATAACTCAACACCTCCAGACACCCAAAAAAACACAAACATAGAACCCACGGGTGTCGGGGAGATCCACTAGGCCAAAGGTCGACCACTGGGTCACAACTGGGTCGACCAGGAGCCAAAACGATGCGACTGGAACACGGGAATCATGGAACCCAGGTGGCGGTCTTCTTCCAGACCGACACCTCCAAGTGGCGGTTCACCCTGGACCGCAAACCACTAGATAGTGGTCCACTCTGGACAGCAACCTACCGGGAACACATCGACAAAGGGGGCAGTCATCCCCAAGACCGTAATCGCAAGTGGCGGTCCTGGCCTGACCGCCGCCATCAGATGGCGGTCAGTCGCAAGGCCGCTACTATACGGAGACCCCAATCGACTACCGCCAGAAAATGGTCAAGCCATGATCGCTATCCTCAAGTGGTAGCCCATCGTGAGACGGCAACCTGGAACTAACTTAAGGGGGCAAGAAACGGCCCCCCACTGGATCGCCTTCATAGGTAGCAGTTCCTAGTAGGACTGCTATGTCGACCCGAGCGCGAATCCGGTGAAAAACCCCATTCAACACCCCATTCACACTCATGTGAAGGGAAAAATAAGGAGACATCATTCCCCAACCTCTCTAGCACTGAGAGAACCCATTTAAATCCCAAAAATTACATCAAATCGCGAAATCTGGCTCACACCCCAAAATCATGCATTTTTACCCCGGCGGAGAAATAAACCCTCTCGGCTCGCCTCGGGCTACCAAATCATGGGAAAAAAAACTAACACGAGCTAGGGAACCATCCCCCTACCTCCACTGAAGATTTCGAGCGTCGAGGATGCCGATCCGCCACGAAAATGCCGTTGAACAGCTGCCGACTCGCGATCCTGCGAACCGCCTCCACCACCTTGATCCTCGCCCATCCACACCGCTCCTTGCTCGTGCGCCGCCTCCTCCTCGCCCGCCACTGCCGCGATCGGCCGTCCCGTGGAGAAGAGAGGGAGAGGAAGAGAGAAACGAAACGGATGGGGAGAGCGTGTGGCGACCCAGAATCCGAGTACCGGAAAGGAACCGACGCATCTCGAACCTCGGCCCACCTCCCACGAGCCTGAAGACTCGGAAGGAAAAAAGGGATGGTGTGAGGGTGTGTAAGAAGCTAAAGTAACTGCAGACATAGCACAATATACAACTAAATAATAATATAGTGCAAAGTAATGCTCAATTCATCATTGTCTGGGTGCAGAATGGAGGTTGTGTGGACTACCTTGCCACTTTTGTTTATGCTTCTTGTGATGTGGCTGTTAGAAGAGACCTATATGAAGACCTTATTCAGTTTGGTGGTTCAGTAAATCAACCATGGATTTTGGGTGGGGACTTTAATGCTATTCTATCACTAGAGGAAAAGAAGGGGGGCACCATGGGGTTTATTAATTCTATGATAGATTTCCAGGGTTTTGTTGCAGTGGCAGGGCTGATGGATGCTGGATATACGGGCAATCCTTTCACTTGGTCAAACAACCAGACTGGGGCTAGCAATATTAGAGCTAGGCTAGACAGAGTGCTTTTCAACGACTATTGGGCAGAGAAAGCCCCTGTGCTAACAGTCAAACACTTGATGAGAGAGCCATCAGATCATTCTCCTATGCTTCTTTATCATCCCCAATTCAATTCTGCCCCAAGTAGATTTGTTTTTCAACATATGTGGCTTGAGGATGTCAATTTCAAAACTGTGGTGCGGAATGCCTGGGACTCTATTCCATCAGACCACTACAATGCCTTCTACACTCTTCAGCACAAGCTCAAAGCTATTAAACCAGTGATAAAACAATGGAACAAGGAGCAGTTTGGCAATATTTTTGAAAGAAAAGCAAAAGTAGAGGAGGAGGTGCTTCTGGCTGAGGCTGTATTTGATGATGACCCAGTTGAGGGATCACAACACCAAATTCTATCACCTTCATGTCAAACAAAGGAGAGCCAGGATGACAATACACAGAATTAAACTTGAAAATGGAGATTGGTGTGAGGATGAATCTATGATAAAGGACAAAGCTGTGGACTTCTTTAGACAACAATTCACTTCTTCTGAGCATATAATCAAGCCTGAAGTCCTGGATCACATTCCCTCCCTCATCTCAGCAGAGGAAAACACAGCCCTTACAGTTATCCCAGAAGAGGAGGAAATAAAAAGAGCTGTTCACTCCCTGGGTCCCGACAGTGCACCAAGCCCTGATGGTTACACGGGCAAGTTCTTCACATCATGTTGGGATATCATTTCAGATGATGTTATAAGAGCTGTGCAAGGTTTTTTCAGAGGAATGCCACTGCCAAAAGGTACTACCTCATCATTGATTGCTATGATTCCAAAAGTGGTTTCCTCAAATTCCTTTGCTGATATGAGGCCTATTAGTCTATGTAATTTCACCTACAAAATCATTTTTAGAATCATTAGCAATAGGATGGTAGACATTCTTCCACATATTATATCTGAGAATCAAGGGGCCTTTGTTCAAGGGAGGAATATAGTGGATACTATTTCACTAGCCTCAGATATGATGAAAGAGCTAGGAAGGAAAGTTAGAGGAAATAATATCATTCTCAAACTTGACATGGCCAAGGCATATGATAGGTTGGAATGGGATTTCTTGTTAGCGGTCGTGAGGGCTTTTGGTTTCTCCAACAGATTCTGTTCACTGATCTTTATGATGCTTTGGAATTGCTGGTTTTCTGTGTTATTCAATGACTCACCTACTGGATACTTCAAATCAACTAGAGGGGTCAGACAGGGGGATCCTTTGGCCCCAGCCCTTTTTATTATTGCTGAAGAGGCACTTAGCAGGGGAATTGCAAGCCTATTCAACAGTGGGCAAGTCCAGCATTATCATGTGCCTCGAGGTTGTCTGTAAATCACTCACCTACTCTATGCTGATGACACTTTGGTTTTCTTAAATGACATGGCAAAGAACATTCGAAGACTCTTGGCATTCATAAGAGACTATGAGGAATCCTCTGGACAAAAAGTGAATAAAAGTAAAAGCAGTTTCATTGTCTCACATAAAGTAGCACATGCAGTCATAAGAAGGCTATCAGACAACACTGGTTTCCAGTATAAAACTGGCCTTCATTCATATCTTGGTGTCCCTCTTTTTGAAGGCGCATTATAAATACTTGCTGGAGAAAATTTGTAACAGGATAAATAGTTGGCAGTCCAATTATGAAGCAGGACGACAATGAGACTCGATGCTGTGGATGCGAACCTTGGACTTCTACGGACGACGCGACTGGTTGGACGATGCGACCAGCAACAACACAGCCCACTCAGCACCTATCGTGGCTCCCAAAGAGATAAACATGCCCAAACAAGAAGTACTCGCTCACGGTCGTCCCTTGGCGAGGGAAACGAGTCGATCTGCATGGTTGAGAAATCGACATTGAGTCTCGGGTGGTCGGCTCACTCTCATGCTCGAAACGAGTTATGGGACGGGTCTCGCACTCACAACTCACAGCGGTGATTAACTATAGCGATCTAGGGGCCTAACATGCTCACAAGCAGCAACATCAAGAGCCTATACTAGGAAAGCAAGTAACTAAAGTGGGGGGGTGCGAGTGTACCTTCACGCTCTGGGCGTGGGGAAGATGATCCCAACCGAACCCGTACTCTCAGTACAACACTGAAAAATAATTACAAAAATGGTTACTTCTACCCACTCCATGCAGGGAGGTAAAGGGCTACATGCGGGACCCGGGAGTAACGCGTTTGGGTTGACGGGCAGCACTCGGGGCCGCTCTGACAGTGACAAGTGCTAGTACTCATGGGGCCCACGACCTAGTTGGTGGGCCGAGGAAGCCAGGAAGGATGCTGCGACATCGGTGACTCCTGGATGGGCGGCTCTGGGGATGGAGGTGCACTGGTCCGGTGAGTGGAAGGCGGGTCGGCCGCCTCGGGGGTGGTCATCGGTTGCCGTCCACGAGCCAGAAGTGTTGTTTCACTATGCGCGACCTGGCGAGAACAACTGCTGCAATCAGCCCTGACGTCGGATCTATGAGAGGTAAGTACCGTTGGAAAGATATCTCAGAGAGCTTCAACCCCAGGCTGGAGAAAGAATTTTAAATCTTCTGTTCTGGCCGTGGCTGAATTTAGAAGCTGCTGGTTTATAGGTCAGGGATAGATAGGGCAGAAAGAGCAATTTCCTGAGAACATGGGTTGCCCGTGGGGTTTATGATAGACCTGGGTTAGAGGAAGAGAACAAATGACACAATGTCTAAGAGGAGTAGAAGGATAAATCGAAAGAAAGATGGGAGGTTCGGAGGCTCTGGAGGAAGAAAATGGAAAGGGATGCAATTCCCTAGGGATAGAGAGAAGGATAAAGAATTTGGAGATTCCGGAGGGAGAAGGTAGAAGAGGGCGCGATGCCCTAGAAGGTTCGGAGGTTCCGGGAGAAGGAAATAGAAAAGGGCGCGATGGCCAGTAGCAAGGAGATTGGAGGGGGCACAATGCCCGGCAAGGAGAGATAGATTCGGAGGATCTTGATGTGGGGGTGTAGAATGGTGCGATGCCTAAAGAGGGAGGTCCAGAAGTTCCTAAGGAATGGAATCAGAAGAGGCGCGATGCCCGGAAAGGGTAGCAAGAGAAAAATTCGGAAGCTCCGATGAAGGAAGCAGGAGAGGGCACAATAGGAAAAGGTCTGGAGGGTCTGAAGGAATAGAGTAGGAGGGGGTGTTATGCCCAGCAAGTGTAAGGGGATGCGGATATCTCGAGGACAGAGATGAATAAGAAAAAGGATGTGTAAGATCTGGAGGTGCCAGAAGGAGGGGAAGATACAGGTTCAAAAACTTGGGAAAGAAGGAATGCAAATACATGCAATGCAATGAATGTGATGGATGCATGAAATGTAAAGGAGGTAAGGAATGCAAAGAACACGAGTGGTGAGAGGATGAGAACACCCTTCTCAGCCACGGGTGGCCCATAAGAAGAAATTGGTGATAGACAAAGATGTGGATGGATAGAATAGGAAGTGGATAAGGTAGAGAAAGGCCCCCTAGTAGAAGAATGCCTGCCCCTCCATGTTAATGAAAGTGTACTGCCAAACAGCCCAATGGATAAAGTTAATGCCCATAACGAATCTTCAACGATGAATGATAACTTGGAGGGCGAAGAGCCACGAGGTGAGGGAGTTGAAGTGTTGGAATAGGAAGTTTTATCTTGCCCAAGGATTGTGGTGTATGAAGAGTGTTGAATAAACTGGGCATTTGCCCCTTGCACGAAAGAATGAACTTGATATTGGAGGGTTGGAACAAGGGGTGCCCTGCCCGACCCATGGGCATGGACTTACATGGCATCGGAGCTTGACATTTCTCAGTGAGCATCAGAGGGGACCTGCCTTTTTTGACCATGCCTAGTACAAAAGCACGGATTGGGATCTAGCAAATAAAGTCTTGCATCTTGAACAACATAGCCATGGCCAACTTCTTCTTGCCCAACTTTTGCATTCCCTTCGGTACGAATATTTGTAACAATACACCCACTCCGAGTGGTAAAAGAAGGTGAAGCAGAGGCGGAAGGCTCCATAGATGGTGGAGGTGTGATGGAAGATGTTGGAGGAAGGGTATGTGGAAGTGGAGGTTCAAACATGTCGAGATTCTCCCCTTGCTCAGGAGCAGACATGGTTGGCTTCAGTGCAAAAAGGGGTGGACCCTGCTCTAGATCTACCACGGGTTTGGGTAAAGGGTTAGGTGGAGGGATAGGCAACGTCAGGTTTGGGGTTATAGGGATAGTGGAGGCCATAGGTGGCGGCAAAAAAGAGTTCGTTGGTTTGGGACATGGGGAAGGTGTGATGGTAGGCTCGACGGGGGACGGGAGTGTGGAGGTTGATGAAGGTATAATTGGTGGAGGTTTAATGGGAGGTTCAGCGGAGGCTGGGTTGTGGAGGTTGACGAAGGTATGATGGAGGAGGTTTAGTGGGAGGTTCGGCGGAGGCTGGGGTTGTGGAGGTTGACGAAGGTATAATTGGAGGAGGTTTAGTGGGAGGTTTGGCGGAGGCCGGGGTTGTAAAGGTTGATGGTGTAGTAGTTGGCGGTGCAAAAGGTGAGGGTTTGGTGTGGAGAAAGTGCCAGATTTTGGTGGCACGAGGGGTTTGAAGGGTAGGAGATGGTTCGTGATGCGCCGGTGTAGGTGATTAGAGTATTAACCCTTCATCATAACACCAGTAGGTCTCAAAAATGGGGGTTGGATTGGGGACGATGGCATTATCCTGAGCAGGGGGTTCATCTTGTGGTAATAGAGGGAAAGGAAAATAGAGAAAACCTCAAATGGGTGCCTACAGAACTTCATCTTGTGCCGTCTTCAACTCTTCACATGCCAGCTCATACTCTTCATTGTCAGGCTCAAGTGGACGTCATGGTGGAGGTATATAAATGGGTGATGAAATGTAATGGTGTTGTGGAGGATTTTGTTGATGTAAATGCATATACGGAGGAAGAGGGCCATATGGATGAGTAAGGAGAATAGGTGGAGGGTGGATGACATCCACTTGACCATTAAAACTTGCCGGCTCTTGCTCACTTGAATTGTTGATGCCGTAATCATCTCTCCTCTCATTCCATTCTTTTTCCATCTTTGTGATGTTGTTCATGAATGCATGGAGAGGGTTGACTTGAGGAGGAGGAGGCAGTGATCGTGGGCTCGTGACCCTCTTTAATTGTTCCTCCATTGAAGTGACTTTATGAAGGAGAGCTTGGAGGGGCATAACTTGAGAAATAGAGGGTTGGCATGGTGGCCTTGAAGAAGGAGGGGCCGCATATGAAGGCTGTGGAGGGGGGTTAATGGGCTGACCCAATGAAGGACCCGATCGGGCCAGGTTGCAAGGAATGGATGGGCCTTGGGGCCATGAAAGAGGAGGAATAGAAGGAGGCCGGTGATGGACCACTTGAGGAGGAATATGAATAGAAGAAGGAGGCGAGTGATGGGCCACCCGAATAGGAGTATGAATAGAGAAGGGAGGCGGGTGATGGGCCACCCGAGCGGGAGTGGGAATAGAAGGAGGATAAGAAGAATGAGATGCACCCTTAACAATAACCTTAAGGGCTTAGATTTGTTGGGGGGTGAGACGATCTATTACATGTAAGATCTGAGCAACCTTCTCGGTAATGGGAGGTGACGGTCCCGTGGGAGTAGCGGCTCGTGATTGAGGCGAGGGACCATAAGATTGGAAATTACCTGTTGGCCTAGATAGATGGCGGACAAGAAGGGGGGATTGAATTGTCCGTCTAGAAAAATCATTTTCCCTCCGGTCAAAGGTCTGTTTCAGGCAGATCCATCTCTGCCCTGTGTGTCTGTCAGTCTGGGTCAGAAAAAAATACAGTCATATAGTCATTTTCATTTTCAATCCGTCCACTAGATGGATCTGAAAAAAATATATGTTGTAATCCTCTGAGTTCTCTTTCCAATGGTACCAGCCATGCCTCGATCAGCCTCCAGATCTGGGCGCAAGAATTCCTACCGTCGAGGCCTGCAGATCTATCCTTTGTGCAGGTCTGAAAATTCAGTCTGGGATAAATTCAAGAAAAATTACCAAAGGTCAATCAGGGAGTCGATCAGGGACGTCTCGCCGTCGCTTCAGAGAGTCGATCAGGGACATCTCACCGTCGCCCCAGCCCAGCGGCGCCTTCAGAAGATCCCCGAAAGATAGCGTTCCTTTGGAATTCATACCTTGCTGCCTAGCGAGTCAGCAACCGAGTTGGCATAGTACTGAGTTGCAATAGTGCCGAGTCAGACCAGCAGGCTGAGTTCGTGCCGAGTTCGCCTCCAGATTATTGCCCGTCAACCCAGGGTCGGTCCTCCCGGGCCCACTTGTAGCCTTTTACCTCCCTGCGTAGAGTGGGCAATAGAATTACTACAGTAATTAAAGTTTTTAACTATTGTTAACCGGGAGTTACCGTAACTGGCCGGGAACTTCTTTCCCATGCCCGGAGCATGGAGGTAAACTCGCCCCCACTCTTTAACGTATTTTACTTACCTCGTATATATTTGAATGCCGCTACAAGTGTAGGATTCTAGCCATATATATTTGTTATCACCGCTGCGAGAGTGAGTGAGTGTACCATCCTGTGACTCAACCCGAGTTAATGTGGAAAGGGCCGATTACCCGACTCATTACCGGTTCCTCAACCGTGCACGGTCCCGCGCATCCCTCGCTCAGGGACGCCCGCGAGCTAGAGTCCCAGGTCGCATGTCTGTCCCACATCACCGTGTGTCCCCAATGATGAGTGATGTGCGGGTGGGACATTGGCCTAAATAGTGGCCAAACCCCTGGCAGCGATAACACTGCTATCGTGACCCACTAGTCTCCCCGATAAGTGGCCCCTTGCCCTTATCCTCCCAACGAACAGGGGGTGCAGGCAACCATGGGTGATCAGAGGGTGGGGGTGTAGGCAACAGGTGACGAGTAGAAGGTATGGGTGTCGAGGGTCGGGCTATGGGTGCAGATGGTTGCGGCTGGGGTGGAATTTCCCTCGGTGGTGGAGGGCGAGGCCTTGGGGCGGGTGGCTCCTGACGGGCAGGCTCCGGTGGTCGAGCCATGGGAGCCCTCTGATATGGGCCCGACGATCTACGAGGCTCAACCCCACGATAAGGAAAGGGTCCCAACCGTTGGGTAGGCTCAAACTCTACCTCGAATTGCTCCAACTTGAGAGCAACCTGATATGCCTCCTCCAAAGTGTTGGCATTGCGGCGAAAAAGCTCATATTGATAGTGTGGCCGCAAACCACGTCAGAAGCGAGAAATAGGCATGGAACTCTCCTCCGTGACGCCACATCGCAGAAAATACTCATCAAATTCGGTGATGTACTCAGAGACGGACCGATCTCCCTGGCTAAGACTCTACCACCTATCGATGAGTCGCTGACGGTATGTGGCAGGAAGGTACTTTTGCCAGAGTTTGACCTTCATCTCACCCCATGTATCAACCAGGGGCTCCATACGTTGAAACAACAAGCTCTCTACATTCTTCCAATAAGTCTGTGCCTATCCTATCAGTTTCATGGTTGCGAATCAGAATCTTCGATGGTTCGTCTTATCAAACCAATCGAAGTACCGATCCATCCTAGCCTCCCAATCTAGATAGACCCTCGGGTCCAAAGACCCATCAAAAGTGGGAGGATCTACCTGAACGGTCCTGAGGGTCCGCTCGCCCTCTTCATAATCACGATTCCATCGTGGAACATGACGGTCACGACCATACCCCCCATGTTCATTATCGGATGCATAGTCATCCACCTCGAGGACTCGGTGCCTCCTATTGTCTACCCCTTGAGCCCTTGGAGCAGCAGGTGGCTGAACCGGCTCTTGTTGACAATTTGTAGGCGTAGGGGGCACCTCGACCGGGGCTCTCTCTAGGATGGTGACTCTCCCTACTAGACCATGAAAGGACTGGTCTGACTCTTCGGCCCGATCCTCTAAGACCTTCATTCTCTCTTCCAGGCGTATACTTAAGCCTTCTACACACATACTCAACCCATCCAACTTATCTACCCACGTACTCAGCTCATCCACTTGCGTACTCAGCCCATCAATTTTTCCCATGAGAGTTCGAAACATATCGACCACAGATGGCTCATCGGGACTATGGACTCGGGGACCTGCCATAGGTGGTGGTGGAGGTGAGTATTGGGTACCTCTACAAGTGGGCATGCAAATGACATGGGGTTGAATGCATTGACTAAGGTGATGTGATGTACCTAAACTTAACCAATATCCGACACGTGGCAGAGGTAGTGATCTGAGGACCGAACTCACGCAAGGAGGCTACCTTCCAAATAGGCTTAACCTATTTGTCCAGTAACGCCTTTTGATATACTGGGTGTTGGGATGAAATGCAAACTTAAGACAGGACAACCTTAGACTCAAGAATTTTTTTTTTATGCAAAGACTACCCTAGACTCAAACTCGACTCTGATACCAAATTTGATGCAGGACGATGATGCAGACTCAGTTTCATTTTGATTCTAGGGAACTGCCATGTTACGGGATGAGAGATGATTTTGCTGATTCTAATGGTTGTTTATAGTTTAATTGGTGCAAATTAGTGGCATGGTAGTTGGGGATTGATTCCCCATGTTTTTTCGCTCGTAAGGAAGCAAGTTGGGCGTGGTTTAAAACCATTATTAGATCTTAGTCCCATGTAGAGCCCTTCACAGAAGGCAACCACTTCGAGTGATACCTGAGGAGGAAGGTGTCTAGAAGGCTGACCACCTTGCCCAGGTCTGGGTGGCTAGTCCTTTGGCTGCCTAGAGGTTTGTTGGAAAAATGGAATAATGATATTAGGACTATTTTGACAGTCATTTCACTCCGGTGGAATTTGGCTGACCGCCTATATTCGTTTTCCGTTGATTTCTAGCCCCCAATTCTTATAATGGTTGGATCTCTGCCGAATATTCCTTCTGTCAGATTAGGACCTCCATTATGAGACCTCCGTAAGTCCTCGCGAGCCTGGGATTCCCACTAGGATGCCGGGCCGATTATACCTCAAGTCCTGCACTTGTTGACTGGATCGAATCGCATGGTTTTGAGCCACGGCCCACGTTGGACTGTCTGAGTCTTTACACGGCCAGATGTAGACCGTGCGACAAATGGGGCGGCCCAATGGAGACCGTGTAATTCGGGCTGAGTGCCATATCTTGTTGGTCGATTGTCCTTGATCTCTCTTCGACTGGGTCATGTTTGGTCGGCCCAAAAAGCCTCTAGGCTGACCTGAGAATAGTGGGCTGAACCCTAGTTTAGTTTCACCCTGCCTATGGCAGCCCAGGAGCCCATTTGGGTGGATTTCTCCTTGTCTTGTTTGGCCCAGTATTGAATGGGAAGGCGAGGCCCGTTCTGTCCGTGGAACGGACCCTCTTTGACCGTTTAGACATTGCGCGGCCCAATCCAGCCCGTGCACCTCTCATCATGGGCTTCAAGTCCTTCTTGCTATGAACGGCCCAATGTGGACCGTTCAGGTCTGTTAAGCGGCCCAATAATGACCACAAAGCTACCAGCACTGATCCTCATGAGTTTCTTGCATGCCTCTTGGGTCGGGCCATGGATGGTTCGCACCTATATAAACCCTGGATTATTCTTGATTATTCCAAGATATATTTTGAGAACTTATATTTCTAGCCGAATCCAGAAATGTTTAGACATAACTCGGGATCTTGGATCCACCAAATCAATGCCAACACATCATAAGGGCCCGGTCTGGTCCTAGGAGGAGCACCCAAAAAGTGCTAGTGTCCCGGGGAGTTGTAATGACATGGTGAGGCATTGCACCGAGTGCATGACTAGCGTGATGTCTACGACATTTCATCAACATGAATCATTTCATTCTTCTTCTCTATGGTTACAAGTTATGGAATTATCTACGTGATATGCTTGCACATGCTTGATCGGCCAATTTCTAGTTATGTTTTATCTCTATTCTCTTGGTTAAGCACTTTATTGTCGTTATTCTTTTTATCGCATAACACTAATGCAATTGATTAATTACTTAAAAATTGCCTACTATAGACGCATAATTTCAGACATCCCATGGATCCCCAATGGACCTTCGTGTAAATGACGTTAATTGTGGTACTTGGTTTATCGATGTTTTGAGTTTAAAGCCCAGCTCGTACCCTTAAAGCTATTGGGCCTCATCCACTTAGGGGCCCAAGAAGCGGGGTCTAGGCGGCCAAAGACTTGGCCGCCCCCAGTCCTGGGCGACTAGGGTGATGGCCGCCCTGGTCTGCTAGGTGGCCAGAGTCTTGGCCGCCCTCCCTTCATGGAGGCCTGGGCGATGGCCGCCTTCTATTGCTAGGCGACCAAAGGCTTGGCCACCCTCCCCTGTTTACCCAGTCAGAGAATGTGGCCTAGCTCGTGGGCACATTTCTTTCCCCCGTTCTGCACGATTTTTCCCATGACTTGCAACTCCCAGCCTAGGGAGCAAAACAGAGGATCTCCCCAGTGAGAAGGGGGGATTTTTTCACATTTTTTTTGGTGCAGGAGGCGATCGGGGGAACATCGAAGCGGAGGGAGCTCTTCCCGGAGGGTGAGAGGAGTCATCATCTTCCTCTATCCTCCCTATGCTGGTTTGAACCCCTAGCCCTCATTTCCTACTTGCGTCACGACTTCCAGGTAAGTACGTAGCATTGCATGTAGTGATCCCCTAGCTCCTAATCTCAGAGGTTTCTTCCCAAAACAAAGGGAAGGTGGGTGGTCGAAAGTCTCGGCCATCCTTCCTTCCCACCACCCCCAGGTAAACTCGCCACCATCATTTCTGTCTTGTTGATTCCATTAGAGTAGATATTACACACCTTTCCTTACTAATGGCTTATTGTTTCTTTTCCTTTTGAGCTACATTGCAGGACTTCAGGATAAGGGACATTGCAGGGCTCCTTGCCCTTGGCTGGCCGAGGACAAGGAAGAGAAAACCCACCATGTCCCTATTTGGACCATCTCCTTGTGATCATCACCCCTATGAGGTTCAGGTAAACACCTCTGGCTATCATGTTCTAATGTTTTTTTTTGTTCCTCTGTAGCTACTCAGGAGATGCTTCCCATCGGCACTACATCCATACATTACACCATAGCCTCGCTGATCCCGAGCACCTACAGACGTCTCTTCAGATTTTTCAAATGGATAATGGAGTTTTCTCCATTAGCTGATTCTCCCATCCTCCCTGTTTGGATATCACTTTCGAGACTTCCTGTCAATTTTTATTTGGAACCGATGCTTCGATCGATTGTTGGGAACATTAGCCGAGTCCTGAAGATAGACCCACTCTCAATTTATCTTCTACAGTTATGGCTAAAGTCTGTATCAAACTAGATATCTGATAAGTCTGTATGGACGCCTAGAGACCAAATCCTACAGATGGAATGTTTGTAGATGATCCAGAAAGCGGGGGTTGAATGGATCAGTCACCCGATTAAAAATTTTGACTGCAGCAGAGTCTAATGTGGAATAAGACCAAGCAACAGCTGGACAGTCACCAACCACTCAGCGAGAACTACTAAGTCTGAACAGGTTCTATAACCTGGATCTCACACTATTCTCATCAAACATCTACTGAGAGAGGAACAATGAATTAAAATAAGACAAGTAGCAAATTCAATCGCATAGTAGACACAAGCTTTTAGGTGGTTCGATCTCAATCTAGAGATCTACGTCCACCCCACACTTCAACTGGAATGTGGCTTTCTCCGCTGATTTACAGCTTAAACTACTGGGCTTCATAGCTTGCCAACACCGCTGACTAACAGCTTGCGCTGGGGAGTTACAGCTTAACCCGACCAGAGAACACTTCTCTGCACGGACATTACAATTGGTATCAAAACTGAGGCTGTGGATGTAGATGGGAATTAGAGATATTGTAGTGATCAGAGTCTATAAGGTCCAGTACAGTCGGTAGCTGGCGTAGGGTTTTTTGTTTGATTTTCGCTTGGTTTCTCGCGTGAGAGCCTGTGTGCACTGAGTTGGTGCTGTGAAGGCAGTTGCCATTTTTCATGAAAGGGTCGGTATGGGGATCAAGGAATGAGATAGAGAGCTTTCTTCCTCATCGATGGTGGCCCCGATCGTGCTACATTGGGCAGAGTTGCTAGCAGGCGTATGTTGCTGCGGTGCTGCATTCGAGGGACTTGCAGCGTGGTCAGGTGGCTAGCGAGGATTGCTTGTCGCTAGGTGGCCATGAGGGTGCTACGAGGAAGTCCTTGCCATTTGGCCCCCCTTGTTCGAGACTTAGCCAGCCCCTGAGGTGTCGAGATTGTGGTTTGAGGTGGTAGAGTGGATGCCCTGATCGAGAGATGTGCTTGAGCGAGCAAAGGATTTTCCTGGTGAGTTGCTAATTGTCGAGTCCGGTATTCTCATCGTGCCCTGTGGCGTCAGAAATGATGTGTCAGCCCTAGTTATTTACATGAATCTTGAGGCTGGATTGGGCAAAGTTGTCCCAATGAGCTCTAAGTCCTGCACTTTTGCATGTTAATGGGCTGTGTGTGCCCTGGACTTGGCTCAAGGTTGTGTGGTGGTGGCTCGATTCGTGGCCCAGATTGAGGGAATTTGTGGCCATTGTGCACTACCTTGGATGCGTCGTGTGAGGTGGCAGATGAGATGAGATGGTTTCACGATGAGATCGGGACTCAAGGATGAGTGTTGGTGGTTGCCAATCATGGTTCGTATTATGGCTCTTGGTGTGGTGGTTCTCACAGTAATAGCTCAGGAGATGGATATTTTGAAGACTTGAGAATCGAGAGTGGATTAGTGTTGACACAGCAGATTCAAGAGAATGATGTCCGGTAGCTAGAGGTGTAGCAGCCTTCGAACCTGGCATTTTTGGTGGTTTCTCTTCACTCCTTGGTAAGCATTTGGCGTGTTCATGCTCTCGGTGTCAGAGGCAGTCATAGGGAAGGAGCGTGTGGTAGCGGCTAGCTCAACCGCTATAGCTGAGTGTGGCTGGCGATCAACAGGGCCAGTGCTCGAGGCGTGGTGAGTGGCAGTTCGAGGAATTGTGATGGTGGTGCATCGAAAGATGCTATGAGTGTGGTCCGATGGAACACTTGGTGAGTGTTGCCAGAGGAATTGACCTGATGGAAGCGATGGTTTTCCTTGTGCTAGAAGGTGTGGTTCCCAGCATGCACGAGGTTCAAGGTTAGGTCAGGCAGAGAGGGCCCCTGATTTGTCAAAGATGTGATTGGTTTCTCCTTTGGTAGGAGAGGATCACGCTTTCTCTTTGCTAAGTTTTGACTTCTTGCATTGTGTGTTCGGATGGATTGGTCTCTTGGGTGCCATGAGGTCCATGCGAGACGTGTTTGGTGTTTTGACAAGGTGGTTGCCTATGAGAAGCATTGCCCATTCCCTAATGTGTGAGGGTATGTTGGCACTATTTCGGAAGGATGAATACTAGTTGGGTGGTGCTTGCAAGAATTCTTGGCTGGTGTGGTGTCTTCTATTGTGCTGTGGATCGGAGCCTGCGGAGATGTAAAGGATTGCCAGATCAAGAGAGAGAATCTACGTTCTGGGTTTGAGGTAATTGAGCTCTCCTCACCCTGTTGTCCGAAGTTAGCCAATCGAGTTGAAGATTGTCAGGATGGCAGATCTTGAGCCATCTGTGATGGTTGGGCACGTGGATTGGAGTGCACAGCCGAAGCCTGGTGGGCCTATGACCCACAGATCTGGGAACACAGCGTTGGATGCTACGGGTGGATTCTCGAGAATTACTAGAACATCAGAGGATTGGTTCCTCGTTGCGAGATTGTCTCGGGCTGTGTAAGCCATGTCTGTTGTCGTGCCATTGCTTGAGACATTGTGTGTTGTGGCACTGGCAGGAAGAGAATCAAGGAAATATGTCAACAAGTGTACTGCATGAGTACCCTATTCTTATGGTGGAAGTTGTGCCCTTAGAAATGATCGTGATCCTTGAGAAGTGATCTCTAAGAGATTATGGGTCCCTGTTGGTAGCTGTAAGCTACAGGTAGGGCTAGTCGAGTGGTCGACTACGGTAAGATCTGTATTGTTAAGGGAACCGGGTGCATTGGTCGCGGCATCGTTGACTAGCTTGCTATGGTAGTAGGCAGCACTTGTCGGTTCTAGAGATGTGTGCTATGGATTATAAGAGATCGTGTCATGTGGCTCTGTGATGAGAGCTGAGTTGAGGATTAACGGGCGTCCATTTAGAGTAATTGAGATGAGATGGGATTCGATTGGGTAATGGATGATGCCTATTTATGGAGGTCCCTAAAGAGACGTTGTTGTTGGATGGTGATCCTTAGTCTGTGACCAGCGAGGGAGGATTTCCCTATAAGCCTGAGTCGAGTGATGTGTGGACCGAGCATTGTGAGATCTCGTCGTGGTTTCACTGTGCTCCCCAATGAGGGTGGAGTTGGCATGAGGATCAGGATTAGATCGGACGCGGCGTCTGAGTGAGGATCGGCTCAAGTTGTAGATGTGACCAGTGAGAGTCAACGGATGGCCCGTCGAGATTTGGAATGTGCTTTTCGAGCCTGAAGAAGCTAAGCAAGTCAAGGTTTCCCGTTAACGAGTAGCTAGTGACCGACGAGTGGTCTTGCACAGACAGAAGAGGCGGGTTGTCACAGCTCGAGAATGGCGTGAGCCGTATGCTAACGAGACCTTAGGCGGCCGATGATGAGATGTGCTTTTTCCTGGAATTGGATCGGGGATTTGTTGAAAGTTTGTGTTCTGGCAGAGTTGGTCCTGTGCTGCCATGGGTGTTCAGCTTGCCAGGTGTGAGTTGGTGCATGGCATGGAGCCGATGGATTCGTTGCAGTCAGTTGGGATGACTACGTGAGCTGGTGGAAGCTCAGTGATGGTTGCCCCTAGTTCAGGGCATGAGATCAGTCAGCTAGTTGTGAAGTTGACATTTGGCTGGTCTGCCGAGCATAGGCGTTGATCGATGGATGGTTCTTGTGATGAGGATTGCGTCTCCTCGGTAAGCGAGATGGTGGCAATGATGTCGTGGTTGGACTTTATTGCAACTAAGGTGATGCCAGACTTATCCCCCTTTGAGTTGTATGCCTGCTCTAATGATCGATGTGTATTGGATTGTGAGCGAGGCGTTGTCCACAATCATTGGCTGGTTGCGTCCCTCAGGATCATGATTTTTACGAGTATCGAGGTTTGGTTGGGGCTCTTTTGGCATCATCAGTTGATTTAGGCGTTCTCCCCTTGTGGCATGGTACTTGTCATGAATTTCGAGGATGAAATTCCTATAATGGGGGAGGGTTGTAACTCCTTGGATTTTTTAGATATTGTTTGGATCAGGATCAATGGGTTTTAGATTGTTTTCGTGGGTCCCCGAGTGAGTTTTGTACTTCACTCTGATTTTCATCTGACGAGCCTTCGGAACCCTATACAGGGTGAACCATCGTGTTGTCAGGCTCCGGGACATTGTAGGCGCGAAGAGCATCTTCTGAGGATCGAGAAAACATTTTTCCCTATATTTTATATTTTTTAGATTTCTATAAATAACCCCCCTTTTTCTCTATCTCCCCATCTCTCATTTTCTCTCCTTCTCCCTCTCTCTTCTCTCACGTTCTCTCCTCTCCCCCTCTCTTCTCTGGGAGCCCGATGGAGGTGGACGAGGGTGAGGCGACGATGTTCGTAGGGTGAGGAGCGATGCGGATGGGACGAGGATTGACGTGGTGGTGGCGGTTAATAAGTTCGTGAGCCCGGTGGTGGTTAAGGTTACGTTTTCATGTGGAATCGACATTCTCGACATGGGATCTCTTCAGTGGAGGTAGGAGGATGGATGCTTGGCCCCTGTAGTTTATTTTCCCCGTGATTTGGTAGCCCAAGGTGACCCGAGAGGGTTTATTTTCCGCCGGGGGTTCAAAATCATGATTTTGAGGTGAGCACCGGATTTCCCATTTTGATTACGTTTTCGAGGTTTGAATGGCACCTCTTGGTGGTCTAGAGGCTGGGGAATGGTTTCCCCTCATTTTCCCATTCACATGGGTGTAATTGGGGCATAGAATAGGATTTTTCGTGTAGATCACCGTTTTCGGGTTCAGAATCAAGAGGCGATCGTACCAGAGACCACCACTTGAGGAGGCGGCCCTAGGGAGACCGCCTCTTGCCTTTTTAAGTCAGTCGGGTTAGTTGCAAGATGCTGTCTTGTGATAGACTATTTTCTCAGGTAGCGATCTTGGGAAGATCGCCACTTGGTAAAGTCAAACGTGGAGTTTTCAAGGCAAACTATAGAAGGTGGCATTGCCTTGACCAGCTTCTGCAGGGGGCGGTCCCCAAGAGACCGCCTTCTGTCTGTATGTGACTGGAGATGCCCTGTCAGATGGTGGCCCTGTAGGGATGCCTCTGTTAGGAGGCGATCCACGTGAGATCGCTTTCTTCTTGGTTGTGGTCTCCTTGAGACCGCCAATGTGGTGGCAGCCATATGGCGACCGCCACCTGCCCTGGGTGTTCCTTTTAGGCCGTTTTGATTTTTGGGTGATTAGTTATCGACCAATTTGACACCAAGTGATCCCGTGTATGCTCCGGACATCCTGTTACTTCCACGACCATGTTTTTGGGTGTCCAGAGATATCATGTTATCTCTATTAGTGAGCTCGTAGGTTTTGAGGGTCTAAATGACCCCGTGCATACTGGGCGTTCGTGTTGGCTATATCGAGTCACTGTGTATCGGCATGAGTGCAGAGGGATGTTCCCACATGACGTGTGTTTCTCCGAAAAGTGGTTTCCGAGTGGGTTATGCATATGGCCTTGGACTATGAGTCTAGTCACCTATCCTGGGACTGGAGGTTTCTTGAGTTCCCTTTCTAAAGGGATGGTATCAGCAGTCGTGAGCTACCTCGTGAAGTATCATGCCATGGTTTTGACCCTAGGTTTAGGGTAGATTGATGGCGTGGAGCTGTTCCTGTATGACAGTCTTGACCTAAGTCGTGTGACTCAAGGACCGTTGGGTCGATTAGGTCTAGATGGCTGTCCCGAGTGGGTTTCCCTGAGCCATCAGGTACTCCGTGTTACTCACGATGGGTGCGTGCGTGGCTTTCAGAATTCACGTTAGTGACCCGTCCACTAGTCGTAGCTTTCCTGCACATGCGTGTGCGGACCCACTTGGAAGTGGTAGAGAGTGTGACCCAGAGAGAGGATTTTTAGGCTAGTTACCTTAGGGCCTCCCACTGTGGCGGCTCAAGTTCAGGTAGCGAGAAAAATCCGCTAGAGGGCCTGACGTAGCGCAGTCAGTCAGTGTGTGCACATGCAGTCGGGGGCTATGGACCCATGCTGACAAGCATGACCTTGACTAGACCCTTATCTGTGGTTCTTGTATGATGTCTCAGTTTCCACCTCGGGCAAGTAGGGAGACACCTAAGGAGTGGGCTAAGTCGTCAGTGGATGCATCCGGCCTTACTTCTTGTGGGCAGGTACTCCTATCACGTGACTTGAGATTCTTGTAGTTTTGTGTATAGTTTTCAGGTGTTTTTCTGATGTGGAGGCCTAGGTTTCCACTAAGCGTTATCGAGGGTTTTCCTTAGATGGCCTAGGGTTCACGACGGTGAGGTCGTGACCGTGTTTTCGAACCGTGTGGTCTCAGGGTGGGCATTCGTTTGTGAGGACAAGCCCCCATGATAGAGGTGTCATGATGTTTCCCCTGGTGGTATGACTAGGGTGATTCGTAGTCTGGTGGTTGCCCGACCAAGGGATTGGGGTGTTGGTTTTCATTCTGATAAGGGTAGTCATAGACCCGTGGTTTCATCGACTACCATACTTAGAGATTCGGGTATGGCTATTTCCTCTATTGCCATTATTGTTGTTGTTGTCATTGCTACTCTTGCTATTTTTGTTGCTTCCCTTTTCTGCCGTTGTTTTTGGCTGGGATTCTGCGGGACCCCTACTGAGCCAATGATAGGAGGCTCATCCCCTACTTTTCAGGTATAGCGGCTCTTCCTCAAGGTTCGGAGGTGTAGCTCAGAGGTTCTTTGTAACGACCCAGAGCTCCGGATACCGATAACCCGATATAGCATCGAATTACCACTACTAGGAACTGGCGAAGTCACCCAAGAGGCTGATGAGGCCCTTGAAGGGTTGGGGGAGTTTGTCGAGGGAGCGTATAACAAATTGGAGTTACACTATGCGCGAATTAAATTAGAACAGTTATTATAAACTGAAATATGGAATTAATTAAAATATTATATATATCAGCATGAAGTTTGGTTATCATCAAAACCACCATATCATCACACATGAAGTTTAGTTATCATCAAAATCATAGTTCAACATATGGCCTGATCCTTGAGTAATTATTCTTTTTAATCTATTTAAGATTTCTTAATCTTTCATTTTACTAGGGTTGCTACACCCCGCCTGGATGGCTGAAAGCCCTTCCTTGCATGGAGGTATAATCCTATAAGAAGTAGTAGATCCCCTCCCCGGGGCCATCCCTCCTATGTGAGGAGTTGTTTTGTATAATACTGGTCGCTGCAAGTTTCACTGGCGTGGCGTGCGGGGTTCCCACGCTTCCTTGCTCGGCCTCGACTTCGATCGAAGTTGGCTTCTTCAAGCCAGCTAGGTGAGCTCCTCCCTCTCTTCCTAGTTGTTCCTGTAGTTCACTATCGTTTCTGAGCTCTGCCGGTGAGGAAGAGAGCCCCCAACCTTGGCTAACAAGCTACGTTGTGTGGCCATCGTGGGAGAGAGTGTGGGCGTTACCCGTGCCCCCAAGGCATGTGGTCTTCCCCATTGACACAGGAGCTTCAAAATCTAACGGTGGGTTCCATCTTAGCTTTGCCATTATCCCTAACCTGCAAAGGTCTGGTCCTCGGACTTGACCTTCCATCCTTGAGTCACCTCAAGAAGTGGGACACACTGTGTGAGCTAGTCTATCGAGATCGAATCCGTTTCTTTACTAGTGTGCTTGCAACAGTAGGTCCGAGAGTCATCGTGTCATCCCACTGCTCCTCTAGGTCATGTCATGTCAAATTGGTATCAGAGCAAGTCTTAGACTTGTTCCCACAAGTCAGGTCTTAGGGATCGTTTGCATTAGTGTCACCCCTGTGCATTATCTTTACCCATATTTTTCATGTCCACCCATCAGAGTACCCTGTACCGGTCCAACCGGTCCACCTCAACCCTAGCCATGGATCCCTATAGCACTCTTCAGGATATACTATGTTTTCATGGTTCCTGAGACCCTGCAACCTACCTCAAGTGGGAAGGTATAATGAACGTCCTCCTCCTATATAGGACCAATGGTAGGAATTAGAGAAGGTGAGGTTTGCCATGAAGAGGTTAAGGGACCGGGCCCTAACCTATTGGCTAGATAGTGAGGAGTGCCTTACCATCCGATTCCGTAAGCCTGTCACTTGGGATTTTATGAAGAGGATGTTGCGCAAAAAATATGTCCCACCCACTTATCCTCTAGCATCCTGTCCAAAGCCCCTCCCCCACCCACCTCCTTTGCACCTTCCTCCAACCCAGCCTCTCGCCAAATCCACCCCTGATAAGGGCATGATCATGGGAGTAGAGAGTGTTATTGAGGTGCATGAGACCTCCCTCGACTGGGAAGAAGAGTATGAGGCACAATGGCATGAGTCGGGCTAGGAAATTTCCATCCAACTCATCGACCCACAGTTAGGTGTGGGTGAGTGTCTCCACGTTCAAACCAAAGAAGATGATTGGCCTAGGATCCCTCCCCTCCCCTCCTTTGCCGAAGTGAGAGAGATAACCATAGAAGAATCCCTAGCTCACTGGCTAAAGAGATGTCCAATCCTGGGAGACCCAAGCCCATTTTGCCCGCTCATGGAGCACCATTCCTAAATAGTGCCCATTAACTCCTTTCACACCACTTTCCAATCTTACTATATTGTAGAGACCATGAACGATCTTATCGAGGGTTTAGGATGGTAATTGGAGTTGACTGAAATGTTGGCCCTAGGGACTGACTGACCCAAATGCATTGGTTTCATCCTCCCCTATTTTGGCTCCATTATCTCTGTCTGCACCATGGGTTGTTATACTACTGAAATCATCTTGTTTCATTGGCCCCTTTCTCTCTCTAGTTTTCCTAGTGTGAGAAACTCTGCAACTCTTCCCACCAGAGCTTCTTCCTCTCAGTGTGCCCCTCCTGCCGGCCATGGCCGGCGTGGCTGGGGTTCCACCTTCCACCTCAGCGCTGTTAGGGACTACTTCTTCATCCTCCCAAGTCAGTAACCACCAGACTTTTGCACAGGCTTTAATGGAATCAAAGCAAAGGCCTCAGATTGCAATTCTGGTGAAGGAACCAGCATTTAGTGATCGGGGTGAGCCTGCAGTGTTCTTCACCAAGGAAGAGGTCCAGGCATCTGTTCGATTCCTCTCCTTCTCCATAGTGGCCAAATGCGCTTATGGACGTCCAACTTTCACCGAGATCAAGAGCTGCTTATCGTAGTGCCTGGCTCTCTCATCTGATTTTGTTATTAGCAAGCTCAATCCGAGACACTTGCTTCTTCGGTTTGATAGTGAATCTGACTTCACGAAGCTGCTGATTCAGAAGAACCTATATATCAAGGGCTTTCTCTTTTGGTTCTTCTGCTGGACAACAGACTTCAATTTTGATGCAGATCTGCCGACGGTGCCAGTCTGGATTAGCTTCCCAGCTCTGCCAGCCAATTTGTATCACAAAGACTACTTGCGGTCCATTGCTGGCAATTTTGGGATGGTCCTGCGCATTCATGAGCGTACTCTGGCTATGACCGACACTTCAGAGGCCTTGGCTTGTGTTGAGATGGATCTGTCTGCACTGCGCAGGGAGAGGCTCTGGATCGATCTTGATGGAGTTGGCTACTGGCAAGCGGTTAGGTACAACCGTGTCCCTACTCTTTGCTCATTCTACCACAAGCTCGGTCACTCTATTGAAGGTTGTAAGAAGAAACAGGTTAGAGTTGCTTGGACTCATTTGGCAAGGGATCAGGATCCTACAAAGTCTAGACAGGCCTTTCAGCCCCGGCAGGTGGACCCTCCAGTCGCTCGACAAAATGTGGCAATGGAGAATAAATTTGAGGTTCTTCATCAGACTGTGGAGTCTCTAGAATTGTAGCGCACAAATGCTGATGTAGTGGGTTTTGCAGGGCCTTCCCAGGATCTGGTGCAGGCGGAACGGGAGACCGATGTCTTTGCTTTCTTGCAGTCAGTAGCTGTGGAGCCTCCCTCCCCTCCTAAGACAGCTTTTGGTGGAATTATGGATCAGGGACCTACTATGCGTAACTGTGAAACTCGATTCAGGACCTACGAAGGCAATCCAAAACCCACGGATCCTGATCTGAAAAATATTTGAAGAATCTAGGGCATTACAACCCTCCCCCTTAAGGAAATTTTATCCTCGAAATTCAAGACAAGCGCCAAGCCACAGGGGGACAACACCCCAACCAACTGACAACACTGTCAGAGCCCCAGCACGAAAAACCTCGATTCTCACGAAAGCTCCTATCATGAGGGATACCGCCAAACCTTATTCACGGACAACACAATGCTCTGCACACCGCACACACATTGGTCATCAGAGCAGGCATAACACAAAGGCGCAGGTCCAGCATCACCTCAGACAACATGAAAACCAATCACGGCACCACTGCCACCCCCTCCCTCACCGACGACACGCACTCCTCATCATGAGAAATAGCACCAGTCAACGCCCATGCTCGGTAGACCAACCACATGCCAGCTCCACAGCTTGTTGACAGATCTCAAGCCCTACACCCGGGGCAACCAACGCTGAGCTTCCACCAGCTCACACCTGGCAAGTCAAACACCATCAACAACATGGCCAACTCTGCCAGAACTCGAACTTCAACAAAACTCCCATATCCAATCTGGGAAGGCACATCTCATGATCGGCCACCCAAGGCCTCGCTGGCACACGACTCTCACCATTCTTGAGCCCTTACAACCAACATCTTCTATCTGTGAATGACCATTCACTGGTCACCAGACACTCGCCAACGGGAAACCTCTGCTTGCTCAACTTCTTCCTTCTTTCCTGGTCCTGGACCAGATCTAAAGGACACGTTCCAAAATTCGACAGGCCATCTACTAACTCTCCCACAGACCAACACCACGTCTGATCCAAAACCTCACTTGGACACCGCATCCAGACATATCCCTACACCAACTCTATCCTCTCAGGGGAGCATGGCGGAACCAATGGACAAGATCCTAGAGTCTTCAGTCTTCACCTCACTCGACTCAGACTTATAGGGGGGCCATCCCATGCTGGTCATAGACCAAGGATCACCATCCAATGTCAACGTCTCTTCAGAGACCTCTGCACACAAGCACTGTCCTTCATCCTATCTCATCAAGTCCTTCACCTTAAAACGATCCCAAAGGATGCTTGCCAATCTCGGTTCCGCTCTCACCACAGAGCCACGGGACACACAACCTCTTACAACTCACGGCACACATCTCTAGGGGAGGGAAGTGCCATCTAAGTCCACGGCAACCTGGTCGACAACCCCACGACCAGTGCACACGGGTCCCCAAGCAATACACATCTTACAGCGGTCGACCACGTGGCTAGCATTACAAGCCGCTCGTAGCTACCAACTAGGACCCATAATCTCTCCGAGATCACTCCTCAAGACCACGGTCCCATCCGAGGACATAACTTCCAACACATGAACAAGGTACTCATGCGGCACACTTGCCAACATATTTTCCCAATTCTCCATCCTACCAGTGCCATGAACCATAATATCTCAAGCAACGGTATAGCAACAACACGTCTCACACAGTCGGAGACAACGCTTACCGAGGAACCAATCCTCCAATACTCTTCTCAACCTCGAAAATCCATCCGTAGCAACCAATGCTACGATCTTGGACCTATGGGTTATGGGCCCACCACACTTCCGCTGCGCACTCTGATCCATGCACATAGTCAACACGGCAGCTCGGGACTCACCATCCTGACAATCCTCTGCAACTCCGCAGGTTCCGGTCCTTAACACATTGGGAACCATAGCACCAACCACGAATTCTCACGAACACCACCCAGTCGGCACTCGTCCTTCTGGAATAGTGCCAACGCACCCTTACGCATCAGGGAACGGGCAATGCTTCCAACAGGCAACCACCTTGCCAAAACACAGGATGTGTCTCGCATGGACTTCATGGCATACGAAGGCCAACCAATCCGACCACACGATGCAAGATGACGAACCTTGGCAAAAAGCGATCTCCTCCCACCTAAGGAGAACCCAACACACCTCCGACCAAGGGAAAACCTCCACTCTCGACCTAACCTTAAACCTCATGCATGCTGGGAACAACACCTTCCAGCACCAAGAAAACCATCGCTTCCATCAGGTCAGCACCCCCGACACACTCGACGAGTGTCACGTCAGACCACAATCACAGTATCTCTCGATGCACCACCGCTGTAATTTCTTGAACTGTAACATGCCACGCCAAGAGCCGCAACATGAGCCATAATCGACAACCGCCAACGCTCATCCTCGAGTCCCGAACTCACCGTGGAGCCTTCTCATCTCAAGCCAACTCCAGGGCGAACACAACCCATTCAAATGCAGAAGCACAGGGGCAAGAACTTACTGGGTCAACTCCGCCCAATCCTGCCTCGAAATCTGAAAAAATAATCAGGACTAACACGTCATTTTTGATGCCACAGAGCATGACAAGAACATCAACTCGACAATCAGCAGCTCAACAGAAGATCCTCTGCTCGCTCGAGCACACCTCACAATCAGAGCACCCGCTCTGACACCTTAAACCACGACCTTAACACCTTAGGGGCTGGACAACCGTAGACTGGGGTGGCCAAAACCAACAACAGCTCTCTCAGAGCACACTTACGGCCACTTAACTATGAACAATCCTCACTAGCCACCTGACCTTGCTGTAAATTCCTCGAACGCAGCGCCACGACAATGCACCTGACGGTAAACTCTACCCAACGCAGCACAACCGGGGCCACGACCCATCAGAAAGAAATCTCTCTATCACATCCCTTGGCTCCACACTGGCACGAAAGCCGCGACAGCAACCACCTTCACAGCGTCGCACATCGCACTCAAGCTCTCAAACGAGAAATCAAGCGGAAAACAAACATAAAATCCTAAGCCAGCTGCCGACTGCACTGGACCTTATGGACTCGGATCACTACAATATCTCGAATTCCCATGTACTTTTACAACCATGGCTCTGATATCAACTGTAACGACCCAAGATCCGAATACCGGGAGGAGCCCGATACCATTCGAATCCTAGCCCCACAGCCCTTAGCCCCTCACCCTTTCACAATCCCAACTCCCCCATCCGCCCCTACTCCACTTATCATCTTTCTACAAGCACAGTTCACAGGCAGCATCTAAAGCCCAATTTGTTGAGTCTTCCCCGGGACCATCAGGCATCCACTGGAGGTGAACCATACATCGATGGAAAGGTCTTCAAGTCAGCTTTGACGTCGAGGTGATACCGCCTTCATCTGAGTTCAGGGCTGTCTTGGAGGTCCGTTCTCCTCAGAGCGCGCATCTGACATCTATGGAAAGACCAGAGCCTTGTTGAAGAGGCTTCTACGACCACATCTCTACCCCCCTCGGTGCATCACTTGGCCGGGGCATTCTCCTATCAGTCCTCCTTCCAACCTAGTTGACAGAGCCTCATTCGGAGTCCGGAGCTGTCCGTTCCGAATTTTCTCTCCCAGGTGCGCAGGTCAGTCCCCATAGAACTAGCACTGATACCCTGCCACTGTTCACCCTCTATCTCTCTGCTCCAACCTCTCCTGGAGGCCTTCCTGGTTGGAGATTGAAGAAGACTCGTAGACGGACGCCTCTGCTTTGGTCCTGCATCATTCCGACTCCGGGAGTGCTTGTGACGGTGTCGTCTTCCTGCTACTGCGCCCTGAGAACAGTCCCAGTCAGAGCAGAGCCACCCTACCCCAGAGTCAGCCACGACCAGCGATGACTCCGGAGGGTTCCCCAAAAATTTTGGAGACTTCCTGAACCAGACAGTGACGTATTGGCGCTGGTTTCGGCATCATCCAAGTCCGTTACGGTCTGCGGCGGCAACAACAGCGACCGTGGGTCAGTTATTCCTGAAACTGGCAGAACCGGTCGAACGGCTACTTCGGTAATCTAGTGAACTTCTTCCCCACCCCGCCTGGCCGGCTTAGCGCCCCTCCCTGTGTGGAGGTAGTATTTTGATGTAATATTCCAACCCCCCTGTGCGTGGAGTAGTGCATGTAATAATACTAGGGGAAGCGACATCAGCGTAGTGTGCGGGGAACCCACACTTCCCTGCTCGCCCTCATCTTTGAGTAGAGTTGGTTTCTTCAAACAAACTAGGTAAGCTCTAAACCTTGCTCCATAGTTAGTGCTTGTTTATTTAATATCCGCGAAACGGCTCCGTTGAGCTAGAGAGGGAGCGCCCGACCCCGGAGTACTCCACTTCCGAGCGGTCACCGTGGGTTGTGTGAGAGAGGGACCTAGTGCCCCAATTGGCACCCATCCAACCCCTGAATCGTGGGCTTCGTACCTTTGGGAGGGCCACCGTGGCCTTGCTGGCACTCTACCAGCAAGGGACCTAATCCATCACCTCTACTAGACATTTCCGAGTCACCCGGGATCATGTGTGAGCAATGGTGGATTCGGCCACTACTGAGGACTTCGTTGGTTGATTGTGTTTGCGTGATAGGTCCGAGGACCCATTGTCCAATTGCTGCATACCCCCCTAGGTTGTGTCACATCACACCGCTGGTGCCGAAGCTCCCGAACTACCCGTAGAGTGCTGAAAGGTGCTCTACTACTGGGTAGTCGTCTGCTGGCTGCGGCCTGACTGGGACTGCCCCTGGCCAACCTGTCCTCGAGTCCTCTGCATATCTAGCTCCAATGACGTCGCTACACGGGAAGCCATCTCCAAATCAGTGGCAACGTTCGCTATCAGAAAGTGCCTCAGCTCCTGCCTCAAACGCTGGATGAACTGCTTGGTCTTTAGCTCCTCATTCTCCATGATATGGGGAGCATAACATCCCAACTCCACAAACTGAGCCCTACACTGTAGCACTGACATGTAGCCCTGAACAAGTTCCAGAAATTGACGCATCTTCTGCGTACCAACATAGGATGGGCAATAAGCATGCTCGAAGACCTTGACAAAGTCCTCCCATACAATCTGCTGAAGTGAACGAGACTGAAAGGATGTCTTCCACTCTAAAGACCACCAAGCTCAAGCCGTACCCTGCAACTGGTTGCAAGCCAACATCACCTTGTCCTCCTCGGCGCAGTTCATAGAACTGAACACTTTCACCATCTCATCAAGCCAATCTCTGGCCACACCTGGGTCTGGCTGACTGCCATAGTAGGGTGGATGGAACTGTAAAAATTCTCTCACCGCACGACCAGGCCCACCCCTGGACGACGAGCCCTCACCAGCATCTCCACCGAACTGCTGAGTCATGAACTGAAACATAGCCCGAATAAAATCTTTTGCCCTAGGAACTCTCGCTGCATCCCCTACCTCAGTGGCATCTGGTGGCACTCTGCTTTGCTCCTCCTGCTCATCCTGAATCTCTGTCGACTGTCCCTGCTGGGAGCGAGTCCTCTGCCTCGGCGCCATGCTCCCCCTGATGCAAAAGACAGAAGACACGAAAAACGACGAAGTCAATAAAACATATGGTGCCCTAAGCCAGTGCCGACTATACATCATTATTGTGGACTAGTAGACCACTGTAATTATTTATGATTCTTATGTATCCCTCCAACCGTCCTCTGATACCAACTGTAATGACCCGAGATCTGAATACCGAGAAAGGCCCAATAATCTGAATCTCGAACTGCAACCCTCGAGTCTGATGACTCAGAAGGGTTAAATAGATGGTGTGGAAGTACATGAGAATTTAAAATAATTACAGAATTACACAATTTATATGAATAAGTAAGAAATAAAATTAACATTAAGTAAATTACATGGTCCACAATATAATAGTAGTTCATAATACAATAGTAGTCCATAACTAGTACAGTACGGAAAGAAAAGTACAACTACAAGGGGCATACCCCGGCTCTGACAACTGGCAACTAACCCTGGGTACTAGAACCACGTGGAGCCTCCGACACGCATGTGGTCCCACCAGGGAATGGTGGTGAGGCTACCCCGAGAGACGATTTTTAGACTGGTTACCGTAGGCCCCCACGTCTTGCAGCCAGAGTCCGACTGAGGGAAAAATCAGTCAGAGGCCTGACCTAGGACGCATGATCAGTGTGTGCACACGTGGTTGGGGGCAGTTGGACCCGCGCTGACGAGTTTGGACTTCATTGATCTCCAACCAACACCCCCAGAAATAGAAGACAGAGGCCAAGCCACGGCCGATAAGCTCATAGAAGTCAACTTAGGAAGTGAGGATGATCCCAGGCTAACTTTCCTTAGTGCTCAACTGTCGACTGAAGAACAGAAGCTGTATATCCAGCTACTGCAAGAATATCAGGACTGCTTTGCCTGGACTTACAAGGAGATGCCCGAACTTAGCCCCGCAATATCACAGCATGAGCTGGCTATAAATCCTAAGGCCGAGCAGGTAAAGCAGTCGCCACAATGCATGAGGCCAAAGCTTATCACTCAGATATGCAAGAAAGTAGATAAACTCATTGATGTGGGTTTTGATGAAGAAAGCCAATATACCACGTGGCTGGCTAATATTGTGCCCGTAGAAAAGAAGAATGGGCAGATCTGAATATGTGTAGAATTCCGAGATCTGAATAAAGCATGCCCTAAGGATGACTTTCCGGTGCCAATAACGGAAGTCATGGTTGATGCCCAAACCGGCCATGATGCTCTGTCATTTATGGATGGGTCATCTGGCTATAATTAGATATGGATCGTGGAGCATGACCGGGTCCACACAGCCTTCTAAACCCCCAAGGGCATTTATCACTATAAAAGGATGTCGTTCGGATTGGAGAACGTCGGTGCGACTTGCCAGCTTGTAATGACCAGAATATTTGATGAGCTGCTCTACCACAAGGTCGAGTGCTACATAGATGACTTGGTGGTCAAGACCAAGAGAAAAGAGGACCATCTGCAAGACCTCCGAGTCATATTTCAAAGGCTCAGGCAGTACGAACTGAAGATGAACCCCATGAAGTGCACATTCGGAGTGTCGAGTGGCAAATTCTTGGGCTTTATTGTCAGGTATCGGGGAATTGAAATAGACCCCGTGAAGATCAAGGTAATTCAGGAGCTACCCTCACCAAGGAACCTCTCCGAGCTGAGATCTCTACAAGGCCGTCTGGGTTATATCCGGCGTTTTTATATCCAACTTGTCAGGACGGTGTCACCCCTTTCATAAGTTGATGATGAAGGATGTTCCCTTTTATTGGGATGAAGAATGTCAAACGGCCTTCGACAAGCTAAAAGATTATTTGAAGACTCCTTTTGTGCTAGGTGCGCCAGGGAAAGGACGGTCGATGATCCTCTGTATAGCAGTCACGCACTACTCCCTGGGGATAATGCTAGCCCAGCATAACGAAGAGGGGAAGGAACAAGCCCTCTACTACCTCAGTCGAAGGCTGGTCAGAACTGAGGAGAAATACACCATCATTGAGAAGGTCTGCTTGGCACTAGTCTCACAGTTAAGAAGCTTCGACACTATATGCTGTCACATGAAATAAAGTTGATTTCCAAAGTAGATCCGCTTAATTACATTCTGTCATAACCGGCACTCAAAGACCGCTTGGGCAAATGGACGGTCATTCTTATAGAGTTTGATATCTCCTATGTACCGCAGAAAGCTGTCAAGGGCCAGGCCATTACAGATTTCTTTGATGCGCAACCGGCACCTAAAGATTGTCCACTAGAGATAGAACTTCCTGATGATGAAACCATGGAGGCCGACCAAGTGCAGCCCTCCCTGTGGGGATTGTACTTTGATGACGCATCTAGAACTGACACCCCGACAACTGGATCGGCCAGAGTCAGAGCAGGGGCAGGCATAGTCCTGAAATCTCCAGAGGGGGAAGTTGTATACACATCCTGCTCAATAAACAAGCCCTGCACAAATAATGAAGTAGAATATGAAGCCCTAACAATTGGATTACAGATCGCTCTGTCCATGGGAATTCAGATGCTGGAAGCATTCGGGGATTCCATGCTAGTTATAAAATAATTGGAAGGGGATTTCAATGTGTGGAAGCAAGAACTCCTCCCATACTATCAATTGGTGCTGCGCTTGATGACAAAATTTTATTTCATCAAAATCAAGCTTATCAACCGAGGACAGAATACTCAGGCAGATGCTCTCGCAAAGCTGGCTAGTTCATTGGCAATCCCACCGGATACAAGTATGAATATAACAGTAATTAATCGACGTCAGGTCCCCAGCGTGACAGAGGTTCTGGCTAGTGAAGAAGATAATGAAGCAGCAGCTACGGAGGAAGTCCAACATCTCGATTGACGGGAGTATTTCTTATGTTGGTTTCAACGCCAACAGCTCCTGAGAGGAAAAGAACAAAGAATAAAACTCCTCAGGATCAAGGATTCTTATGAGATGAGAAATGGAACCCTGTTCTGAATAATGGTAGATGCCCAAAAGAAAGTCCTCTTACACTGCTTGTCCTTAGCAGAAGCTCAGCAGGTAATGTAAGAAGTTCATACTGGGTCAGTCGGAGCACACCAGGCCAGTTCGAAGATGAAGATTGAGATAAAGAAACTGGGCTATTACTGGCCTGCTATGTTTGATGACTAGTGCAAGTTCGCTAAGGCTTGTCAAAAATGTCAAGAACACGCCACTGTGTCAAGAAGACCACCAGTGCCATTACATCCCACTATACCTAGTTGGTCGTTCGCTCAATGGGGCACAAATTTGGTGGGGCCTCTGCCAACATCGCCATCGGGATGCAAATATATCTTAGCAGTAACAGATTATTTCTCTAGATGGGCAGAAGCGATAATGCTAAGGGAAGTGACCGGGGAGCTAGTTGTCAGGTTCTTCCGGTAGAATATAATATTCTGGTTTGGGGTCCCCAGCCGAATTATATCTGACAATGTGATGCGGGACGACGATGAGACTCGATATGCGGACACGATCCTACGACCTAGACAAACTGACACGACTCACTAGACGACGCGACTAGCAACTGTACGACCAAGTCATCACCTAACGTGGCCCCCGAAGGGACAAAGATGCTCCAAAACAAGAAGCACGCGCTCACGGTCGTCCCTGGCGAGGGAAACGTGTCGATCTGCACGGTTGAGAAACCGACGTTGAGTCTTGGGTGGTCGGCTCACTCTCATGCTCGGAACGAGTCACGGGACGGGTTTCACACTCACAACTCACAGCCCTCGGCTCGACCGTAGCGCTCTACGGGGAGGGAAATCTAGCTGGAGGCCTGGCCCTAGGCAGGGGTCGGTGTGTGTACACGTGGTCAGAGGCGAGAGCTGACACTGACGAGTGTTACTCTGACTAGTTCTCCGTTGGTACAGTTTGGTTACGCCTCTCGCTGGTCACGTTCAGAACTCACGAGTTGTAACGAAACAAAGAGGGTGAGCCTCATCCCTCAGTGAGGTCCTGTCCATCCTCACCTCATTAAAAAACCAAACAATTAACATAAACAATTAACTAGCTGGGAATAAATATGCAAACTACAAGTGACATTGTCACACAAGCCACGGGTAGATCGCACAACACACGACTACACGTGACAGGAAAACCATGACCACACAAACTACATCGTCGAGAGAGTCACGACCTCAAGTACAGGAGAACCACTCACTAACAATAAGGTCGGATGCGTCCATTGACGTCTTACATTACACCTCCTGTCTCGCATACGATCTGCCTCCACTCCAAGAGTACAGTAGTGAGACATACTCACGCACACACACACCCCTCTTATGAGGCCTAGCTAGGCTCCGAAACTTTACTCTCACCAGCACAGTATCTGAGCTCCCCAACCACGTGTGCACAGACACAAGGTGGACTCCTCAATATCTAGGTGCAAACGAGCTCCTCAATGTCTAAGAGCAGACAAACTCCTCAATGTCCACGTGTAAACAGACTCCTCAACGTCTAAGTGCAGGCAGACTCCTCAACGACTACACTAAGGGGGGTCCTCCGTAACCAGCTCCTTCTTACGGAAACATCGAGTCTATGACTCTCCTGTCACCAACACGGTATCCGAGTTCCCAAACCATGTGTGCACACACACTGATGGACTCCTCAACATCTAAGTGCGGACGGATTCCTCAACGTCGACGTGGAGATGAACACCTCAACATCTAAGTGCATATGGACTCCTCAACGTCTACACAAGGGAGGATCCTCAATAACTAGCTCCAACCGCCCTATGGAAACATCCTCGATCGCTCCCAAAATAGACAGTGTGAAACACCTTAAAAGGCTACACGTGATAGGAAAACCATGACCTCATGTGTTACACAAACTACATCGTCGGGAGAGTCACGACCTCAAGTACAGAAGAAACGCTCACTAACAATAAGGTCAGATGCATCCATTGACGTCTTACATTGCACCTCCCGTCTCGCACACAATCCACCTCCACTCCAAGAGTACAGTAGTGAGACATACTCATGCACACACAAACCCCTCTTATGAGGACTAGCTAGGCTCCGAAACTTTATCTCACCAGCAGAGTATCCGAGCTCCCCAACCACGTGTGTACACACACAAGACGAACTTCTCAATGTCTAGGTGCAGACAGACTCCTCAATGTCTAAGTGCAGACAGACTCCTCAACATCCACGTGTAAACAGACTCCTCAATGTCTAGGTACATATGGACTCCTCAATGACTACACTAGGGGGGTCCCTCCATAACCGGCTCTAACCGTCGAACGGAAACACCGAGTCTATGACTACTCTCACCAACACGGTATCCGAGTTCCCCAACCACGTGTACACACACACTAGATGGACTCCTCAACATCTAAGTGCGGACGGCATCCTCAACGTCCACGTGGAGACGGACTCCTCAACATCTAAGTGCAGACGGACGCCTCAACGTCTACACAAGGGAGGATCCACGATAACTAGCACCAACTGCCCTATGGAAACATCACCGATCGCTCCCAAAACAGATAGTGTGAAGCACCTTAAAAGGCTATACTAGAAGTCCCCCATTCAAAATAAGAACACTCCGCCACACATGCAAATGGGAATCACCATAGCACTACTGGCTCTCGTACAATGATTGTGAGCACAAAGCGGCTTTCCATCGCTCATTGCCTCCTCAATGAAGGACGATAAATCACAAGAGCACCTGGTCGAAAATTAATCGACGACCATCGGCCTACATGGATCACGTGGGAAGGTCCCTCCGCGAAGAACCATAATGACATATTTTTGGAAAAAAATACTCTAAAAATATTTTACAATTATTTTAAAAATGCAATGCAATTATTCTAATAAGTATCTCATAAACCACACAAAAATGTCCTTTGTGCGCCGGGCAACCCGCTGGATGACAGTCTACATAACGTTCCGTAAATTGCAGGAAAAAGGCCTACATATGCCCCGGGAGGCACACCTTGGCCGTCCAACCTTGCTGGATAACGGGGGCGGCAGCGGTCCGACTCGTTAGACGACAATCGCGTCAGTCGACTAACCCGGGAGAATCGAGGGATGGGAACCAAATCACACCCCAAACGTCTCAAATGAGAGGGCAAACGATGAGAAAAACACGGGGAATCAACTCCCCGCCATTCACACCACAAATTATCCCTAATTAATCGAATCAAAAACCCACAACCCTAACATGGAATTAACCCTAATGCATGAAATGAAGCCCTCATTCAACCTCAAATCAGAGGAAAATCACTATGGGAAGCTTAGGGTTTGTTCCCCCTACCTCTGGAGGTGAGTAACCCCGCCCGATCACCTCCCTACACAGCCGATCGCCTTCGCTTGCTCGCTCTCACGAAGCCGTTGCCCACTTGCTCCCACCAGCGCAAAACCGTCGCAACCGTTTCCCGCTTGCTCCCACCTGCTCAGCCCGGCAGCCCCTTGGCCCCGCTGATGCATCGACCCGCCGCCGTGGGCTGCCACGGAGCCGCCCCCCTCTGGCGCTAGCCGCTGCGACCCCGCCACTCCTACACAGTCCTTCCCGCCTCCTGCTGGCCGCCCTCGCCGGCACCGCTGAGCTCCTGGCTCACCCGCCAGCCTGCACAGCCCGTCCCGCAGCGGAACTGCCCCCCTCTTTGGCGATAGCCTACGCGCACCCTCCCTGCTTCACCCCGTTGGCACCCCGCCTCCGTCCGTCGCCTGCCTTCTCGTCGGCATTGCCGGTGTCAGAGTCGAGGTAGAGGAAGAGATGAGGAAGAGAGATGGGGGGGGGGGGGACAGGGGGGTGAGGAAGATAAAATCGGAGGGCTGGTTTCCCCCGCCACCCCCAGGCTATGTGGCTCCATCGCATGTGCCGTTCATTGTAGAATAAGAAGGGATATTTAGGGCATTTCCCCTCACCATCTATCCCTCACCCGGAGCACCTTGCCTTGAGGACCTGCTAGAAGATGTCAGGGTCCCGCCAGGAATTATTAAGCCAATAACGAAGCTCGACTGCCAAGCGGCCGAACAGCTGAGGACCTTTGAGGTGTCGAATCCTGAATGCCCACCCACTATTTTCTATGTGGTCGAAGAACAACCAGTCAGAGGAGATGATGATTGCTGACTCCCTGACGACCTTTATGACCCACACGTCCCAATTGCGGGGCTTCCCCACATGACTGACAGCGTGACCGAGGTGGTCAGAAAATAAAGGATTCGACTTTATCAACCCTCCAGCCAGAAGGAGATGTTTGAAAAGATGTGGAACCCGCCAAACTTGGACCAGAGGCTACTATGGATTACCAAGCATCCGGGTTTGGGCTTCTCACCAGAAGACTACTATGAGGCCGACGTGATATCAGTTTTGGCTCCACTCGATAGTGACCCCGTCAAGGCCACGGCCCTACAGGAAGCCCGCCGTAATGAACAACCTCAGCCACTGACTGAAGAGACACAAGATGAAGAAGTGTTCCTCTGGAACCCCCTCCACCACAGGTGCGCGGGGAAGGTCTTTCCCTCTTCCGAAGGGAGGGACTGCATCATCAGGGTTCTATGATCCCCGTTTGTTGGCGAGATAGGAAGCGGAGGTGCGGGCCGCGTTTTAGGTCCTCCCCGATATGATCCCGTTATGCTTGCCTTGTACCATAGGCAACAACGGGAGATCGAGATCCTAAAGGCACAGTTGGCCGAATTAGCTGCACTGGTGGCAGACCTGACCCAGGGCTCCTTCCACCCGTGGGGTGAAGACGTGGCTTGGTCCCGGGCCACCAGTCCCGCTACCTCCGTCCAGTAAGGGAAGAGAACAAGGAACACGGCGAGCCCTTTAGCTAGACAGCCAGCTGGGTGAGGCCTTACATTGCAAGAGAAGCTGTAGAAGCCCTACTCCTTCCCAAGAGAAAAGACCCGGGGCATCTTTGACTGGGCCTGCCACTACGGCAAGATTTCCCTCCCTAGGTCCAAGAGGCCCCAAGATGATCGGAGAAGCAGTGACCCGCTGTTCTGTCCCTATCACCAGATACTTGGTCACCCTATTGAAGATTGTTATGTCTTCAATGACATAGCTCAAGACCTGATTGACAGGGATGAGCTAAGAATGGGAGACCACGTAGTGGCCTCGCCGCGCCCCCATATGACAGGCGGCCCTAGGAGAGGAGTCTACACTATCTCCGTCCAGCACCACGCTCCCGAAGATGCAGCAGCCTCGGCCTCGGTTGAGGCCATCTATGATGATTACCTGGAAGATTCCGGGGCAACATTGTGCCCTTCCGCATCAGGGAACCCCATAGGCCTGTCGACTGTAGCCCAGGAGGGATGCGAGGTGAATGCCACTTCGGCACCGGGCCAAGACGAGCAAGAAGAGACCTACGACATCCTCGAGGCTGAGGAGGGTGAAGACCAAGACTTTGTCGATTTGCTGCCCGCCCCACCGGAAATTGAAGATGGTGGCCAAGCCACCGTCGACAAGCTGATCGAAATTAACCTTGGCACGGAAAGCAACCCTAGGCCAACCTTTCTGAGAGCCCTTATACCTCCGCAAGAGAGAGAGGAGTATGTGAAGTTCCTACAGGAGTTTCGCGATTGCTTCGCCTGGAACTACAAAGAGATGCCCGGTCTCAGCCCCGAAGTAACCCATCATATATTGGCAATTGATCCCAAAATGGAGCCGGTGAAGTAGCCTCCCCGGTGCATGCGACCAGAATTGATAAAATAGGTCTGCAAAGAAGTCGACAAGCTCATAGATGTCGACTTTGTAGCAGAGAATCAATACACCATCTGGCTGGCCAACATCGTGCCAGTGAAGAAGAAGAATGGACAGATCAGGATCTGTGTGGATTTTCGTGACCTGATAATGATAATAACAATTCACCGCTGCTTCCTGTGTGGGGCCTCAGGGCACCTCCACAAGGCATGTCCTAATCAGGCTGGGGAGGGGGGGCCCAAGCTGGGGTGTGAGGAGGTTCACGTCCTATGCCGATGCCCTTAGGACTGCCCTCCAGGAGGGCGCGGGAGAGATGGAGCGCTGTTGCATCGACGAGGCCCCCCTTCCGAAGGGCGTTCTTCAAACTCGGCTAGGGTGGCTATTTTGCTGCGTTTGGGTGAGGCCGGTGGAGGGTGGGGTGTTGGAGGGGGAGGTCCTACAGATCCTCGGAGGAGGGGCGGTAGGGTGGTGTTGAACCCCACAATTATCAACACATTTTTCTGATTAATTTCAGCACAAGGAAACTAGCCAAATTAACTTCACTTCATGACGGCGTAAAACAGTTTAAAACTGTGGCCATCATAGGTGGGTTAAATTCAAACGTCCATGGCATCCCATTGGGCGAAGTTTTATGCAAGAATTAGTGTGTTTTAACACGCGAGAATTTCATCGAGCACATGGCGGGCGGTCTTAAAATCACACACCCACGCAGCAAGAGGTCAAACAAATGGCGGTCTCCGGCGTCCGAGAAGCGTTTCCAAGGTGTCACAAGGGTATATCTGCACCCCGGCACCAAGGACAGCAGGACGGGGGTCCAAAGAAGCCAAGGAAGTCAAAGGACATCGCCACGTGCCATGGCCTCGCAAGAGAGCAGGGAACCTTGGAATTTTTTTGGAAAAGGACAGTCAAAGGGGGGGAATTTATTCCCTTTTGAACCCAAGACCGGGGGGAACCGCCCCCTCCTCCTTTTCTCTCCCTTGGGCGGTGCGAAGAAGACCCGGGGGGCCCTCCTCCATGTCCTACAAAACCCGGAGGTGGCACCTCGGGATCTGCAGACCCCGAGGGGGGGCCCACCGGCTTCTCCTCTCCTCCTCTGTTGTGCAATGGATCAAGAAAAAAAAAAAGGGAGCAGGGCAGAAAAAACTCAGTTCTTCTAGGTAGGGTCCTACAAGAGTGGTACTAGTTGGAATTTTACTGACAAGCCGAACATCTAGCCCGTATTCTCCGGAAAGCATCAGTGATTTCTTCGACCGCAGAACTGATGACCTCAGCTAATATTGAGGAATTTCCACGTCGTGAGCTACCTCACAATGGTGAGGATCTTGAGGCTTTACTTTGCACGTCCCTTTCCTGGTTGAATGAGCCTTCACTGATGATTTACTTTTTGGTGAGTAGAAGCGAGGCACGGCGTCGATGATGTGGAGTGATCATCGGAGCAAGAGGTCACCGAGCAGGTGGAGGCAACCACCGAGGACGTGCCTCAAGTCCTCGAGGATCATTCTACTGCCCGGGATAAGGGCAAGCAGGTCGCTCAGGGAGATGACCCAGAACGACGGGGGTCCAAGCACAAGGACCCCGAAGAGCGGCTACTGTTGGCATCGATGAAGGCCCTGACTACCGAGAAGAGTAGGCAGAAGAGAATAAAGATTCCTCCTTCGATCGAGGAGTCCCAAGCCGAGGGTGCCTATCGCCCAGACTCTCCTGTCGCTGAGCAAGAGGTGCCTGCTTCGGCCACTGCTGCGTGTACTGTGACGTGCATGGTAGAGGACTATTCAGAGATCCTACCCTTGCCTGCGGGGGCGTGCGTAGAGGAGGGGGCCGACTTAAGGGTTCCGATCGGGGCAGGCGCTACAGCCCCGAGCCTGGGAGTGTCCGAGGGAGGCATCTCGGCATCGATTCCTTCTGGGGAGAATCTTGCCTGGTAGCAGGGGCTACTTGTTACTCAAGCCTCCTTGTACAATCATTGCCAAGCTCTGGCGCCTCCGTCTGTCCTGGAGGAGTTTCGGTGCTATTCCCCTCCCATGCTTCTGGAGAGAGTCATGGAGGGGGGGTTATTCGTGGCTCAGCTAGGGGCTGAGTTGACAGATTTCTTGGCGCGATTGGATATTGAGGAGTGGGCTTAGGCCCAAGCCTGCGTTGAATCCGACCGGAGGGTTGGATAATTGACTTCCAACTCAAGATCCTTCAACGCAAAAGGGCCTCACTCCATTCTCAAGACCGGGCGAGCCAAGAGAAGTCTCGATCACTGTCCGAGCAACTATCCCAAGCTTGGTAGCTTGGTATATGGCTGAGTTAAAGGGCAAGCTCCTAGAAGAGGAGCGTCAAGCCCACATGGAAAGTCTAGGACGGTGGTCGATCGAGCGAGAGGAACTCGAGAATCGCATCTTAGAGGCGGAGTGAGCTATGAGGGAGGCCAAAGTGATATGGGCCGAGGCTGGCTCAAAGATGGCGGAGCTTGAGGAGAAGGCAGCAAGGGTCGGGGCAGAGGCAATCGAGTGATATCTGGGCTCGGAGGAGTATCGCGAGGCACTGAAGAAGACATCCTTTTCTTACTACGAGTCGGGCTACCGGCGGGGACTATGAAAGGGCTTTGCTCAAGGCTTCAGGTGGGTAGTCAGTCAGGCCAAAGAGCAGGTCCCCAACGAGCTTATCTTTAACCCTGGGCAACACTACAACTCTGGTGAAGAAGGCTCGACTTCTCCTTCTTCTTCAGCATCGAGCGATGGGGAAGATAGCAAGGATACTTTTGCTCCTATGGAAGAGGGTTCACCAGTGCCGACCATCTCGGGAGAGTGCACGGTCGACGCAGTTCCCACACAGGTGGGGTCAGTGCCCGAGTCGGCCATCACCGAGGGAGACGGGGGTGACCTGTCCTTGACTGTAGGGACCGAGCCAAGCACTGTGGGCCTCCCAATCACTGAGCCTCAAGGAGGACCGTAGACCTCCCACCCTTCTCTAATTTTCATAGATTAGGTAGAGATTGTACTTGCTTTGCTGGCCCTTTTTTTTTCTATCTGAAACTTGGCTATGCAATGATTTTGTTTCTATATAGCGGCAGTAGTGTTCAAGGCAGACTTAAATACTTATTTCTACCTTTGACTGGGTATGATTCTCCGTATCCGCAGACATCAGAAAATCAGAGATCTTGCACGATCTTCTGTCGAAGAACCAGTCCGCGTGTCGATTGGTCGAATCGTTGGTGCTGATTTGGTGCCTTTTCGCCTTCCCTCACTTTGAATGACCTACCTTTTTGCGTATTCCCATTGAAGGATTCTAGAAGGGTCTATGGGGGAGGCGGCATAAATGATCCTAGGGGAGGATGCCTGCCATTTACTTGAGGTCCCTTCGTCTCTTTTTGAGGGGTAGGTCAATTAAGGTAGAGATCTCCCCCTTCGGCCTATAAAAGGTCTCGAATGGCACCCCCTCTGCTTCATGCTGCTTAAGGGCCTTCATTGTAGTCTCCACCTCTTCCTCCTTTTCTGGTGAAACGATGTGGATGCACTTTTAGGATGCTTCTTTGGTTATTCGTTTATTTGTTTATTCATTATTGAGTGCGAGGGCATGCCAGTCACAGGTGTGATGATTTATTCGACTTCATGGAAGCCTTTGGTGTACGCCGTCTGACTAATCAGACGATTGTGTGTGTCATGTCGGGAGAAGAACCCATCACGTCGTAAAGGTCATGATGTTAATTTGATCCCCTCGGAGAGGGAAAAACCCTTGATTAGTCGCCAAGAAAAGGGACCCTGTGGCCTAAAATTAATGTTAATGAAATGAGATAATGGAATCTTGAATTGCGTTTAGACAGACCCCGTGTTGGAGCATAAACGTTCAAAGTATGTCAGTCACTAGCGGACCAGTTCATGTTCGGAAGTAAGTCCGCGTGTGTAACATAAAAGATGGCGATAAAACCACGCAAGTGTATGCCGCGTATGCGATAATTTTAATAAGAATGCAAGATTATCTCCTGGTAGAGATGGGTCAAGTTTGATGAACTATCGGCCCAAGACAATGCCGGATCATGGCCATATCAGGATGGTTCCCAAAGTCCAAGTTTGACTTAATGGGGCGTCATTGATATTCCTTTCACCAGGTCTAGGGAAGCTGGGTCCGAAACAGGCATTATAACATTTTTTATTATTTAGGTTATTATATTTTATTATTTATTTATTTATTTAGCCGGCCTGATTTTCTGACCAAACCAGCATTGGTTTCTAGTATGACCAAGTGGGTTGCAGATGGGACATATCAGCTTGATGAAATTCATGGAGTGTAAACCAAATTGAGGTTTAGTTCTTGGGTTTCCAAGTGTGTTGAATTGAGTGTGAAATGTACCCACATCCGGATGGCTACTGGACCTTTTTATATCATTGAACTAGTTCTTCTTTTTGGAGTAGTAAAAAAACCGCGTTGACGTGTATCACTAGTGGATCGACGTGAGGGACTCTATTGGATGCTGAAGCGATGGCCTGCTTGCCCATGGTGTCGACCTTGTGGCCTAACCACCTCTGGCTACATGGTGCTACGTCGACCTGTTTGAGAGATGTGTCGACTCTTCTGTCTAGCAGGTCTTGATTGAGCTTGAGGCCTAGCAAATGTGCGCCGACCCTGAGGACTAGTGCGTCGATCTATTTATGTAGCAGGTTTCTTATGATGTGTTTGATAGTTATCTTTCTGCCTTTTGGTGTTTTTACCTTGGATTTGAGGGTTTTGAGTTTTAAGGATTCTGGGCTCAAAAGAACTCTGGCTCGTTGACTCTTCAACAATTAGCTTATCCTTCCCTTTTTCAAGACAAAAGGATATGGTCTTGAATTCAAATGGCCTTTTCTCAGAAGGGTTGAAACCTAACCCTTCTTTCCTAAAATTCACCCGGGTACCTAAGATGGCATCTAGGTTGGACTTCCCTTGAGTCATTCTTTCTAGGGCGGATTGTTTGTTCTTCAACTCTTCTTCAACTTTTTCCAGATTTTTCTACAATGCATCATTGACAAGTTTTATAGCTTCATACTTTTCAAGATTAAGCTGACTCTCTCTCTCAGACTCTTCACATTTCAAGGTAGTATAATTCAGTTGTGTTCTGAGAGCCTCATTTTCTCCCTTTAAACCTATCAACTCTGAGCGGATGGTTTCAAAAACTTCAGCTTATTTTTTCAGTTTTTCATTTTCAGCTCTTATGATTTCCAGCTCCTTGTTAATAGGATTATCATGAGCAAGTGTATTGATCTTCTTCTTCAAATGTCTATTCTCCTTTTTATACATCTCATACTTCTCAAGTAGATCAGCATATGTATCTTCCCAATCCTCAATTGAAAAAGTTTCAAAAGGATTGCTTACCTGATCCCTACTCCCGTCAACCATGAGATAGAAGTCATCCTCATCTTCATCGATAGAAGGACTCTCATCTTCCTCTTCATCATCACTCCAGGTAGAGACCATGACTTTGGGCTTCTTTCCCTTGGCCTTGGACATTTGCTTGATCAGTTCAGGGTATTCTCCTCACATATGTCATGCTTTCTTACATTGATAGCAAATAATATTGTCATAATTTTTGACATGAGTAGGTTTGAGATTGCAGTTTCTACTCACCGGCATAGCCTTCTTCTTGTTTTGGAATTTGCCTTGTCTTCTCAGGAACTTCTTGAATGTCTTAGTGAGCAAAGCATGATCAGTTGTGCTAGCCTCTGGAAGGTCATCTCCATCGTCCTCATCAGAGCCGTCTGTGCTCTCGGCAACTTTGAGAGCCACAGTATTCTTTGCTTTGGAGTCTTCTTCATTTCTTTTCAAGGTCAGCTCATATGTCATGAGCGAGCCAATCCACCCGTCAACTGCCATTACAGACAGGTCCTTTGAGTCCTCAATTACGGTGGCCTTAGTATGCCACGCTGGGGTAAGAGATCTAAGGATCTTTCGAACTAGCTCACTATTAGAGTATTCTTTGCCAAGCAGTTTTAACCCATTTGTTAATTGAGACAACCTTGCGTACATCTTAGAGATAGACTCCTCAAGATTCATTCTAAACAACTCGTATTCAGAAGTCAACATCTTGGCCTTGGTGGCCCTAACTTCATATGTCCCCTCATAGAGTAGCTCAAGTTTATCCCACATCTCATTTACAGATTTGCAAGTTGATACTCTTGAGTACTCTGTGGGGTTGATAGCACACCGCATGATGTTCATGGCACTCCAGTTTGTTGTGGATTTCTTAACCTGGTCTGGTGTCCAAGTGTCATCTACTTCTGGTAAAACAAAAGGACCTTTACTCACAACACGCCAAATCAAGTGATCCTAGGCACGCAGAAAAGCTTCCATTTGGTTATTCCAATATAGATAATTTGTGCCATCGAAGAACGGTGGCATATTGATGGAGTGGCCCTCAGTTATGACGCTGCGAGGGACATTCCCATCGGATCTCCTTGGGTCGTTGGACCACATCTCTAGGGAACCCACTCTGATACCAACTGTTGGATGGCACGAGAGGATCTAGAGGGGGGTCAATAGATCTGACACCTAATTTTTGATGTCTTCAAACAAAATATGCAGGAAAGTAATGCGGTTAACACAAACTAAGACAAGAGGTAGATTAGGGAGCTAAAGGATAGGAGATACTCTTGGACAAGTTAAATCACCTGTGAAGGGGGGATAGAAGAAATGGAGATGCAAATCACAACATTGAACTTTTAAGGTGGTTCGACTACACCTTGACACACCTACGTCCAACCGTCACCAACTTGGTGAGGCTTCCACTCTTTGGCCAAAAGAAAAACACACACACACACATGAGGACAAGTCCTCAACACACACGGGGTGAAACCCCACAAGGGAGAAACAGAAATCAAAATAGAGAAACAAACTCACACATTGCAACTGCTACACGGTGATAACACCCCACACACAGACTAATTTGTTGAAGAAAAAAGAAACATAGGGACAACACAAGAACCTGAAACAAGGAATTGCAAATGTAGCAATTCCAACTGAGGAAACACTACGAACGGTGGTGCAAAAAACAAGGAAGCAATAGAACTAGGGCTGACTGGCTTAGCTTGGCTATGGATCCTTCTCCTCTCCTTCTCCTTGCTCTTTGATGGAGATTTGAGCAGGCACTCACTTCTCTTTTACTTTTCCTTCTTTCTTTCTTTCTCTCTTACGTTCTACTCTTCCTCTAGGCAAGTCTGAACTCCAGCAATAGCTTCATGCATATACATATAAGTCATTAAATTTATATATATTATAATAAAATATAAAAATTCGGTTTGAAACCGAATCAAACCGAATTTTTTCGGTTTGGTTTGGTTTGGTTTGATGAGCATATTCGGTTTGGTTCGGTTTGAAAAAAAAGGGTCCCAAACCGAACCATGTTCACCCCTAGGGGCAGAGGAAACCGAGGGAGGGAGAGGACCAGCGAGAGGCGCAGAGGAGGATGCAATCACAGCAGGTTGGCAGCAATCGTCCACGCCAATTGAAGCAGGAGCCAGGAAGCCGCCAGGGATCGCCGGATCAAGAGAGGGCAACGAGGGCGGAGCCGGTGAAGCCGAAGGCAGCGGAGAGCCGGCAGAAGCTAGCAGAAGTCCGGCCGTCTCTAGAGCATAAGCGTGGGGTGCTACAGGTAGGGGGCCCACAGGTCCAAGGCAGCGGTTCACGGACGCAAAGGCACCATCCTCAGGCACCGCCACAGCTGCCAGGTCGCAAGGCGGGGCCTCCGACGGGGGGGGGGGGGCAAGCACGCTCCCAAGAACCACAGCAGACGCGCGGGCGGAGGGAGAGGAGCTGTCGGCCAGGGGCCACCAACAGGGCAGGGGGGACCGACGGCCTGCAGAGCAAACATGGCTGGAATAGGAGCGCTGGCCTGGCGGCTAGAGGACTTGTGGCAAGATGGCCTAAATGCTTGCAAGACGAGCATAACAGGGGAGGAGAGGGGAACCTCAATGCTTGCCAAAACCCGCCATCACCCATGTCTACCTAGACACGCTAGGGGAGAGGCTTAGATGCATCCAGGAGAACACACACCCTTACGGCGAGGGCTGAAGTAAGACAGAGGGTGTCCCGTGACACCTGAAGAAGCCGTCTGAGGCTACCGGCGATGGAGGACACCATGGGCTCGAGGAAGAAGTTAGGGGGGAGTCCCGATATCTCCACCCAGATTGACACACATGGGTTGTCAGCAGTGGGGCGAAACCCCACGTCCCACTTGGAGAAGAAGAAGTGGCGTCCCAGGATGGAGGTAGAACCCTTGAGCAGCACCTGGAGGAAGTCGGCCTTGCTCTGGAACCGCAGGAGGAGGAGGTGACCGTCCAAGGCGGATAGGAAGAACTCTTCCTTGAGGTGGAAGCGCTGGGCGAGGGCCAAGCGGATGGCAGGGAGGCGGGGCAGTCCGAAGGGTGTCCTGGCGATAAGGGAGAACTCCAAAGGCTTGCACGAGAGTTGGATTTTGTCTAGGGAGAAGAAAGCAGCCGGTTCGCCAGTGGAGGTAAGGGCAGGGTCGTGGACCTGGATGGGGCAGGCCGGAGGGGTGAGGGGTTGCAGAAGCGCACGAGCAAAGGAGAGGGAGGGAGGTGCAGCAAGGGGAGGCACGGAGGGATGAGGGTGGAGGGGGGAAGAGGTCACAGGACCCAAGCAGGCGCCACCGGCAGGAGAACGACCACCAGCAGCAGCGCAGGCCACAGCCGCAGGATCAGGACCCCGAGGACAAGCAGAAGTAGCGGCACCCAGAAGCGGAGGGACCGGAGGTAGGAATCCATCGTCAGGACTTGCATGGGCGGCAGATGATGGCGGGGGGGCGCCGACCGACTGCAGGTGGGCAGAGGTCGGAGACACGGGGGACGCGGGGGCGACGATGGACGAGGGGAGGACGTCGCATGAAAACAGAGCACCATTTGCTCCTTGCATCCCATCAGGGGCGGGGGACGTGGAGGATGAACACGCACCGAGGGGGTGCAAGGCTTCTGAGCCAGGCAACGAAGGAGAGCAGTCAACGGGATGGGAGCCCGAGGCTGGGACTTTGGCCACCTGTTGCGTGCTCGAGCGTGCAAAGATGTGTCGAGGGGCGGTTGGCTTCGCAGCGGGAGGCACAGCGTCGCCGGCGAGGCACTGGGAGGCAGGCGAGGGTGCTCCAGGAGGGAACGACGGCGGCACTGGGGTAGGGTGGAGCCCAGCTCCAATGCCGGCGACTGCGGACGAGCTAGAGGGGGGAGCAGCGAGACGCCCATCTAGAGAGGAGGGCAAGCCAATGGAACAGGGGACGTCTCCTCCGGGACCGGCAAAGGGAGGAGGAGGGCCAAGCGGGGCCTCAAGACTGGCGAGAGCAACCTGAGAGCCACCCACACCCGACGGCTGGGGAGCACCGACGAGGGCGACTGAACAAACGGTCCCAGAAGCAAGAGAGGAGACAGCGGCGGCATGGGAGCAGAGACCGCTGGCAACGAAGAGCCGGCCGGAGGAGGAGGAACCAGAGGGGGGAGGGGAAGGCACAGCCCCCCCCCCATCGCCGACCATGACCGAAGCTCAGCAGTCGCAGGGAGGATGAACACCCAGGGAGGAGGTGGTTCGTTCGGGAGGGGAACGGGAGGAGGGAGCCGGGAGGAGGGAACCGGGAGGAGAGAGAATGTCATGAAATTAGTGGAGTTGCCTATAACAATAGCTACCATTCGAGTATTAGTATGGCTCCCTATGAGGTGTTATACGAGCTACCGTGTCGGACTCCACTCGATTGGTTTGAAGTGGACGAGCATGTCCTGACAAGACCAGATTTGGTGCAGTAGTGTATCGAGCTGGTGCATTTCGTTCGGCAGAAGATGTTGGCAGCGCAGAGTCGGCAGAAGAGCTATGCCGATCAGAGAAGGCAACCCCTCAACTTTGCGGTAGGAGATCGGGTGTTTTTGAGGGTTTCTCCCATGAAGGGTGTAATGTATTTTGACAAGCGTGGGATGTTGAGTCCCCGCTATATTGGTCCTTTCCCCATTGTCGAGCGTATTGGAGAAGTTGTCTATTGGTTGTAGTTACCTTCGGAGCTAGCTCCTGTGTATGATGTATTTCATGTATCGATGTTGCGAAAGTATATGTCCGATGACTCTCATGCCTTGGAGGACGCCGTTTGGCCCAAGGTGACTCCAGATTTGTCCCTTCCGGAGTACCCTATCCGCGTGAAGGATCTGCGTGAGCAACGCTTGCGGATCAAGGTCATTCCCTTGGTAAAGGTCATCTAGTGTGTTCCAATGATTGAGGAAATGATTCAGAGTGGGGCAACTTTGTCGCCCCTACCTTCTTGGAATTCCTGAAAATGACAAAGGGCAAGTAGATATGCCAAGATACCAGCCATGTAGCTAGGGGTACTCACCCATAGCCTCAGTAGCCTTCTGGTGATCTAGATAAAGACAAAGCCCGCCCGACGACAGGCGACAAAGGATAGCAAGAGGATGACACCAAGAAGAAAGGTGCAGACTCGGAGTCTGATGAAGCAGGCCCGTTAGAGACCACAGTTCAAGGCTCTTCCAAGCCCAAGTGGGCAGAAGAAATGAATCTGTCTGATGTCCGGGCTGGAAGCAGGATAATGAAGCTGCTCAAAAAGCTCCCAGCGAGTTTCACCATCTGGGAAATCCTCTCCCTGAGTGAAGAAACCCGACAAGCGATTATCATTGCTCTGCAGACGCCTACCCTATATGAGACATGTTTGGCTGAAGCATTGTCGGAGGCCAATGTGACCTTCACTCAGGAGGATATGTTACTCCCCACTATCAGCCACAGCAGGCCGCTGTACATGAAGGGGCAGCTGAACGGTCAAGAGCTAAACAGAATTTTGTTGGATCCCGGAGTAGCTGTCAATATCCTGCCATACAGAATATATCAGAGATACTACTTTAATGTGCACCTTGACAAAGTCAGAGATATGTGTATCGCCGGCTTCAATCAGAAATTTGAAGTGCTGTTGGGAGTGGCAGAATTCACCCTCACCATGGTAGATTTCACTACCATGGTGCAGTTTCATGTCATCAACTCCAGTACCTCGTACAAGGCACTGCTCGACTGTCCCTGGCTGCATGAAAATATGGTGGTACGTTCGACACTACACCAATGCATCAAATACAATCAAGAAGGGAAGGAAGAAAGGATATTTGCCGACCTCCACCCTTTCGAAGTGTTCGAGTGTCATCTGCTCGATGCTTCTCTATATTTGGAGCCGTCACCGAAGACCTCCAAAGCCAAGGGCCCTGCCAGGGCATCAAAGAGCACCTCCGGTGATGATTGGTTCCCACCGCCACCATTGGGATATGTCAACCCCAAGATAGTCTCGCATATTGCGAGCATAGGAGACGTGGGCAGAGCAGTGCCTCCCGCCACCTATCCTGAAGCTAATGAAACCAAGGTCGATCAGCACCATGGCCTTATTGAAATCCCAGATGGTCTCACCGGGCCTATACTCAGCCTCAATGCTGCCACTGTCGAGCCTTTCAAAGCATGGGAGGTGATACAGTCTAAAGGCCCCAGCAGCATGTTCTATACTACTGAGGAGCACCCCACCTAGGAAGACGTCGACTGTCATCTCCCTGAAGATATTGAGAACTCACCAGGCCCCATTCAAGGGTTGGCCTTCATTAGAAGCCGAATGGCGAAGATGTTCTGGAAGCAGAATATCCCCTCTGGCTAGCCTCGTAAAGAGAAAGAAGAATTCCAAAGACTCTAGTATCCTGCCACCACAGACAAAGAATTGAGGCGTGTCTCTCAACATCCGGGGTTGGGTTTCACTCTCGAAGAATACTATTACAGCGGGCGTTATGAAGTGGATACCATCTCCACTTTCCACCCAGCAGAAGACCACTCACTGGGGGCAACCTTTGATGAATACCGAGCGGAAGCTGAACATATTGAGCCGGTTTAACCAATGGACCCGAAATCAGAAGCCATAACTTCTTGCCGGTGCTGGGAGCAGGTCTATCCTAAAGAGACGACTCTCCAAGCCAAATTTGACACGGCCAACAGTAGCGAAGCTGAAGACACTGAGGAAGCAGGGCCATCCTCCTCCTATGACACTCCTTCGATAATGATATTAGCACCCCTCGTGCCAATCAAAGAAGTTTCTGCCAAAACTGACAAGGGTACGCCTGCTGCTAGGAAAGAAAAAGCCACCTCTACTGAAGATATGGTGATGCAAGGAGGCAAGGAGAAAGAATAGCCTTCTGTTGTGAAGCTACAATGCTGCTCCAGCTCAACAATGAATAACCACTAGTCCTTCAAGACTGCAAACATGTCTGTAGGGATTCAAGCCGCTAGCTCATCCCTTAAAATCACAGCCATGGTATATCTATCAACAGAACAATTCATGCAGCCACCATCGGTTGAATTAGAAACCCCCGACGAAGTCTGGGTGAAATAGAATGAAGAGGCCGAAGTACTCGAGCTCAAAGATGATATTCCAGACTTTACTGACCTATAGCCAGCACCTTCGAAAATAGAAGACGGAGGCCAAGCCACGGTCGATGAATTGATAGAAGTCAAACTGGGAACTGAGGATGACCCTAGGCTGACCTTTCTCAGTGACCAGTTATCTCTTGAAGAACAGAAGTTGTATGTCCAGCTGCTACAAGAATACCGGGACTGTTTTGCCTGGACCTACAAAGAAATGCTAGGACTCAGCCCTGCAGTTTCACAGCATGAGCTAACTATAAACCCTGAGATTGAGCAAGTGAAGTAACCACCATGACGCATGAGGCCAGAGCTCATCACTCAGATATGCAAAGAAGTGGGCAAACTCATTGATGTGGGTTTTGTCAAAGAAAATCAATACACCACGTGGCTAGTTAATATTGTGCCCATGAAAAAGAAGAATGGGAAGATCCAGATTTGTGTAGACTTCTGAGATCTGAATAAAGCATGCCCCAAGGATGATTTTTCGGTGCCAATCACGGAAGTCATGATTGACGCCACAACCGGCCACGAAGCCATGTCATTTATGGACGGGTCGTCCGGCTACTACCAGATATGGATCGCGGAACATGATCGGGTCCATACTGCCTTCCAAACCCCCAAGGGTATCTATCATTACAAGAGGATGCCGTTTGGGTTGAAGAACGCCAGGGCAACTTACCAGCAGGCGATGACCAGAATATTTGATGAGCTGCTCTACCATAAGGTCGAGTTCTACATAGATGACTTGGTGATCAAGACTAGAAGCAAAGAAGACCATCTGCAAGACCTCCAAGTTATATTTTAGAGGCTCAGGCAATATGAACTGAAGATGAACCCTATGAAGTGTGTGTTCAGAGTGTTCAGGTCAGACCAGAGATTAGAAGGGATTATGAGGAGAAATTGATAGATGGATAGTGGTGGATCCGGAGAAGGAGAAGAATCATGATGGGTAGAAATCTGGAGGCTCCGGAGGAAGAAAATGAGGAGGGATGTAGTGCTTGGGAAAGAGGTGTAGAAAAAGGTGATTGAATATGAGGAGAAGAACAAAGGACGCGATGTCCTGGAGGAGTAAGAAGATAAATCAGAGGAGAGGGAAGAAGTCCAGAGTTTTCGACGGAAGAAAATGCCGAGGGGTGTAGTACCTAGGCAAAAGAGATGAAGAACTCAAAAATTTTGGGGATGGAGGCAAATAATGGGGAAGATCCGGAGGTTCTAGGGGAGGACGGCACCACGAGCCGCGTGGCCCAAGGAGAATGGGTGAGAAATCCGAAGGTCCCGAAGGAGAAAAATTGAAGAGGGCGAGATACCCTAGGGAAAAAGATAAGTCCAGAGGTTTAGGAGGAATAGAAAGGTGCCAAGGGACGTGATGCCCAGGGAAAAGAGAAAACTCTAGAGGTTTCAAAAATAGGGGAGAATGAGTAGGGATGTGATACCCTTGATGGAGAAATGGAAGATCTGGCGGCTCTGGAGGAATAGAGTGGCAAGGGACGTAGTGCCCTGGGAGAATCAGTGAAAAATCCAGAAACTCCAGAAGACGGGGTAGGTACGGGTTTAGAAACCCGAGAGGGAAGGAATGCAGATGCATGAGATGCATTGAATATTATGGATGCATGGGATGCACAGAATACATGAGATGCAAAAGATGTAGGGAGTGCAAGGAAGAAAGTCTCCTTCTTACCTCATGAGTGGCCCATAAGGAGAGACTAAATGAGAGGACGAATGAAGTAGAAAAAATGGTGAGTGGATCGGTGGAAAGCCCTTGAAAAAGCCCACCCGTCCATGGTAAAGAAAGTGCCTAGCTGAATGGCTCAAAGGATGGAATCACTGTCCGAGTGCTCTCATCAACAATAGAATGTGTTATAGTAATGCATGAAGAGAACCCCTTAGGAAGTTGTATAATAACGGAGCGAGGGGTAATGAGTGCGTCAAAATAATATCGACCAATGAGTGAAGTGAATTTAATCATTGCATTGGGCCAACATGGCATCAACTTATAAGAATTCTTCATAGAGAGCATCATTGGAGATCTTTCAATAATGCCCGGCACAAGAACACGGACCGGCAACGACAAATGAACTCTTGACCTTTGAATGACATGGCCATGGCCAAATCCTTCTTGCCCGACTCTTGATTATTCTCGGCACTCGCGCTTATAGCACAACACCCATTTCGAGTGTTGATGGATGGCGAGATGGAAGCAGTAGTCTTAGTGAGCAATGGTGGTTTAACGGAGGGTGTTAACGGAAAGATAAGTGGAAGTGGAGGTTCAAGCACGTCAGACTTTTCCCCTTGCTCAGAAATAGATGGGGTTGGCTCGAGTGCAACAAGGGGTGGGTCCTACTCAGGATTAACCACGGGTTGGGGTAAAGGGTTAAGTGGAGGCAAAGTGGGGTTTGGCATAACTGGCTTTGGGGTGACGGGGATAGCGGAGGCCTTAGGTGGCAACAATGAAGGGTTAATTGGTTTACAAAAAGATTCAGCGGGAGGTTTGATGGGAACCGATGGTGTGGAGGTTGATTCAGATGGCTTAATGGAGGTTAATGATGTGGTTGGTTTGGTCGGTAGAAAGCGTCAGATTTTGGGGTGAGAGGTTTGTAGTGAAGTGGAAGGATCATGGTGCGCTAGTGCGGGTGATTGAAGTATCGACCTCTCATCGTAACACCAATTGGTTTCATAGACGGGAGTGGGGATGGTGGCATTGTCCTGAGCAGGGGTTTCATCGAGTAATGGAGGGAGTGAAAAACGGAGAAAACTCGGAGTTGGTGCCTCTTGAAAGACCTCAACATATTGTGCCGACTCCAACTCTTCATAAAGAACTTCCAATTCATCATCAGCATTAAACTCAAATGGATGCCGTAGTAGAGGCGTAATAATGGGTGATGGAGGAGTGTAATGTGGAGGATTTTGTGGAGGGTTTAGTGAATATGAACGTGGAGGCAAAGGGTCATATGACTGAGCGGGATATATAGGTGGTGAAAAGTGGACGACGTCCACTTGATCATTAAAAATTACTGGCTCATCTTGCTCACTTGGATCTATGATACCATTATCTCTCCTCTCCTTTCAATCTTGTTCCATTTTAGTGATCTTATTCATAATGGCATGAAGAGGATTGACTAGAGAAGGAGGAGTGGGCTTAGGCTTGTGTCCCTCTTGAGTTGTTACTCCATTGAAGCGATTTTATCAAGAAGAGTTCATTGGAGGGGTGTAACATGCGAAGTGGAGGGTTGGCATGATGACCTTGGAGAGGTGGCATATGAAGGGCATGGAGGAGGATTAATGGGCCGGCCCATAAAAAGACCCGGTTGGGCCGGGTTGCAAGGAATGTAGGGGCTTTGGGGCAGTAAAGGGGGAGATTGAATAGAAGGCAGTGAGTGATAAATCACCCGGGGATGAGTATGTGTAGGAGGCGGAGATGGGTGATGGACCACCTGAGCAGGAGTGTGAATAGAAGGTGGGTGATGGGCCACCTGAGTAGGAATGGAAGGAGGAGGCGAAGAAGATGCACCCTCAACAATAGTCGTAAGGGTTTGGATTTGTTAAGGGGTAAGATAATTTGATGCATGTAATATTTGGGAAACTTTCTCATCATGTTGAGGAGCCGGTTCTGGGGGAATAGCGGCTTGTGATTGATGCAAGGGGCCATAAGATTGGAAATTGTCCATAGGTTGGGCAAAACTATGAGAATGAGGACGTGGTCCCTTAGAAAAATTATGGTGAGGATTATAAAATTAAGGGTCATAGGATGTGCTAAGTTGATCATCCTCATGGATATATGAATGATTTAACATGTTGGTTTGATTATCAACATGAAGCATTATGCAAGCAAACAATATTCAATCAAGACAATTTTGCAAATAATATCAAACAAGTTGATGTTTACACTTGATCCAGACATATTTTTAGCCCTTATATACACTGGTGATCTCCAGCTTCCCCTGGAATGCCCAAATTGGAATCCGACTGCTGACCAGTCTCGATACTGCATATTCCATCAACAGCCCGGGCACACGATTGAGTGGTGCTACCAGTCCCGTGATTTTGTTTATGATTTGCACGAGGGGTAGCACATCGACTGGGCAGAGATGCACAAGTTGATTATAGAAATCAAAGAAATAAGAAGACAAGTGTCGAGGCCGCAATAGCCGGCACCACAACAGCAGCAGCCACTGCAACCCCAACCTCAGCAGTAGTAGCAGCCTATACTGGACTTAGGGATTCATCAGAATCTGATGCCAAACCACCCGCCCGCTCCACAACCTTAGTCACCAGCACCGGCTCAAGTCAATATTGTTCACTACCCAGCCCCCAACGCTGGGTGGACTTATGACAACGAGACTCACGCTCATCTTCTGGCCCTCCACTACACCTATAACAACCCCCCATCACCTTCTGCTCCCACCATCATAACCTCCACTACACCTACCATTACTTCTAGGCCCTTCATCATACCCACCACATTACCCACCGCTTCACCCATCCTCGTGCCAGCATCCGCCACACACCCCATTACCACTCCTTCACCTAACCCTTCAACCATTATCCTCTCGCCAGGGGCCGTTAGGCCCGCCTCCACCATCATCACCCTCACTTCTACACCCCTCATTCACCCCCTCCAGCCCATCAAGTCACCCATTGTGAGTCCGTTTGATGACGTGCCGGCACAAAACCTTGCCGTTCGGAGCGGGCGTCTATTCCAAAGAAGTTATCCCACTATCGGTGCACCTGCACCCAATCCTCAAGTTCCATCATCAATAGTTGAGCCAGAAGAGGCAGACACATTACCTACCACGCGGTATGATTTGTTACACCACTTGGACCGAATGTCAGCCAAGATTTTAGTTTTAGAGTTGATTAAGCGATCCCCCCTACACCAAGATGCTTTAAAGATCTTTCTCTAAAAGGTCATGGTTAACGAGGACATGGTAGTGGACAGCCTTCCATCGGCCCTAGCAACGCTCACAAAAGTGCCGGCTATCACATTTTTTGAGACCAAATTGGCACCCCTAGAGGCACGCCAAATGCCGCTCTACATTTCCATCACCTTGAATAAGGTGGCTATAAATACGGCTTTGGTTGACACCAGGGCCTCTATAAATGTCTGTCCACTCAGCACCTTGTGCGCCTGTAATATTTCAGAAGAGTTGTTGAGGCCAACTCCAACAACAATAGCAGCTTATGACAATTCAAGGAGAGCTTGCCATGGGGTGATCACCGTTCAAGCAGAGCTCGGGCCCTTGTCGATGCCCATTGAGTTTTATGTGTTAGATATTGATCCAATGTTTAAAGCCATTCTGGGTCGTCCATGGATCAACAACCTTCATGTCATACCTTCCACCACCCACCAGTGCCTCAAGTTCCCATTTCAAGGGCGGGTGGTAAAGGTTAAAAGCATCTCCATGGCACACTCTATTGAAGCCATCTCCAACAAAATTCTGCTGACTCTTTGGCCAAGCAACAAGCCAGTCTTATCTATGATGGACTTGAATTTTCCCTAGGTATATGCGCCACGCAAGCCCACCACTACACTGGTTAATGTCAAAGCCAAGTCCAAAATAAGAGATCCCAAAGGCTGGAATATGATACTGAAGCTTGGCTACCAGCCAGGCATGGGTCTCGGTGCCCAACTGTAGGGGCAGACCAAGACCGTCCCAAGGGGCAAGAAAATGAATAGAAGAGGCCTTGGATACTGAGAGTCATCCTTATCAGCTTTGGGAGATTCAGGACCGTTGACGTGGAATTACCGTCAACATTTCATGAAGGGTAGACTACAGCCTGGTACTCTAAAGACACCGCCTTGCCAGGACCAGAAGGAATTTGCTACATGTATAGTGTCCGGACTGCCTTTGCTGCTAAAGGGACCGGTTGATGATGTTGTTAATTGTTCTGATACCTTCGCCAGGATGTTTCGTGAAGAAGAAAGTCCAAGAAAACCAGAGGAGCAGGTTGTGAAGCATTCACGCGGGAAGCCAGCCTAGCGTCCACAGGAAGAGGGGAGCTCGGCTATCACTTTGTTTCCTTCCCGCATGATTCCCATTTTTTAGAAGCTAGATTTTATCCCCCGTTCACCTCCTATTCTTATTGATTCGTTGATGTTCCAATCTCCATTTCGGCTTACAATGCCGACTAAATTCTTGAGTGTCACCTATCCATGTGGGCGCTGCCCACCAATTGATCTTTCCACTCCTTGGTTCTCCTCCTTCGATCTTTTTCTCGATATCTTCTATCCTTCTATCTAGCCTCTTGCCCTTCCTCCTCCTCCACTAGCCTTTCTTTCATGCTGTATACTCTCCACTGATCTCGAAAAAAATGGCAATTTTAGAATCAAGATTTCAGTGGAGGATTATGATGTGTTCTCCCGACTTCCTCCCAGGGGCATGATGCCCTTGCTTCCCTTCCGTTAGACTTCCTATCTTCTAGGATAGATATAGAGTCTATCGAGTCCCCTAGGGAAGTAGAGTCAGTTGGAATAGAGTCTAGTTCTAGTGTTTCTAGCCCTTCCACGCTTGCGGTGCGCCCAATGACGCGCCATTCTAAATCTATCCCCGATAGGTTCCTCTAGGATCTTGCTCAATGCTGTCACACCCTCCTTAAATACCTGGAGTTTGTAGTGACAGCCCTCGTCCTAGAGGATGATGAGGAGCTAGACGGGGTATGGCGCAATGACGGATTAGGTGTTTACTAGATCATAGATGAGAAGGAACCAATCGATTATGAGGATTGCAACGTGGATGACACCGCCGATCTGTACGCGCAAGGTTTAAGGGGGTTCGATGAACCGTCATCGATAGTGGATGAATCCATGAAAGAAATTAATCTTGGAACAGAAGAGGATCCCAGGCTCATAATCATCTCCCCTAATCTCCCTCCTCTGGTTGAAGAGGAGTTAGTCAAGGTTTTGAGGGAGTATAGCGATTCCTGGCAAGTGGAAGGAATCTGAATATTCTGGTGGCCAGTTCATCCCTGTTGGCGGGATTGCTTACTACATTACAGCACCATCAAGGTGATTTAACATCTAGTAATCTGATAATTCTAAGGCTTTCTCGTTGATCTGAACTTAGTTTTGGAATCTCTATACCTTATTCTTTTCCAATATAATAACTTTTGCCATCATTTTCTGTCTTTTTTCATCTATTAATGTTGTCTGCATTTCTTGAACATCTTGCAGTCTCGCTGATATGGCTGCCAATCCATTCCATGCACTGTTCTACATTGTTTTTATGCTCTCAGCATGTGCACTTTTCTCGAAGACTTGGATCGAGGTGTCTGGATCATCAGCAAGGGATGTGGCTAAGCAACTCAAGGTACGGTTTATGTCCAGCTTCACTCCTTTTCCTTTTGTTCTGTTTCTAAAGAAGAAATATCTGGCCATCCATTTAGTTAGCTTTGTGAAATATTTGTTTTAATTCAGTGTTGACACATATCTCAAATGGTCTCCGGCGACACAAAACAATCAGATACTTTTTAAATGAATTCCATGATTCCATCATTTCCTTTTAATTTGAAATTTAATTTGAAAGTATGCCACAGTTTTTTTTTTAGGTAAGTAAGGAATGGTATTAACAAAAGAATGTACAAAGGAGATTATTGTCTACACAGTGAGTTTGTAGACTAGTAACCCTTGAGAAAAATAACAATCACTCTTGACTACAAAGTTGTAGACTAAGAGCAATTATCTTAATTGAAATTTCTAATTGAATTTAATAATGAATCTATTAAGCACTTGTTGTTCACGCCTTGTTAATTGCTGTGACCCGCCATATTCAATCCGGCTTCTTGCATCCTCAAGAATCTGTAAATGCAGTGCTGTTCTTGAAGTTTCGGAATCTTCAAAGATCTGATCACAACGGGTCTTCCAAATTTTCCAGACTGTAATCCGGAAAAGGAGTCTCAACAGGCTACTTCTGTGTTGCTGAAGTGAAATTCCGCGGGTGCTTATTTTTAAACTGACCTTTAACTATAAGACGATGGGAGAAATTGCGTGCCTCAAGTCGTCAAGAAATATTCCTAGAAGGATTGGTGAGCTTCTAGTGAGATGGAATGGGGGATGGCCTCTGAGTTCTAACAGAAAGGCGTGGTGGTTGATAGTTCATGCGGCTCTATGGGCCATTAGGAGGAATAAGAGATTTTTTAGGAAGAGATCTAAAGATGCAAAAGTGATGGTGAAACAAATCGCAGGATGTGAAGAGTTCTTAGGAAGAACTGTAAAAATGCAAGGGTGGTGGTGAAACAAATTGCGACTAAGTGAAGAAGTGGGCTTCAGCACAGACGTATCACAAGGCACGCAAGTGGAGCTTTGGCACTGAAGACTTTGTTGGTCGGGTTGTTCGTTAAACACACAATGAGGATATGTCATATCGACACTCCTCATATAGCATCTAGTCTATTCACACAAGTCCCCTGCTACGTATGATGCATCGTGCTAACTGTGAATACACCCTCATGCTGGGTCCACCCGCAATCAACTCTTCGGGACCGGCAATCGATCACTCCTTTCGAGCTGGTGACTGACTGCCCCACCCGCTGGTCGGAGTTAGCCCTGCAAGCCCTCTGAAGACCACTCCTGCATGACATGTCCCAGACATGAAGGTGCTCTGGACGTGCTGACAACCGCCCCGAGCCGGTACCTAACTGCTCACTCTGAGCCATGCCCAGTCTGCATCTCCGCCAAATGCTGTCAACACCCCTTTGCCTGAATAAACTTCCCCGTCGACGAGAGCATGTTCACAAGTCACGATGCAAGATGTAGCGTCAAGTCCCTGCCTTGATGAACTCGTCTTGTCCAGATGTCGGCCGTGCCCAGATGCCGCTTGACGGAAGCGCCTCGCCGAGACGTCGCTTGGACAAAAGTGCACTACCCAATCCCTATCTTGGTGAACGTGCCTTGCCTAGATGCCATTGTGGTGAATGTGTGGTCACCTAGATGACCGTGTTCAAGCCATAGCTAGTTCACTTACAACGGTGCCCACCGCACTCAACTGCGTAGCTACTCCAGTCACAATGGTGCCTATGGCACCTGACTGCCCAGTCATGATGGCGCCTGACTATCGCGGTTTCAATGGTGCTCAACAAACAACGGTAACCCCAAAACCTGACTACAGTCCTAACAGTGCCAGACTGCCATAGCCTCAACAATGCCCAACTATTCCAACCCCAATACCACTCAGCCACTCCACTCATAGTGGTGCCCATGGCACCGGGTCGCTCCAGCAGTGATGTCCACGGCACCCGACTGCCCTAGTTTTAACAGTGCCCGATCATTCCAGTCACAATTGTGCCTACAGTCCCGACTGCCTTAGTCACAATAGTGTCCATGGCACCCGACTATTCCAATCTCAACAGCACCTGGCCGCTCCAATCATGGTGGTGCCCGCACCATCTGGCCGCCCCAGTCTCAACAGTGCTCGGCTGCTCCTGTCTCAATGGCACCTGATTACTCCCGTCACGGTGGTGCCCACGCCATCTGGCCACCCCAGTCTCAATAGCGCCTGCCCACTCCAATCACAGCAGTGCCCATGGCATCCCAACTTCTCCGGTCTCGACGGCGTTTAACTTTTTCAATCACAGCCACGCCTGACTACTCACTTTGAGCCACACCCGAATGCTCTGCACGCGTCGTGCCCGTTAGCTCTTCACTTGAGTAAGGCACGTGACAACAAACAATAACACTTGAGAGGTGAAAGTCAAGGGACTTGCAAGCCCTCTCATGAGGCATCTTGCCGAGTCATGAATCCTTTGATGGATATTGTGTACAAAAGCAGAAATAACTGTATAGCAACGTAATGACCCGGGGACCGTCATAAATGACAGAATTGTCCCGTGGTTTACACACACTTGTAATCGGGCTTCACGCCTCCATATAACGCTTTTCACAACATGTGATGACCCGGATCCTCCCGGATCCTTGTTATCAGGTCTCGGATCAATTTTCTCGGAACTTTCGGGTCTGCTGATATACATATATTTGTTGAATTACTTTCTATCTGTTTTTTTTCAAAGTGGATGGTACCACTATTGTATAAATAGAAAAATGAAAGATGTACAAGTATAAGAAGCACTATACAAAAAGGCCACACGAAGAAAGTGTGGAACAAATTAACACCCCCTCCCAACAAAATAAAAAGAGAGGAGTTGAGAGAATTCACATTACAAAGGAGTTCCGCCCATTCCTTCACTCTACCACATACAAAAGAGACAACTGACTCCACACATCTAGACTCCCTCCTAAAGATCCGGTTGTTGTGTTCCCCCCATAACGACCAAAGAGTAGCATGGAGAATTAGCCATCACACTGTCCTATCTCCTTTGAGGGCCCAGCTTCTACCTCACTGCTCCCTCAGGAGGTGCACCTAGCTATGCTGAACGAAGCCGCATTGAGTCCTCCGACCAAGCTCTTTCCAAACCCCCTGAGAGTAGGAATAACCTACAAACAGGTGGTCGATGGTCTCGACGTCCACTCCACACAAGCAGCAAGCCAGTTGAACACCCAGGAGGAACATACTCTCTGTCTTAAGTGGTTAGTCTCCCATGTGAGATTCTCCAAGTGAGAACCTTCACTTTCAGCGAGCTCTTCGGTCTCCAGACCTGAGAATAGAGTGTGTGACGAACACCACCATATGAGATAATGACATAAGTTGAGCTGACTAAAAAGGTGCCATCCTTTCCTCACCTTCAAAGCCCCACTTATCCTCTATGCCTGACAGAGGATGAAATGGAAGGAGTGAGAGGAGGTCCTGAAGCCATAGTTGGCAGTTTCGGCCGAAACCGAAACGTTTCAGTTTTGGACCGAAACGATCCGAAACCCCCGATCGAAATCGGGCCAAAACCAGAAGGTTTCAGTTTGGTTAAAAAATAATAATTTATTTAGTTTCAGACTAAAATCGAAACTGAAACGGTTTCGGTTTAAGCACCGGTCGAAACCGATACCGAAACCGACACTGCCATCCATGCTTGAAGCTGCTCCAACTCGATGTCTTTGAGGGCCCTCCTGAAGGTCGGGGCTCAAGTACCCCCAGAAAGTTGGGAGTCAAATGCCTGGGATGTCGTCCCCAAGGGTGCATCTGAGACAACAAAAAGTATGGGGAAGGTGGCCTCCAAGATGAAGTTTCCACACCATCTGTCCTTCTAGAAGAAGAGGCTCTGGTCGCCCCTTCCTAGTTGAACTCGGACATTGGAGTAGATGAAGTCCTTGCAAGTCAAGATGTCACGCCAAAGAGGGGAAGTTCTATGTTGAGGGGTTGGACCCAAGTCCCAAACTCTCCTTCTGCCATAGACTCTCTATTGAATCACCTACGTCCACAGCCCAACCTCCCCTGCTCCTAGCCTCCATGTTGAAGTCCCTCACATCTTTGATCCTCAACCCTTCCCCTACCTTGCCTGCTTCCACTCTCCCTCGGGTAATGTCATGCCACCCCTTGCAACTCCCACCACTGCCATGCCCAAAGAACCTCCTCTGGATAGTCTCAATCTTCATGGCCATCATCTTTAGAATCCAAAAGATAAAGAGGATATAGACTGGTAGACTGTCTAGTACAGATCTACACAAAATAAGTCTGCCCCCATAAGATAACAACCTTGACTTCCATCCAACCAGCTTGGCCTCATATCTCTAAACGATAGAAAGCCAATCTGCACAATGGAGAGCATTTGGAGTCAGAGGTAGGCTCAAGTACGAGATAGGGAATTCCCCTACCTTGCACCCTAAAATACAAGCTGCCCTACGGAGAGGCCACTCTTCCATACCCAACCCTACAATCAAGCTCTTATTAAAATTGACTTTAAGGCCAGTGACCTCATCCAACAACTCCAGTAAAAGTCTAACTATGTAGAATTACTGCTTTCTCTCAGTTAGGAATAGAATAGTATCATCAACATATTGCAAGTGAGAGATAGATAGGCCCCCTCTATCAACCCGAAACCCTGAGATCAGACCGGCAACCTTTACTTTGTGTCAAATCCTACTCAACACATTGGCCACCAGCTTGAAGAGGAGAGGAGACATAGGGTCTCCCTGACAGAGTCCCCTCCCACTAAAGAAAAAGGAGGACGGCTTCTCATTTAGAAGAACCAAGGGAAGCCGGGGAGATGCATGCTCTGATCCAACCAATCTATCTCTCCTCGAATCCCATCTGTTCTTACACATCAAACAGGCATTGTCAATTTACCTTGTTATAAGCCTTCTCAAAATCCAGCTTTAGAATCACTCCCTTCTTCCTCTGTGTATTCACTGCAAACAAACACTCACGAGCCACCAAAAAATAATCCTGGATGTGTCTAGCCCTAATGAAGGCTTCCTGGAAGTTGTTGATCAACTTGTCCATTACCCCAACTAACCTTCCTGCCATCACCTTAGTGATAATTTTATAAGAACCATTCAGTAGGCCAATGGGTCTAAAGTCTCGAAGTTCTATAGCACCTAGCTTCTTAGGAATAAGCACTAAGAGAGTTTTATTGATACCCCCCAAATATATCTTCCCCTTCTGAAATTCCTTCAAAGTAGCCAAAAAATCACCTCTGATGATTTCCCAACACTTTTGGAAGAATGCCAAAGGGAAGTCATCCAGCCCAAGAGCCATGTCCCCTGCAAGTGAGAAGACTGCCTGATGAACCTCTTCCTCTGAGAAACTCTAGGATATAACATCACTCTCCTGAGTGGAGAGGTAAGGAAGTAAGTCATCTACAATCCTCGGCCTGCAATGCTCATCCTTTGTAAACAGCCTAGAATAAAAGTCTCCTCCTCAGAAGAGGAGAGGTCACCCACCCTGATGCAAGTGATGGTGTTGACCCTCCTCCTCCCTGAACCAATGCGCTAGAAGTAAGCAGTGTTCCTATCACTTTTTTTTTATCTATTTGTCCCTCGATCTCTGCCTTCAATAGATCTCCTTCCTAGAGAGAAACTCATCGAACTGTGCCCTCAAGGAATCCCTGAGACTCCTATCCTCCTCATCCATAAGATCTAGACCTTCATTCTATTGTAGAATTGTGTCATCCTCGACAGCCTGGCCTATCATTATTTCACATAGCCAATGCATTAGTCAACTCAGCAAGGATGGCCGGGAAGCAGCGAAGAGATCTATCATTAATCTGCAAGATCTCTTACCTGAAGGACTAGCCGTGCTGTCCTCGCCAATGTCAACATCAGGGGAAGGCCCTGGCAGAGGGTCTCTCGACGCAGAAGTGTCAACACCCGCCGTCCCCACGGTTCTTGCACCCGTCATGACATCGCCACTATTCAGGAGATCCACAAGTGAGCCGAACTCCATAAGCCGCGAGAACTCCTCCATTGACCCGGCCAAGTCAACTCCTATGCAATAATGAACCATATAAGTCAAGCAAATTTTTATAAGAAGGGGTCGAGTGAGAAAGGTGAAAAAATATAGCTACACTCACCGCCAGCATCCTCCAACTCTCCCTCTTCCCGAGAGTCACTCTCACTTGGAGAACTTGAGGTCTCAGCACTCGAAGTAGAACTTGAGCTCCTTTTAGAAAGAGAGTTGGAGGCTACAAAACTCCCACTCCCGAAAGTGGACCCACTCCCAGAAGTGGACCTGGCCCCGAAAGAAGAACCGACATCGTCTCCCGCTGTCGAGCCAGGAGGAACAGCATCATGAACTCCTACACAGACAAAATGTAGCACTAAAGAATTAGTGACAACCGGTTCTTCATGTATTAATGAAAAGATAAGGTTGGGTATGTTACCTGAGGACTGACCACCCATGGCTCCTGTGGTGGTAGGCGAGGGAGAGTTAGCCGTCACTGGCATGTAATCATCTATGGGAGCGATCAGTTCTTCAAAATTGAAATTAATATTCAGTGAGGACTCATCCACAGGCATGTCTCCTCCCGCAGAAGTGTTCGCTTGAGGAGGAGAGAAGCTTGCGTCGGCCCTAACTTCCGGGGGAGCTGCATTTAGCAAAGCAAAAATATGTTTATGACATGACATATATGCTTAGAAACGACGGCGAGTATCTGGGTGTGTCACTTACTGGAGACAGCCTCAATCATGGGGGATTCTTCCTCAAGCTGAGGACGAGACGGAGACCTCACGTCCCCCTCTCCAGGATCCTCAGTGCGGGGCCTCTTTGAGGTAGCAGTACCCCTCCCAATCTCAGTATCGGGAGGGCCCTCCAATGGCCCGGCACCAGCTACCCTAGCAGCCCCACCTGCAGTTATCAAAGGAATGTGTAAAATATATGTTCCAATATATAAAGACATATATGCACATTGAAAGCCAGGGACGGAGATAATTACATGTAGCCTCTATTGGTTTTATGGGTTTCAAGATTATCTACTCCGACTTCACTCGAAGGACATGTGCGGCCACCTTCACAATTTCAAAAATGACAATAGGAGTCATCGCTATCTCAAGGCCAGAAAGATACTCCAGTGGACCCGCGCATCCCACGACATTAATCACGTGGGCCCTCCACTCTGCAAAGGTGTTGCCTTCGAGCGCTCCATCAGGTGTCGACTGGGACAGCTGGAATTTCCTGAATGGGTTGTGTATGAGCAGGGGATTTCCCTCCAAGAACCTTCGAAGATGGATTACATGTCAGATTTGACCCATTCGGAGGAGGGAACATGTGAGAGTTCATGCCTCTCGACCTCCCGAGTGGGGGTGGTTGCGAAGGAGGTGCCGGGAGTGGGCGAAAACTTGGATTGACTGTAATTATCAGGAGGTGGCCAAGGTTCTAGTCATCAAAAGGAGCTGGGCGGCCAAGTCAATGGCCTTCTTGAGGGCTGGGCGGCCAGCCTAGTGTCCTTCCAGGAAGAGATGGGCGGCCATCGGGCTGGCCTTCTTGAGGCCTAGACGGCCAACTATATGGCCACCTTGGGATGTGGGCGGCCAGCTGTATGGCCTTCTTGAATGGACTAGGCGGCTAGCAGTTTGATCGCCCTGGGTTCTGGGTGTCCAAGGCTATGGCCTTCCAGGGATCCGTGGAAAAATATAGAGAATCATATATAGTGCCTCAAAAAATCACCTCGAGGGCTCACGCCCCCGAACCACCGACCTTACGGGTAAGGGGGCGCTACCCCCCTACAACCCCCCGCCAACTTACCGTGAAGTTGAATCCGCGAAGGGACAGGGTGGAGCCTACCCAAAACAAGGATAAGGCCCCCACACACTCAATCAACCAAGGAAAAGAGTCACTTTCATGATGACTAGACATGGTCCATGGGATGTCCGAAATTAGGCGTCTACAGAGGAAAACTCAGATCTCATAACACATAGAGAACCAACCAGTCCATGAGATGTTATAATAGTGTAGAGTAACATATAGTAATGCAATAGAGAGTAGGGATAGAGATACTTACTTGATGACATGACGTGCAGATTTTTTTTGTTTTTTCTTCAAATTTCATAGATCAAGGTAAAAGGTAAGTAATAAACGCATGGGACAACACATAATGTAGCAACAGAACAGCATCAGAACAAATAACAGGGGCATAATGGGACAAACAAATAGAACCAACAGAATGGATAATGGGACAAAGGAATAAACAAACGAAAGGCACAGTGAGATGAATGCACGGTGAGACGGATGCACAGAATAAAATGCACGGTGGGATGACAAACAAAGTAAACAAGTGAAACACGGTGGGACAAATAGGATAGAGAAGCAAAAAACACGCAAAAAATACAGAGGGATGCAAAAACATGGTGGGACAGATAAATAAAATCGTGGTAGGACACGGTGGGGCAACAAACAAAATGGTCAAGTGAAAAACACAATGGAAAATAGAGTGAACAAAGTGTGACAATAACAAAACAGACAAACGGTGGGGCATGACACCAAAACAACATAAACATCTGAGCCAACCAAGGATCGAACTAAGCGAAGAACTGTCGGGTTCATAAACAGGAGAGAGCCTTCTCATCGAGTTACATAATAAGGGAGATTAATCAAGGATGAAGAAGGACTATTTGAAGCAAGGAGCTCAAATTGAGTCATGGTTAGGATTGAAGAGTTGAGACAGATTTAGAAGATGTGAGCAGAACTCAAGTGAAGGTTATTTCCCTAAGTTAGAGTCATTTGCACATGGTTTACTTTCTAGGATGTTTGTGGTCAATTGCTACAAAATCAAGGGCATTTCGGTCCTGTGAAAGGTTGGGCTCCTATGAATAGGACCCAACCCCCTCCTTTAGAAGTTAATGAATATTTGAGAATTTCTGAATGCACTTTGAGTGTTTTCGTTTGGTGAGAAGCCAAGTGAGGGTAAGAAGCCCCTTAACTCATCCCCTCTCTCTCTCCCTCTCTCAAGGGGGTGAACCTCTCTCTCTCCTCCCCCTTCTCTCTCTAGGTCGGCCCCCCTTCTCTCTCCTCCACCTCATCTCCAAGTCATCCACTCTCCTTCTGCCACCTCACCCACCCCTTCACATCCCAATACCACAATAACTCCTCCATTCAATCCCCACCCTCTTCCAAGGAGACTCTTGGCACTCCCCATACATCTCTTCATTCCCCCAAGCCACCCCTCATCTCCCAAGGGAGAATTCCCCACTCTCCAATACACCTCTCCCCATCCCCAAGGCCATAATTACTTCCCCATTAACCACCCATTCAAACCAAGGGAGATAATCTCCCTCCAAGCCCATTTGCGCCCCCCTCTCCCTCTCCACCTTGGCAACCTATGCACCCCACCTCTCCCCTTGCTAGCTCCACCCCTCCCAGCCTCCACACCCTCCTCTGGTCGCACCACACTCCCCCTCCCCATCCTAGGGTAGTCTAGCCCCTTTCCCCCACTCCTACTCTTACACTCCATCACCCTGCCCTGCACTAGTTCGAAGATAGCAGTCAAGGGACGAGTTGCAGAGCCTGCCCCAGAGTCATCGCACATCTTCAGGTGGCGTATCATACATTGCTAGAAAGCTCGTCCAAAAAGCTTCGCAAGTGAGGTGGTCCTGCCTCCATCCGATCCCTGAGCTGTCTGGGAGAGCCGTTCTCCCCTGATTGCACAACCTAGGTCTAGAGAGCGACCTATTCATCTTCCAGAAGCTGCTCCGGTCACCTCCCTAAACTTCTGGTTGAGCCCTTTAGTGGTGGTCCACTAGTGTCACCCAGTTCATGCCCAAAATTGGTCAAACCCCATTTGGAGTCGCCGTTCGAGAGTACCACCTTCAGCAAGCCGAGCCTGCCCTACTGTCAGAACCGCCAACGCCCAGATCCAGCAGCACCACCACAAGAAACACCTCGACCACTGCTGTCAATCTCTACCTCAGCCCTTCAATGTGGTGATACATAGGTCAGTTGGCTTTCTATCAGATCTGGTCTCGCCCTCATCTGAAACCCCAGCTAGGAGATACTCTATCAACAAGACACCCTATCCGGCCTACATCCTCTGCCGCGCGACCCCACTAGAACAGTCAGCACCGGCACCTCCCACCTTGGATCGGGGCCATTCTAGCTCTGGAAGATCCCTGGGACGGCCCTCTTCGCGACAAGTCTAGCCATGCCTCAATCCGGCCTCGGATCGGACAACTACACCTCCGGCGAGTCGAGCCCATAATTCTATCCCAGCAACCAGCTCGACCCTGTCAGCAACTAGGAGCCACCACCGACGTGTTTGGGTGATTCAGGTAGAGTATTTTGGAGGAAGCACACTATACTGAACCCTCTTTCAGTCAGCATTGGTCTCGCATCAATCTGATACTCCAACCGGGAGTACAACCTCGTTTAAGCACTCTCTGGCCTGCAGGAAACAATGTAGGTGCAGTCCTACGAAATCTATCGTACCCGGCTTGTCCGAGCTCAGAACGAGGCAGCACCTCTTTCTAGAGCAAGCTAAAGCGGCAAGCTTTCCAACGCCTCTAGTCCCGCCACCATCGGAGGTCCCAGCAAGGAGATTCATCCCCTGAACGGACGCTGGTTACAGGAAGCTGAAACAGCGAATCGATCGGCACCGATAGGAGTCGGTCGACCCCCGGTCCACCCGTTCGCCACCCCACGCCTGGCCAACTGACCTCCCCTCCCCGCATGGAGGTAGTTTTGGTTGTAATCCATTAACCCCCACCCTGAGATCCCCCTCCTGTGAGAGGTGAAGTGATTATAAATCGTTACTTTCAGGTTGAAGCTTCATCGGTGTAGCGTGCGGGTGGCGATCCCACGCTTCTCCGCTCGCCCACGTCTCCGACCGGGGTCAGTTTCTTCAAACCAGCCAGGTAAACTCTCGACCCTTGATCCTAATTGTACTTGTTCATTTAATATTCATCAATTGCGCTATGGGTTAAGGGAGAGAGTGCCCAGTCCCAAGGCTCCACCGCCTCGTGCGACCGCCGTGGGTGTGAGTGAGTGATCATGCGCCCTTTGGTCATTGCCAGCTCATTGAATTGTGCATCCGTACCCAAGGGGAGGCTAACTTTGAACTCTGTTGGCCCTTTACCAGCAAGGTTTCTATCCCACATCCTCGACTCAACATCCCCGAGTCACCCCCGAGTTGAGTGTGTGCGCCATACGAGTGTCCAGTTACGTAGGCTTCTTAGCCTTGTGGTTGTGCTTGCATACTTAGGTCCAAGGGCACCGGTCTAATGGCGGCCACCCCCAAGGTGGTGTCACATCATGGGGCATCTCAGTTTGAGAGACCTCCTCTCCCTACATTTCTAGGAGATCTTTACCCCTCTCTTGGTGAAGGAAGGACCCTCCAATTGAACTTTCCATCTCATTGGACTGGAAATTCCTAAACCAAGACCTCCATAAGTCCCTGCACCTGTGGATTCCCTCACGGACGTCGGGCAGATTGTATCTTTGAAGTCCCCTGGGTTTAGTTGGCCTATACGTGGTGAGAATTAACCTAGTTGGGATTGAAGCAAAATCATATTGAAACTAGGTTCTTACCTTGAGTGGATCATACAAATTTTGCTAAAATCTTTAATTCATATCAAGGTTCAACTAAGGAAATCAAGCATAAACATCTAACTTATTTGATCTTTGCAAATCACTTTGATTGAATATTGATTGTTTGCATGATGTTTAACTTTGATAATCAAACTAACATGCTTAATTCCAATCATGAGGATGATCAACCTAGCACATCCTATGATCCACCTTCGGAACCCCTAGCCCGCTACTCTCCTTCTCTTCCTCACTCCCCCCAGCCGCGCCTTCGGAACATTTCCCCTCCCTCTCTTCCTCACTCCCCAGACACGTCGTCCACCACACCCCCTCCCCTGCTATCCTTCTTTATCTCATCTTCCTCACCATCGTAGTCGGAAGCACTACGGCCACCTCGCAGTCGCCTGTGGCCATGCATCTACGCTGTTCATCGTCGCCCTCACTAGCCAGTGCTGAGTACTCTCTTTCTCACCTGTAGAGGATGTCAGTCAGTGGATGGTGGCAGCACCATCCCGGTGTCAGGTATTCTCTCTCTCTATCTCGCCTTGGTTTTCCACCCTTTTTGTTCTTCTTCTTCTTCTTTTATGTACCAAGGCTTCCATCTGGTATCGAGCAATTTTAAATTTTTTTGTTCTTGTTCAATCAGAAGAACAAACTCTTGCCAATCTCCCAATCTTAGAGGAGATGGCCAGTGAAAAAGGTCACCATCAAGGTCTGATCTCTTCTAAACTAATTTATATTGGTTTCCCACTTGCCATAAATGTGCCCTTTTCTTAGGTTTTGTGTTGAACCACTTGTAGATCTAGGTCAGGCGCCTCCTACTTACCATGAGATAGACAAGATTAGCAGCCAGGGCACTGGGAAGACAAGCATATCTGCTTATGGGTAGACAGGCACTGGGAAGACCTTCACAATGGAAGGAACCCCTGAGAATAGATGTGTGAACTATGGGACATTGGAGGAGCTGTTCAAGATTTTAGAAGAGAGGAGCTCCTTGATGAGATATGAGTTTTTTGTGTGTGAACTGGAAGTTTTTAATGAGAAGATTAGGGATCTCCTTGTAGAGAACTTAAATCAACCAACAAAGAGGTAAATTTTTGGGCCAACACCTATGGATTATGTTCATTTCTTATGTGGATTTGGGGAAATGTTTCCTTTTAGCTTATTCTTGTGTGCCTGTGAAGGTTGGAGGTGAAGCAACCTATAGAGGGAACACAGGAAGTCCCCTCCTATGGACAATGCATCTTCTATCAACTTATCAAGTTTTAAAAGATTCAACTGGCCTCATCACTTTCAGTTATTATTGGTACCATACTTCTGCAAGGGGCTAGGGGATGGATACTTTCTGCAAGGGTTTGACCCATACATTAAATGGCCATGCTCTTCCACCTAAGTCTACCCACTCATCCAGAATCCTGAATGCAAGTAGGCCAAGGGAATGATATTGTAGCCACCATTTATGAAGTTCATCTGTTGTATAATTTTTTGAAGGCCATATTAAGTATAATGTCAAAGTTTCATTGTTTTCTAGTTGTAAAGGCATGCCTCCTTGAATTCTTGCATACCCTGGTTAAAATGCTCTTCTGAAATATATTGCTTATGCATTTTCTATACCAGGTCCAAAGTGAATTTCAGAAGGCATATGAGAAAGGGATGCCAAAAGCAAAGTAAAATTCCTTATTATGTTGTCAGTTCATTTTCAAGCTCACCTTTAGAAAAGTTCTTTTTGAAGTTGTCCATGGGTTGTTGTACTACAGAATCCTTTCTTGCTTTTAGGTTTTGGGAGCCTACATTTGAGGATTCTCTAAATTTGATTGCTCGAGTTCTTGTTGTAGCTTCTTACGTGTATAGAAGGTAATATGCCCTTTTGAAGCCATCCCATGTCAGCTGGAGTTGTCCTTTATGTAAATAGTGAACTTGAAGAAAGGGCATTATCGTACCTAGACATCTTGGTTTCACTGTATTATGTATTAAGACTCCATATGAAAGAGCTAACTGTTACCTCAAATTCCATGCGCATTCTGTATTTTCTTTAAATCACTTCGAATTACCTTTCAGCTTGTATTAAATAGTGGACTTCAGTTATTGTATGTATGTACTATGTACTGGTGATTGTTACTTATGATTGAAAACATAGTAACTGGAGACTTAGTTACTCTGTTCTGAAGAATCTACAAGGGTGGATAGATCATACCTGCAGATGAATCTCTAGATTACCGTGGAAATTGCTCCCATATCCTAGGGTTTGATAATCCCAAAATGCTAGAGCTGATGAGATTGTATGTCACAGTCCACATGCACTCATATTATTATTGTGTTCTCTATAAGCTTTCCCCTAAAAGTTCTCTTTCCATTTTCTTCTTTATCATGTGCTTGAGCTATGCATATATGAAAATAACCAACCCTTATGCTTACATTCATGTACAGTGATCACAAAGGGGGGAATGTTAGTGCTCACACTGCCTCACCTGGTAAGTATCAAGGTTATTATGTTGTTGAAACATCGCCTTCTGTAATCTTATTTATTGCAAACAGTTTTCTATAGTTTTAAGGTAATGGATAGGTATAAGTTGCATCTTTTTAATATATTTGCTTTCCATGATGTGGGTCATATATAAACATATGTAGTTGCAAGAATTGGGATCTTTCTTCATTGTTGCATATTAAATGAGATCTGGATGTCCTCCATATTTATCAACAATAATGGAATATTCAACTTGCAGGTTGCTAGTGCACTTTCAGATCCCTATCTTTCATTCCCAGCTGCATTAAATGGTTTAGCTGGACACTTCATGGCTTGGCTAATCAGGTGATTCACATTCTCATTCTCTATTTCTCCATTTCACAATGTTTTTAATAATTTATAGTCATCTTTTGAAAATTCTGGTGCCATTCTCAGAGTTTTCATATATTTGATACTCATTTTTATATATAACATTCTTTATTTCAGTCTTTCTAAATGGGAATCCTAAAAACTTTTCCCTCGTGTGCTGCTGGTTAACATTCATGGTGTTCTTTCCGAGAGTCCTATTAACTATTCCCTCGTGTTTGCAGTACTGTTCTCTTATGTTATGGAAATCTTCTGCATGCCCTGGTCACAATTTGTGTCCCAGAATGGGCTCTGCAAGTAGAAGGGGTCACGATTCTAGAGAAAGGTCTCCTATGGGCTTGCTTTGTCCTTTCATATATGGAGAGAGAGAGAGAGAGAGAGAGAGAGAGAGAGAGAGAGAGAGAGAGAGAGGTTATAAAATCGAGCCATCTCGCAAGCTGGGATTCTACAATAAGGGCTTCCCTGAGTCGGTTCGCCTGCAATTCAGCAAACGCCGGGAGGAAATCCTAAAAAGAGCGGACGAACTTGGAGTTTCCGATCAGCGCAGCCTGCTCATTATAGCTGCCACGACGCGGGCCGATAAGGAAAGCATATCCTCGGACGAACTGCGCGCATCCTGGCGAAAGGAATGTGGGGAGTCCCTTGAAGAGATTGAACGGATAATTCGAGAATCAAGCCAACAGTCGCCCAGACTCGTGCCTCCGACCCACCACGAGGCAATGAACTACGCCGAAGAGCATGTTTTTGAACGTCAGTCGGTCGTTAATGAACGCATTCTCCTACGAGAGGCATTGATTGGGGGCCGCGGTTCGGTGGACCTGGAGCGACTCAGGACCGAGCTGGAGAGCCGGATAGCGCAAGGCACTCTGATTCGTCGCGAAGATGAGATTACCTCGCGTCCTACTCTGGCGATGGAATCCGAGTTCATTCATTGGGCACGTTCCGATTGGGACAAATATGCGCGGATGGGTGATGAGCGGGCCATTAGCCGTCGTCTGAAGGGGGAGCATCGGGAAGCAGTGCGAAAAATTCTGTGGTGTCGTAACCGGATTATCGTTTTCCAGGGTGATGCCGGCACGGGCAAAACGACGTCATTGAAGGAAGTCCTGAAGGGCATCGAGGCTTCAGGCGGAGCTGCTTTTGCCTGTGCGCCTAGCTCGAAAGCCACGGCCGAGCTGCGGGAGGATCTGATGCCGGATGCCGAGACAATCCAATACCTTCTGGTCAATCGCCAGCTCCAGCAGAAGATTGCCAACCGTATTATCATCGTGGACGAGGCAGGGTTGCTCTCTGTTCGACAGATGCGGGATTTGTGTCGGCTCGCTCGGGCCAACAATAACCGCCTCATCCTTGTAGGCGACATCAAGCAGCATCGATCAGTTGAGGCAGGAGACGCACTGCGAGCGGTCCAGAAATACTGCGAAGTCGAGACGGTCCGGTTGACTAAAATCCAGCGTCAGAGCGATCCGGCCTATCGGAAGGTGGTGGAATTTCTGGCGGCCAAGAAGCCTTACGCAGCGTTCATCCAACTGGAGAAATTGGGTGAGGTCCACGAGACGAGAAACCCTTCGTCCCTCTTCGAGCACGCCGCACAGGACTATCTCAAGACTATTACCACTGGCAAGAGTTGCCTCGCCATTGCGCCGGTGTGGTCGGAAATCGAAGCCTTTACCGATGTTGTGCGGGAAAAATTGAAGGCCAATGGCTTAGTTTCCGGACGTGAACAAGAGGCCATGGTGACTTCTTCGTTCGGCTGGACCGCGGCCCAGCGTAAACGAGTCGAAAATTACAAGCCCGGCTACATTCTCCAATTTCATCGTGAAACCGCCGCCTTCGCCAAAGATGAGGCCGTCCGAATGATCGAGGTTCGAGGCGAACGTCTAGTCGTGGAACGAGAAAATGGGGACAGATGGGCGTTTGATCCGAACCGCATCCATGACTTCGACGTGGGAGAAGCCCGGAAGATTGCCATCGCTACGGGTGAAAGACTGCTGATGAAGGGCAATCTGAAAGCTGCCAAGGTGAAGAATGGTGACATCGTGGAAGTCGCCGGATTCGATCCCGACGGATCGATTCGACTGAAGGATGGCCGCACGTTGCCAAGGTCGTTTCGCCAATATACCCACGGCTATGCGACAACGTCCCACGCCGCGCAAGGTCGGACAGTGGATCGCGGCATTCTTATTCTTGGCGACGCGGGAATTCGAGCTGCTGACCTGCAGCAAGCTTACGTGAGTAATTCGCGGTTCCGCGAACGGCAAACCATTTACACGACCAACACAAAGGCGGCCAAGGACGCCATGGCTACGGATACCGACCGTAAGCTGGCCCATGAACTTCGTGAAAAGCGGGCGCGGGAGTGGCGCATAATCGAAGGGCTCGTTGCGGAAGGCGACGCTTGGCGAGCCGAGCGCCAGCGGGTCATCGCCGCGACCCAGGGACAAAAGGAAGGGTTAAGGCCGGGAGGCATACGTTATGCCGCATGATCCAAGTTCCGAGTTGCCAGTAACGGAGGCGACCGTCCCCAACGACGAATGGAACGGGCCATGGGGTGCCATCGAGTCGGTTCCCAATTCCGTGGCGACTTTGTGTATTCAGATTGAGCAGGAGGTTGGTAAGCCCCGAATCTATTACTACCCTTATCGGACTATCGGAAAATGGAATTGGACGAAGAGCGTGCCCGAAACGCTGGAAATCCAGATTGGCGGCATTCAGATTTCTATTTCGGGAACCGGCTTGCGGCGACTAGCCGATGCGCTGAACATGGGGCAGCTCCGGTTAGTGCAGTTGAATAAGCCGGTAAATCTGGACGGACAAATTAGTATCCAATCAATCCTTCTCGATGATCTTAAGGTTTGACGCTGGGGAAGACTTGGTAGCGAAAGGTATAGGCCGGCAACGTAGGTTCAGCTTTCAAGTCCCTTACGCACTACGTCCACGAGGTTTTGTTGCGGGTGTCTTCTTCGCCTCCGGGATGTCACAGCCTTTCAGTAATTCATTCCAGTCGCACTTAAGGGCGTTTTTCAAGCGCGAAAGGACCGCCAACGAGGGCCATGAGCGACCATATTCCAGCCACTGGATGTATTTCCATTCCACGTCAGCCATTTCAGCCAGGCGAGCTTGGGTAAGTCGGAGGCCCTTTCGTAACTCAAAAAGGTTTTTTCCGAAGCGTTGGCGTTGAAAAGAAGGTTTGGATTTACGGTACGGCACTCGTCTACCCTGTATCTGCGATAGAGTGGTGCATACCTACCCCGGTTAGGTATTTACCTTGAAGATAGGACCAGGTCGGAGTAGTCCTTGAAGTGAAAGGACCGCGCTCTATGACGCCTCCTACCGGCCAGCGACCGATGTTTTATTACGTCATCGAAGTGCAACGACGAGAGTTTCCGTTGGTAATTATGCCCGATGGGATGAGCCATTGGGACGACCACACGGAACGGGTTTAAAATGAAAAGAGTACGTACAAGTAAAGGCTGTCACAACCCCAAAAAATGGCAACCCCAAAAAGTGTTATACAAGAGAAGGCCACACAAAGGTAGTGTGGAACAACCTAGCCCCCTAGACAGCCAAAAAGAGAAGTAAGGGAATTCACATTGCACAGAATAGCAGCCCATTCCTTTACTCTATCACAAACAAAAGATACAAGGGTGTCCTCGGCACGAGACTCCCTCCTAAAAGTCTGATTGTTTTGCTTCCCCCACAATGTCCACAGAGTGGCGTGAAGGATGAGCCACCACATTGTCCTGTCACTCTTGCTGGGCCAAGTTTTCTCCCAATGCACAAACAAGTGGTGAACATCATTGTGTTGGCCGATGACGAAGTGGGTCCTTCTAGTAAGTTCCCTCCACATCCCCTATGAGTAGGAGCAACCTACAAACAAGTGATCAAGGGTCTCGTCGTCCTCACCACAATGACTACAGGTCGGCTGAATGTGCGGAAGGAATCAACACAACCTGTCCCGAGTCGGTAGTCTCCCATGAGAGATCCTCCAAGTCAGGAGCTTCACCTTCAGCGGGCTCTTCGGTCTCCACACATGATCATGAAGGTTGTGACGAACCCCTCCATCTGAAATGACGTCATATGCTGAACTGAATGCGAAGGACTCTTCCTTTTCCCACCTCCAAACCCACTCATCTTCACTATTAGGCCGAGGATGATAGGGTATGACGAAAGAAAGAAGGTCCTGAAAGCTGCACCATTTCCTAACACATATATGCATATTTGATGTCAAGAAGAGGTCGGTTATCAAATGAAAACTTGCAGATACTTGAGAATAAGATTAAACAATGTCGCATCTTGTCACACTGTCATGGCTCTTTTCTGAGCTCATCCGAATCCATGGTTTCCAATAAAATAAAGTCTTTGATTGGAATGGTGCAACTTGGTGCAGATTTGCACTCCCCAAATCTTGTCATACTTCTTGGATCAAGGAAGTTTGTCCAGAGACGTGACTCATGGAAATACCTCTCATAGAATGCCCATTACGAGTCCTTCAAAGTGATCTTTCCATGAACTTAGTTTGCAAAAGGAATTTCCAAGGGTAGATGGGATCAAAATATCAACTTTACTTTTCATGGTGAAGGTGACTATGCTGACCTTATCTTACTTCAATAATATTGTAGACAGGGATAGATAATTTTTTGAAAAAAATTATGAAATCAACAGAGAATGGCAGCCACCGTTGTGGGGCACCCGCCTTGTCACTTAGGCTGTATGCCTAGGCTGTAGGAGGGTTTACTCTCTTGTTTTGCTTGTGTGTCTAAAATATGCATGGGTTGTAATTCCACCTCCTTTCCCCCCTCTTAAACCAATCAATCCACATGTAGATAACCTTATTGCTTTCATTATACAGTGGGCAAAAATTGTCCAAACTCCCTTTATGCAGGCAAATTTCAAATGTCCTCTTCATAGCTGTATCCTATGAAATAATTCATCTTGTATCAGTTCTTAATGAGATTTGTGGTGCATCTCACTCTTCAAGAGTGTATACAGGTCCTCAATTTTATTTTTTACAATGGCTTGCTCCGATTCACTGAGACCTTTTGTTTTGGCTTGATGGCAAGAACATTTTTTTGGCTTGGTAGCATCATGATTCTATCCTATCATTGTTGGCAAATTGGCAAATTTCTATGGTTTTCGGTTTTGGCATTGGATGCTTTTGCCCATGGTGGGTGATATGTTGTCCCTTAAATCTCTAGACTTGTTTCCAATATTTGAATTCCTCTGCATTTTTTTCTTTTTGCAGTTTTTTTTATTTTTTGTGTGTAGTTATGATTGTAATGGTCTACTGTTTACATGCTATGTCCATAATTTCTGATGTAATTCGTTTGTTTCTTTTATAATCTTGTGTGGGATGAAAGTATAGTTTCAGGACTGTGACTCGTGTGTGGCTTTATTTTATCAATCTTGCATTGGCCTTTTGATTTTATATTTGTTTATTGTGTAGGCTGAGGTGGCAAAGGTTGTTGAGACACAAACAAGTTTGGAGCGACAATTGGAGTTGATTGAAACTCATCAGTTGGAGGTTCTGGCATTCTCTCTACATTTCTCCTTTAATTAATGTAACTTTCATTTTTGGATTCTTGTTAGATGAAATGGAGGATGCCATGACTGTCTTGGATATTAATGCAAAGGCAAAAGTGTTTATTCAGAGGTAGTTGTGTCCCCAAGTCACAGAAACTAGTCTTACTAACCTATTGGACCCTTATGGCATATCAGTTATTTTTGTATGTTGTGGTTGACTCCCTCTGGATATGGACTTCTTTGCTATATTACATGGCACTTTCACATGAATTTGTTGTGTTTGTCATTCATGTCATTTATTCTGAGAGTAATACTTGCTGCACACCCTTGGGGTGCAACAAACTTGCACCCCAAATCTCCATTGGTCCACATAGGACCGATGGGACTTGGGGAGCAAGAAAAGAAACCCCAAAAGGTTTAATAAAGGAAAACAACTGCTTGGTGTGCAGCAAGTATTGCTCTTATTCTGATGCTGCAACTTGGCTTAGAAGAACACATTTTCCCCCTTTCTTGCTTTGCGAAACACTTAGATTATTCAAAGGATCACCAATACTATATAAATTGGGGTAACATGGATGTGGTAAGTCTTGATCTAACTTTTGCATCCTGCTGTAAGCTTAGTTCTGAACTAATGCTGAAGCATCTGATTCAAGTAACTGGCTTTAAAAATGCAAGAAATTTTCAACTTTCTGATATTTTATTGCTTTATGACTAAAAGAGAAGCCACCTTTGCTCAAAAAGTTATCTTGCAAAACTTATACTTGGAACTGATCAGGAAGATGCTGATTACATAAGATAAACAGCTTTTCATGATTGGTCCAAACTATTCCTTGAGGCGCCCTTTGGTAACCGAACTGTCGGTTACCTGTCGGGAACAACTCGCGGCGGGCCCACCCCCCCTCACACACAAAACGTTGTTCGACCTTGTTCGACCCCGGAGGGTCGAACCTTCTTATTTTCTTCAGCACTCCTCCTGAGATTAATCTCATATGTCATTAATGACCCAATCAACTCAGTGACTGTCATGGTAGATAGATCCCTGGATTCTTCTATCACGATGGCTTTTGTGTGCCATGCAGGGGTTAGGGACCTAAGAATCTTCCTGACGAGATCACTCTCCTGAAATTGTGTTCCTAGTGCCTTAAGACTATTGGTAATCGGTGAGAGCCTAGCATACATCCCAAATATGGTTTCATCGTGCTTCATCTTAAACAATTCATAATCAGATGTGAGCATGTTTAGCTTAGTTGCTCTCACCTGGGATGTTCCTTCATAGATCAGCTCCAACTCGTCCCACATCTTCTTAGCAATTTTACATGCATAGATCCTGGAGTATTCCTCTGGGTGCACAACACACTACATAATGTTCAGAGCTGTCCAGTTGATGGTTGATAATCGGATCTGCTCCCTGGTCCAAGTGCTTTCATCTTTAGGGAGTTCAAATGGTCCGGTGGTGACGACTCTCCACAGCTCATGACTCTGAGCTCGTAGGAATACCTCCATCCTGTTCTTCCAATATACGTGCACCATCGAAGAATGGTGGTCTATTTGTTGAATGCCCTTTAGCTATGAAACTGTGAGCATTACTAGTTCCAGGTCTTCCTTGGTCGTTTGACCACATCATGGGAAACCTGCTCTGATACCAATTGATAGACTAGACTGATAGATCTAGAAGGGGGGATGAATAGATCTACCCCCATAATCGAGAAAATTAAACTCCAAGAGCTATACTGGCAATTTTGCCAACAGTAAGACTAGTTAGAACACAAGCACCAAATCAGACAAACAAACAGCTAGCTAGCATGCAGAGAATAATGCAATGAACTTAGCGTGCATGATCAAGGAAATCAATAGTAAGAACTCTCACTCAGCAACCAAGCGTGCTTACAGCAACTGACAGTGATACGAGGTGCGGGTTTGATCCAAGGATCTCCTCACGCAAGGGATAGCATTCCAGATAGGCCTGACCTATCCTTCCAGCTATGTCTTTTGATATACCGATTAGTCAAAGTAGCACACGCTGAATGCCAAGCCAAGCAAACCACACAAAGGACAATAGAATTTTTAGGTGGTTCGATTGCAATCCATAATCTACATCCACCCCTTACTCTACCAGAGTGAGGCTTCCTTGCTTAAAGCAAATAAACAAGCAGACTCAGTCTGCGATAATAGTTGTAACATAGCTTCACCTCGAGGAACACTCTCCTCACCTCTTCTGAAAATCTAGAAGGAACCCAGAGGATAAACCTCCCTTCCTCTGTGACAGCAAAGGGAACCCGACGAACTACACCATGCAGCTCACGCAACTAGAGGTCAGAGACCTCTCTTCCTCTGAATCTTCAGAGGGGACTCTGGAGAATATTCTCCCTTCCTCTGATGTTACTCAGAGGGAACTATGAATAAAATTCTAAATGAAGAACAGAAAGAAAACAGAAGAAATGTATAAGTTTAGTCGGAAGGAAACAAATGAAAACAATATAGCTTCTGATCGAAGCAATCTCCAGATGAGACAAGCTGGCTGCACTCAATTCTCTCTTCTTATCATGGCGGTTCTCTCTTTCTTTTCTTCTAGAGGAGATCACTCTGAATTTCCAATCACGACGATGGCAGTAGCTTCAACATCCTCTCTTGAACGGAGCAGCTGATACTGATATGGCAGAGTATCATCTTCCACTCTCTTCCACTGGAGATTCTAATCAGCCAAGTTAATCTATTGGTCCACGTGGAAAAGGAATATTCTGATATCATGTGAACTTTCCAGAAATCTGCCACGTGTGACGAAATTTACACGCCAAAATTTCCACAGGTGTACCGACACGTGATTCGCCTGGGTTCATCATGAGCTCAGGACAATCTTCAGATTGGCGATGCAGATCTTCCTTAAGTACCCTTCATTACCACTCAAGTGATTCATAATTAATCCTTAAGAACTCATTAGTCACACTTGAACTATCAGAGTAGGTTGTTCCCTTAAGTGTGTTGAAAAGTGAATGAGATGTGTCGAGGCATAAGCCCTCAGGTCGAGGCAGAATGTAATGACTCTTCTCTTGAATGCCGATGCATCAGATCAGTGGCTTGCGACTTCGACCTATCCTGGTGACAACACTGTACTCCTCCTTCGGGTGCATCGACCTAGTTGTCTTCCAACTGCTGGTTCCGAGCTGAGTGCGTCAATGCACTCCTCATATGCATTGAGGTAGTGTGAAGATAAATCCTTCGAACAGTTGACTCCAAACACTAACTTTTGACTTGGTGTGTCGATGCAGCTTCTTGGTGCTTCAAAGTAGTTGCATTTAGAATCTGAACCTTGGCTTAGTGCATCGATGCATCACTCTGATGCTTCGACGTGGTGTGACTTGATGACTGACTTTGTTCTTGATACGTCGGTGCACTTCTTCGATGTGTCAATGTAGCTCTTCTAAAAATTACTTCTGTGGTCGTGACTGCATCGAGGCAGTGATGATCCTACTTCGACACTCCATGTTCTTCTCTTAACTTCTGAATGTTCCTCCTTGATTTAAGGTGAATTTTCTCTGACCTAGAGCACCTACAATATAAAAATATTCTTATTAGCCAATGAACCATATTGCATTGACATCATCAAAATATACAATTCAACATTCTCCCCCTTTTTGATGATGTCAACAATATGCGTTGTTAAGTCTTATTAGTTCATGAAAAAAAATTCATCTTCCTTGAGAGATAGTTGCACAATCCGAGATTTGAAAGGAATAGACTGAAACACAGAATGCAGGGTTATTTGAAATGCCAAGATGACAGACATGATACCAATCAGGTGAAAAACTGACAAGAAACCTATCTCCTCAACTTAACTCTCTCCCCCTGAACTCAATTTTCTCCTTTTCTTTTATACTTCCTCAACGTACCTCAGCTTACTCCGCCTTTCTCTCTTACTCTCCCCCTTTGATATCATCAAAAAAATTAAAATTGGTTAGAGAGAAGAATAAATTTTAAGTCATTTTTATTGTTTTCATTTATTTGATGAGTAAGATGATTAAATTCATTATTAAATGTGTGTAATTACATGAATAAACACAAGGAAAGTGCAGGACCTGCATCTCGTGCCTGCAGGTCTGGGCAGTGTATCTGGCACTGCCTGACTTCCAGCGGGATTGGTTGACTGCCATGGGGTTTGCCCCATTCTTGAGTATTAAGGTGTGTCGGTTCGAAACAGCTCTACTCTACGCCCTGCATGACCGCTGGGATCCAGTGAGTCGCATCTTCCTTTTCCCGTGGGGGCATATGGCCCCTACGCTAGAGGACGTGGCCAGACTCACTGGCCTACGAGTGCACGGGCTGTCGGTTAGTGGGAGTACGTATCCCGACTACCGGGAGATGGCTTAGGAGCTACTAGGCTTAGAGCTGCGGCGTCTCGAGCGGTAGTCTACCCTCCTACCCCAGGCGAGCCTTCAGGATAGTCTCGGGTTATGATGTGCGGGGATAGGGATTGGAGAGCAGCCAGAGCAGCACCTCCAGTGACTGGTGGAGTTGGCTAGACTGAGAGTGGCAGCAGAGGCGGGAGCAGAGGCTGATCAGGTGCTGAGGAGGTTCCTGATGCTATTACTCGGGTGACTTCTCTTCTCTACGCACGCGGACATGATGAGTTGCCACTTCCTGCCACTCCTTCAAGACCTTGACCACGTGGTAGATTACGCATGGAAAGCGGCGGTCCTCGCCTTCCTTTTCGACACCTTGAGTTCGACGGGCCGTCGGACCATGCTCAAGGGCTTCTCCCCTGTACTCTAGGTACGACCTCTACCTTAGACATGATTATGCAATTCCTAAATGCTTCCTTTATGCTGAAACGATGCTGTGATGTAGGTTTGGGCCTGCGTGCGACTACGTGCGCTAAGCAGAGGCGAGGAGACCCACTCGGGGCTCCTGTCGATTGCCCGGAGGTGGACCGCACCTGGGGAGACTGCGACACTCCGAAGACAGGTCTGGGAGCTACAGGACGACTTAGATTCTCTACTGTACACCTCAGTATGATCCTGACCTTGGACTCTTTAATTAAATGTGATTCTATATGTTTATGCTGATGTAATTTCCTATTTTGTAGGTACAGTGGACACCATACGCCGAGGAGGGACAGGAGGAGCAGGCTTGCGTGGTAGGGGCCCTTACTTTCTCGAGACGAGACGTGTGGCTTCACTGCATGAATGTGGTGGAGTCACTTTACTTCAGGTTGGTGATGAGGACCATCGGGGTCCATCAGCCAGCAGTGGAGTTCCCAGCACCAAAAAAGCCAGGGGAGCACGTCACACGGATGACACGAGGCCTAGCAGCGGCCTTCGACTGGATGGCGAGGAATGCTATTAAGATAGCAGACTGGATAGCCCTCGGGCGGGTGGTTACCACCCGAGCGGACAGCAACGTGGCGTACTACACGGCGTATGCCAGACACTACCAGGACCAGGTGTTCCATGGTGCCCACCGATCGGTATGACTTCAAAACTTAAACTCTGTCTATTATGTTTATGATTTCTATATGATGATGCACTGACATTTGGACATCTAAATCCAGATCGACCCTGAGGGGCGGCTTGCAGAGTTGAAGGGGCTCCTTACTACCACGATCCGGGAGCGAGATGAGGCCCGACAGGCCCTTGCCCTACTGGTGAGTTTCCTAAACTGAAACTCTAAATTATGCACTTCTATTATGACATGAAATGTGATGACTGATCCTGGAGTTTCTAAATGCAGCAAGGGGAGGGGAACCAGTGGCAGGGGGCGGACGCTCCCTCTTCTTCTTCCCAGACTCCAGCTGACCGAGCGGAGCGGGAGGCGGAGTTCCGACGGATGGTGGAGCAGGCCGAGACAGCCGAGAGGACGCTCACCGAGCTGGTACATTTCCTACACTTTCCCTTGTGAATTATGGTTATATATTAAATGCAGTTGACTAATGATGATGATGGATGCATGCAGGTGATAGAGCTGACAGCCACCCTGGGGGAGAGTACCAGGGCGAGGGAGGAGGCGACTCGCCTACGGGGTGAGCTTGAGTAGAGTGCCTGACTGAGGGAGGAGGTAGAGCGGGGCCCGGTCGCGGCACAAGAGGAAGTGGCCCATTTTTGATAGCAGTTGACACATAGCCGGCCCACAGATTCACTGGAGACGGCGCTCCTCCGAGCTGAGTTGGAGCGACTCCGAGCCAGAGCTGTGGAGGCAGAGCGCTATAGGGAGGATCGGGATCGCACTCGGCTCGAGGCGGCGAAGCTAGAGGGCATGGTGGAGGGCTTTTGAGAGTGGAGCAGGGCAAGTGATAGCCGAGTGGCCCCGAGTGGCAGCAGAGCAATCCTGAGTGGTAGCCACGCCGCACACGGCTCTGGCAAGCGATACTTAGCCACTTCCTCTGAGCCATAGAGGAACGAGGAGGATGACCGACACCGTCGTCGAGAGCGAGAGGAGGGTGCGACCTCTACGATGGCCCCGCCATTGAAGAGGCAGGAGGGAGGAGGGGACAGTGACAGGCTAGAGGGAGTGGCCTGATTTTGTACTCTAGAAACCTGTAAATGATGACGTGATATGATATAGCATGGTTTGTTTTATTTTTGTTTATTTTCTTTGTCATGAATGAATATATGTATGAAACGTAAATGTCAATGAACCTACTCGGGAGAGACGCACTGACGAGAGAGCGGTGAGGAGAGGGAGACGATGACCGACTCACGAGTGAGACACGCAAGAGAGGGGAAGTACGTCAACTCACGAGAGAGACGAGAGGGAGAGCGATGAGTGACGAGAGGACAGGGAGGCACGTCGACTCAAGAGAGGCGACGAGAGGACAGGGAGGCACGCTGACTCACGAGAGAGATGACGAGAGGACAAGTGATGGGGACATCACTTACCCCCCCTCCACATTTTGAAGCCCGGATGGATCGTCATCAAGTGCCATCATGATCTTACATTTCTTTGAGTCATATCATGTAGCTTTTATATTTTATTTGAGTCATTTTGATGTATTATTTGAGTCATGTCCCTAGGTAACGGCTAGACAACTTATCCCATGGGAGCCCTGAGCCTGTCAGTTACTCTCGGTACCCTACCCAAAATCGTCACATTTCTGGCAAACTTCGTGGTCATAAAAGAGATGTCAGCATACAATGCTATCTTCGGCCGAGGTATCAATGGCCAGATAAAGGCAGTACCCTCAACCTATCACCAAAAGATGAAGTTTCCCACTAAATATGGTATCGGGGAAGTCCGAGGTAACCAGGCAACAGTCAAAAGGTGCTATGTAATCTTGGTCGAAGACGAAAGGCTGGAAGAGATGAAGAAAGAGGTCGAGAGAGTCGAGGATAAACTGATAGTAGGAAAGCCAGGCAGAGAGCTACTGTCGATCTTCCTTAAAGATGACCTGACTCTCGAAGTAAAGATAGGAGCAGATTTACCCCCTGAAGTACAAAAGCAGTACAAGAACATCCTTACTAAGTACATTCATATCTTCGCATGGTCCGATGAGGATCTCCCCGACATCCCCGAAGAGGTGGCGTTGCATAAACTCAACCTCGATCCATCGGTAAGGCCCGTCTAGCAGCGGAGAAGGAAGCATGCCCCAGAAAAATAAGCGATCATCAAAGAGCAGACTAATAAGGAAAAGAAAATCGGACTGTTTCATCCGGTCCTTTACACGACGTGGCTCGCAAATGGTGAATGTGCATGGACTTCACTGACCTCAACAAAGTCACTCCGAAAGATTGTTATCCATTACCAAGCATCGACCAGTTAGTTGACTCAACCTCGGGTAACTAACTTCTCAGCTTCCTAGATGCGTATTCTAGTTACCACCAGATCCGAATGGACCTCGAAGACATAGAGAAGACTTCCTTTGTCACCGACTTTCGATGTTTACTGCTACACCTGAATGCCCTTTGGGTTGAAGAATGCTAGAGCCACATACCAAAGGTTGGTCAACCACATCTTCGTGGACTGGATTGGGTGGAACGTCGAGGGCTACATTGATGATATACTTGTCAAGACGACCAAGGCTGAAGACCATTTCTCTGACCTGGTCGAGACCTTCAACACCCTCTAGAGGTACAACATGAAGCTCAACCCCACTAAGTGTGCCTTCAGAGTCTAGTCCAGAAAGTTATTAGGATTCCTAGTAACTCAGCGAGGGATCAAAGCCAACCCCGACATGGTCTAGGCCATCCTGGATATGTAGCCACCTACCTACGTCACGGACGTTCAGCGCCTGATCAGGAGAATTACTGCGCTTAACCGCTTTCCATCCTGGGCGACAGAATGGTGCTTGCCTTCTTTAAACGGCTAAGGGGGCCTAAGCTGGCATCTCTCACCTTCACCTGGGATAGCGAGTGCCAAAAGGTGTTCAAAAAGCTGAAAGAGTTACTGGCATCACCTCAAGTGCTGTTGAAGCCAATTCCTGGGAAGCCACTATACCCGTACCTTTCATCGACTCCCACTACAGTAAGCTCGGTCTTAGTCCAAGACGACAGAGGTGTCCAGAGGCTAGTATAATACGTTAGCAAGGTGATCCTCGGGGCTGAAAGATGGTACCCCGCAATTGAGAAACTCGTGCTAGCATTGGTAACCTCGGCCAAGTGCCTCCAGCCCTACTTCCAAGGACACTCCATCATGGTGCTGATCAGCAAGCCCCTGAAGAAGATTTTGGCTGATCCCAAAGCTTCCGATCACCTCGTCAAATGGGCCATACTCCTCAGGGCCTACGACATGTCTTACCGACCCCGCACAGCCATCAAGGGACAGGCCCTCACAGACTTCATTGCGGAAAGCACCACCCCAACCGATGAAGTATCCCTGCCAACGATGGTCCCCACCTGGGACCTCTTCATTGACGGATCCTCTAACTTGGCCGGCTGCAGGTCCGACATCCTCCTCTGATCTCCCGAAGGAGCAGAGCTATAGTATGCCCTGAAATTTAGTTTCTCGGCATCCAAGAACATCTCTGAGTATGAGGCTCTCATCTCTAGAGCCAGGATGGCACGACGCTTGGGAGTCGAGCGAGTCAGAATCTATACCGACTCCCAACTGGTTTCCAGTCAATTCAACTGGGACAACGAAGCTCGGGAAGCACAAATGATCAAATACCTCCAACTGGTGAAGGAAATAGCCTGACTATTCGAGAGTTTCTGGGTAATTCAGATAGCTCAGGATGAAAAGTCTTGAGCAGATGCCCTCTCTCACTTGGCCTCCTCCATCAGCCCAGAGGGCACCCGGTCGGTCCTCCTCAAGGGACTAGAATGATCGAGTGTGGAAACTGAGCTCGTGGCCGTTGTACGAACATCTCCTGGTGACTGGCGGGCCCCATACATATCCTAGCTCCGAGCCTCCCAAGAGCCTCCCGACCCTCGGGAAGCTCGGAGACTGAAGTATCAAGCTCGACGTTTCATCCTTCTCGACGAGACACTATACCAAAGATCCTTTTCTGGTCCTCTCCTCAAGTGCCACAACACTCTAGAAGCTCACTGAGTGATTGAAGAAATCCACGAAGGCATCTATTGCGCACACCAAGGGGGGGAGATCTATTTCAAGGATCTCGCTAAGGAAAGGCTACTGGTGGCCTACTCTCCTGCACGATCGCTTGGCTTACGTGCGTAAATGCGATTGATGCCAAGGGTTTGACCATCTACTCCACCAGCAAGTCTCGGAACTCATGACCCCAACCGAGCCTTGCCCCTCAACCTGATCGGGAATCGACATCCTGGGGCCCCATCTTGTGGCGCAGGCTCAGAAGAAGTTCATCATCATCGCCATCGACTATTTCTCCAAGTGGATCAAGGCTAAGGCCACTGCCAAAATTACCGATGCAGTTGTTCAGAGTTTTGTTTAGAGGTCGATCATTTGTCATTTTGGCATCCCCCGGGTGATTGTGAACGATAATGGTTGGGCATTCTGTTCAATAGTTTCCACATCTTCATACCTGAGCTCTGATGCACATAAAATTTTGAAAAATTGACTTAACTCAGTCACTGCTCCCCATATCGCCTTCGGCATCATATCACGAAATACAATAGGTAACAACCTCTGCATGTAATAACCTAGGTACAGGACTCAAATAAAAGGCAAATTACATGATTAGGACTCAAATAAAAAGGATAAAACTACCAAATGACCTAGTGGTAAGCACCAAGGTCTAATCCAGAAGAAGGGCCGCCTCCTAACTGCCTCCGGGAGGGAGAGAGGTGCCGAGCCATAGGGAATCATGAGTGATGCCCTCATCATCAGCCTTCCCCATACCACTCAGTGTAGGTGTTAAGTACCTCCGGTCACTGCTAATACCTCCCGGTCAAGTACGAACCCCTAGCTGCGAAGTGCCCACACTCTCTGTCCATGGTCGATGGGGAAAGACGTCCAGTACACGACTCCCTATAATCGCTTGTGCACTCGCACCTGTGGAACCCCCTCATCTGTCCACGTGTCACCCATCTCTTGAGCCCACGTGCCGCGTCCTAGCGATGCTTTCCCGTAAAACCCTTGGCTCCATAGGTGGTTGTCAAGAAATTGACTGGCATGCCCACACCCTAGCCGCGTTTCCCTACGACTAGGAAACCTCTCGTGCCACTCGATTCGCCCTCTCGGCTCTCCGTAAAAGGTGAGTGCACGGTGCCACCCCAAGGTAGATACGGCCATAGGACGGAGTGCCCAAGATTTGCTAGAATTCAGTGCCTCTCCTATCACCTTATCCATCCCCTCAGTCTGGTCACTGTATACACACGCCCGCGTCCCGCCTCGGCCCCCGAGGCTCGGCCACCAGCGCCGTGCGAGCACCGGCCATTCACTCTTTGAACCCAATAAAAATCCGGCTACTTCCTCTTAATCACAGCATTCCCTACCTTATCAGCCATGTCCCCTTTCAAAGCCCTAAAACTTTTTTCCTTTTTGATGTCCTCACAGCTAGAAACCAACAGAGCACCCCTTGACGATCCTCAAGAGCAACCCTTCTCGTGGCCATCGCGTGTAAGGCTCTTCCTCTGACGTGTGGAGGTTCATCTGTTACCTGAGCCAACTCTCCACTCAATGATCCAAGGTGAAACAGGAGGATTTGTGGTGGCATTCTAGGTAAGTGCTCCTCTTAAATGGCTCCTAAGAGGAAGATAGTAGCTGGACGTCCAAAATCAGTTCCCTCGGAGCATATAGTACCCCAGACTAAGAAAGTGCATGCTGAAGTGAAAAAGCTTTCCCTCCAAACTCCATTCATTCCCAGAAAGGTTCTGTTGTGTCTCCTCTAGATTTGATGTCTAGTTTTAATGCTAGCAATAGTATAATTAACCTTAATTTTGATACTGACAACACTGTGTTGATTTGAAGTCTCTACTTAAGTCAGAATAAGTTCCTGTTCATTATAAGGTCGATGCATATTCATGCATTCAGAGAGTCAGGTCGGTGTATATATGCATATTGGTCTAGAAGGTCAGTGTATATGCAGAAGTGTTGCATTGAAAGGTCGATGCATCTCCCACTGCATTGAACAAACAGGCCGATGCACATATGCATTCTAATCTAGAAGGTCGGTGCGGATGCAAAAGTCTTGCACTATCAGGTCGGTGCACGTTGTACACAGGTCGATGTTGATAGGCACTATAGGCTTCATGGTGCATCATCAGGTCGATGCACATATTTGAGTAGTCGATGCTGGTGAGCCAGTGATTGTTGCATAAGGTCGGTGCAATAGAGGTTATCTCTCTTAAGGTCGGTGCACCTTGTGCATTTGCATTGAATTCAGGTCGATGCTATAAGTTCTTGTGTCGATGCATTAAGCACTTCCTTATAAATCACCAGGAAAGGTCGATGCACCATCAATTTAGATACAGCCTTTCTAACTGAATGAAGATCTACCTGTGTGATATATAGGTCGGTGCATCCTCATGAGATCCTATCCTCATCATTCTCTCATTACATATCAGGTCTACCTGTAGCTTACACAGGTCGGTGCAGCTGTAGTTAATCTACTATACTCATGCTATTGTATTCACTCATAGGTCGATGTACCTTGTTTACACATCAATGCATGTGCATATCCTCACATAGCCATCCATATGAGTTTGTCTGTTCTTATAAAACATCTGAGGCTGCATGTTTTATAAACTTATTACTTGCTTCATGAGCCACATAATGATGAGATTGTTAATGAAAATTTACCTTTGTTTTGACTGGAAAAATAATGTCATCAAGAAATAACCCAGACTCTTACTCGAACACCTTGGATGCATAAAGGTAGAATTCTTGATTCTCACGTGGGCTTGAAAGTGAAATTGATTGGGGGCATGTGATCCAAGGCGGGAGGCCAAACTGAATATCTTGCCACGTGGATCAACTTTTCTTCTGCCCTTGACACATGGACCTTTGAAGTACGCTTTTTAAGAGGAATCTCTGGATGGGAACGTTCCTTCCATGCACCCAATTTGAAAAACCTATGGGGACCACAAGATTTCTGCTCGCCTGTATAAATGGGGATCGAGTGTTCAAGTTTGGTGTGAAGATAAGAAAAAGAAGAAGAGCACCAGAGCAGAAGAGCTTGAGAGAAGAGGATCTAGAGTGCTATGAGAGAAGGAGAGCTCGCTGCTGAAAGGAGAGAGTTAGAGAAAATAGAGTATCAGAAGTCAGAGAGGAAATCTGAGAGGAGTGAGATCGAGGAGATGTAAAGCTGGTCTTGACTTATGGATCAGATCCGGAGTCAAATTACTCCAAAGAGAGCTACATTTTTGTTCTGTTATTGTCTTTCCTTTGTTTTCTTTCAATTCATTTCTAAAATTGTCTATAAGCTCTATATCAGCGGTCTAGACTGTGAGGCAGCGGCGAGGTGTGATCCTCGGACAGCAACCTATGAAGCTCTGCGAGTTTAGCAAGTTGTGAAGCTCAGTGGATTGTAGAGATTTCATCTCCGAAGCTGTGGATCAGCAGATCTCCAAGCTGTTTGTCAGTGGAAGCCTTGCTCATTTGAGTAAGGGGTGGACGTAGATCTCAAGCTGGAGATCGAACCACCTTGAAAACCATTGGGTTCACTATGTGATTGCTTTTATCCTCATTGCTTCGTCTAGATGAATGCTTAGTATTGCTCTAAAAATGGCAACCATTCACGATGTAGTTAGTGTCAAACTGACCGCTGGGATGTCAGGATCCCAACCTCACCAGTTTCGTGTTGATTGGTCGTCATTTGGGGTGAGTAGGAGTCCGGGAACCCCGGTGACTCGATTTGGGTCGATTCGTCAGAATCACCCGGATCTCGTGATTTAAGGCGTTTCATTGCGTGCATGTGTTATTTTTGGAATCCTTGAGGGATTTTCCATCGTTTGGGTGTATTTCCCCTGTGCTATGGCATGCATTGGGCGTGTAACAGGTCGATTCGGCCGTTTCACCATTTTCATCATTGGATTGGCAAAATGGTCCTACCAGAGGCCGTTATGTGCATAACTGTCCCCTGATAGACCGTTATGCATCGTTCATTGGTTTTTATCTTCGGAGGTCTTGGAGCATAAGGGACCAAGACTGGTCCATTATGTGGAGCATAACGCCCTTGTCCAGGTGCGTTACGGTCGGGTGGTTTTCGAGGCTGACTGCCATGTCAGTCCGCTCGATGACCGTGTTCACCGCGAAGACCGTGTCAGTCAGTTAGCATGACAGACTCCTCCCCGTGCATTATGGTTAATATAATGCTCAGGTGCAGATCCGTTATGGTCTGTTGACTGATGTTTGGCTGGGTATGGCGGTTGATATAACGTGCCTCACCCTGTGCGTTTTGTGGCTATGATGGATGGGTCTTGGTCCGTTATGTTCCCTCGGTCTGTGGTTAATGTGTTTTTGTGTATGTTGGGTATAACACACCTACCCTTATGCGCTGTACTAGTATAATGTGCCGATGGTGGTCCGTTATACTTCGTTTTGGTCTGGTTGACATAACGCCCCTATACGCGGTGCGTTATGTTGATATAACACCCCTATATTGGAGCGTTATATTATCTGTATGTGGTTTCAGGTTTGGTTGGCATAATACCCCTCCCGTGGTGCATTATGTGGGTATAACGCCCCTATGCTGGTGCGTTATAGTCCTGTTTGCTGTGACGACTATTGGCTGATTTTGTGTTGTGTGTCCGTCTGTCTTAGGTCCTTGTTTAGGGCAGCATCTATCTATCGGTGGTTGTCTGGATTGGTCAGTTTAGGTGATTGGCTGTGGTCTTTTCCCGGACTACGACAGTACCCTAACGACTCAATCTAGAAGCTACCATTGTCCGTGTCTCTGGTTGCGTAGCGGCTATCTCTTGACTGTTGGGTTTCCCCCTACCAGTTGACTGACAAGTTGCTCTGCCCAGAGTGTTGTCATCTTTCGCCGCTCATGTTCTTGGTGGTTCTATTTATTTGTGTTATTGTAGCGGTGGATATGTAAGTGTGTCAGTGTCGTGTCTGGTTCCGGTCGACCCAGGGTTACCTAGTGGTTGATAGGAAGTCTAGTTGTGTCTCGGCGGCCTTGCCCAACTAGAGACATTGGTTCTGGATGCTTTGAGGTACCGTATTACCTCGATTCGGGTATTCAGGTGTGCTGAGGGTTCATGGTGTCCCCTCAGGTCTTCGTGTGTCGTTTCCTCGAAGCGTCATTTTCCTTGGCTTAGGATTAGATCGATTGGCGGCTCGTTTCGCTTTGTGCCACAATCTTGACTCAGAGTCGTAGGACTTGGGGACCATTGTAGTTGCAGGTCTAGTTGTCTTGTCCTGAGTCTGTCGACAGTCTCCTGTGCTACCTTTGGTGCTTCGGAGTACGTGTTGCGGGGCATTCTCGCTTGTATGTACTTCGACACTTGTGTTTTTGAAGCGCGACATTATGTTACACTACTTTAGTTCACCGATAGATTGGTCTCCTCGTCCCTCGTGATGGAGTCACTAATCATAGCCCAGCGACCTCTAGTGTCGGCCCACTTCGGAAAGGTGGAGGGGTGTTTCCCGCTACACAGTTTTTAAGCTAGTGCCGTGGGCTCCCGCTGTTACCGTGGCATCCTACGGGGGGAGAATACTAGATAGAGGCCTGGCTCTTGGCAGGAGTCAGTGTGTGCACATGTGGTCAGAGGTTTGAACTGACACTGACGAGTGTTACTCTGACTAGTACTTGGTTTGGTTCCTTTACGCCTCTCGCTTGTTGTGTTTGTTTAACTTGCGTGTTACTTGAGATGCAGTATAAGCCGTCAGTGGATGCATCTGGTCTCTCTCTTCTAGTTGGTCTCTTCCTTTTCTTATCTTTGGGGGAAGTGGTGATTTTTCTTCTATTGGTGGATGTAGTTTGATAACTCTCGACGTTTCTCGTGCGTCGTGACCTTCTGGGTTAGCCCTTTTATGGCCGTACTCAAGGTCGGTGTCCTGCCGCATGTGTGATGTTCTTGTCATGTGAGTGGCAGTGTGCATGACATCCTTGTCGTGTCGTCGGTCGTCTGTGTTGGTCGTCTATCTAGGTTTTCCTAGGCTTTCTTGTTGTCCTTGCAGGTCTTCATTTGGAGCCTAGCGTCGTGTTGACAGTTCGGTAAGCTTCTGACTCCTTTTGTTCAGAGTTCACCCTTTTATCTTTGCTTGCTGTAGTGTCTGTTTTGTAGGTTCCTTGCATCGGCAGTTCGGCAACTCCTGGCTCTGTCAGCTCTGAGTCGCTCTCCTACCCTTGCTTGGAGTAGTTTAGGGTACCGAGGTTAGTTCGGTAGCTGTTGTCTGGTACGACTTCTTCCTCCCCCTCTTCCTTAGCTTGTTCCCTACTCCTGCTTCCTGTTCTGCTTCTTTTACAGCTTTGTAGTTTAGCTTTCCCGCTTTACTACTGCATGTTGCTTACCTGCTGTTGCTTACTGTTTTAGCGTGTTACTGCATGTTTTTCTCGGTGGGGATCCGCGTGACCCCTACTGAGCTAGTGACACGAGGCTCACCCCTGCTTTACAGGTGGTGGTCATTCGTTCGACTTCCGTGTGTACCTGGGGCGCGTGCTTGTAGCATCTAGTAGTGGCCAGCTAGCACCCTCGTCGGGCTTCCCCCAACTTTCTGGTATGTCTTTTCTTTTCTGTCGACTGTACTTGGCACTTGTTGTCTTTCCTTTGGATTTGACTCTGGACTATAATTGTTAAATGTCTGAGTGGACCATCCAGACTTTGGAGGACATGTTGAGATCGTGTTGCCTGGAGTGGCAGGGGAGTTGGACCCACCTTTTGCCGTTAGTGGAGTTTGCCTACAACAATAGCTATCATTCGAGCATCGGTATGGCTCCTTATGAGCCGTTGTATGGGCGACCTTGTCGGACTCTGCTTGATTGGTTCGAGGTGGCCGAGCATGTCCTGACAAGATCGGATTTGGTTCAGCAATGCGTCGAGGTGGCGCAACTCATTCGACAGACGGTGTTGGCAGCTCAGAGCCGACAGAAGAGCTATGCCGATCGGAGGAGGCAACCCCTCCACTTTGCTGTGAGAGATCGGGTTTTCCCGAGAGTTTCTCCCATGAAGGGTGTAATGCGCTTCGGCAAGCGTGGGAAGCTGAGTCCCCACTTTATTGACCCTTTTCTCATCGTCGAGCGTGTTGGGGAAGTTACCTATCGGTTGCAGTTACCTCCAGAGCTATCTGCTGTGCATGATATGTTTCACGTGTTAATGCTTCGGAAGTATATGTCCGATGATTCCCATGTACTTGAGGATGCCATTTGGCCCGAGGTGACCCTAAATCTGTCCCTTCCGGAGTACCCTGTCTGCATTGAGGATCGACGAGAGCAGTGCCTGCAGAACAAGGTTATCCCTCTGGTTAAGGTGGTCTGGCAGCGTCATTCTGGTGGTGAGGCATCTTGGGAGCATGAGGATGAGATGCGGCAGCTGTATCCTTATTTATTTGTGTGAGTCTTTCCCCTATCCCTGTGCTTTCGTTATTAAATTTCGAGGATGAAATTTAATTAAGGGGGGAGGGCTGTGATGTCCCGGACCCTTCAGATCCTTCCTTTTGGGTCTCAGATCTACTTTTCTCAGAGAATTTGTTCCCATTATGCCCGGAATTATCTTATAGACATCTTTCGTGTTCAGACCCATGCGATTCGGGCACGTTTCGGAGGTCCGGAACGTGTTCCGCAGATTTTTCCGCGTGTTTTTCGATTCCCACGTGTGTGATTCAGAAAGTCTACGGAACCCTATAGCGGGTGAACCGGGTCGTTCACCTATCCGCGGGTGGTACCGTTGCGATCGGCGTGTCGCGAGGGTCGAGAAAATATATTTTTCTATTTTTCATGATTTTTTTGATTTTTTAGATTTTCTATAAATACCCAACCCCTTTTCCCTTTTTATTTTCACCTGTTCTTCTTCTTCTTCCCCAAACCGTTGGAGTGCCCTCCCCATCGCAGCCGTTCTTCTTCCCCGGGCAACCAAGACACGGTCTCCTTCACTCCGGCAATGGCGTGGCGGCGGCGGCGGCGACGACGAGGCGATCCTGGTGGTGTCCTTTTCGCGGCGGGAGGTGGGGCGTGCGGTGTGTAAAAAGTTTCTTCCTTGATTTCGACAGCGATTCGGCGGAGCATTCACTCTATTAAGGTAGGAGGACGAATCCCTATGCTCATCCCTTTGTTTCCCTAGATTTGTAAGTCGAGAGGGAGCCAAGAGGGGTGTTTTTAAGCGGGTTAGGGCAAAAACCATGCTTTTGGGGTTGTGAGCCGATCCACCGATCCATCGTGTTTTTGGCCGATCCGAGGCCGCAGATGCATGCTAGGAGTTATTTGAGGGCTTCCCCCTTGTTTTCCCCCTCTCCCGTGGAGGTATGGAGGCATAGGATAAATTTTTGGGATCTTCTCGCCGTTTCGTTCTCGGAATGGTGTGGTGGTCGTTCCAGTGACCGTCACAGGCCGTGATGCCCCAAGGTAGGTGTATTACAGTCTGTGACACCCCAAGAGGGGTGCGTCACAGGGTCCTATATTATCGGCAGGGCGTCGATCGCTCTGGCGGTCCCACGATAAACCGCCAGAGAGTGTGACATGCCTGGGTTCGACCGCCAGAGTGGCGAGTTGACCGTTGGTTTCCGACTGTTGGGGTCACATGTCCTCTGACGCGCCAAGGGTGGTGCGTCAGAACACTGTAACGCACCTAGGTGGGTGCATCAGAGTTGATGTTACCTATCTTCTAATGCACCAGTGTTGGCCCGTTAGAGGCTGTGACGCCAGGGGGTAGGTGCATCAGCGCCTGTTTTCCTTCGACTTGTGATGCTCCATGGTTGGACCGTCAGCACCTCGTGGAGCTCCAGAGTTGGACCGCCAGAGCCTGTGACGGCCTAAGGTTGGACCGTCAGGCTCTGTGCTGCACCGAGTGTGTGTAGTCCCGTTTCTTCGACGGTGATTTCAGTGAGTCAGTTCTTACCTCTGGTGACCCATCCACTAGTCGTAGCTTCCACGGCACGAGTGTGTCGCCCTACCGGGAGCACTGGTGTGGCGCACCCGAGAGAGACGGTGAGTAGGCTGGTTACCGTAGGGCCCCCATGTACAGCCGAGTCCGGACTTAGGGGGAATTACCAACTAGAGGACAGGCCTAGGGCGTATGGTCTGAGTGTGCACACGGGACTGAGGGTTTCGAAACCTCGCTGATGAGCGCGACCTCAGCTAGTCCTTGTTTCATGGTACTTCTGGTCACTGTACGTGTCTGAGTCTCGTGCCCGGGGTGTCGTAGCTAGACACTTGTGACGCAGTATAAGACGTCCGGGGACGCATCCGGTCGTTCTTCTAGTGGGAGGTGCTCCTATCTACCGACAGGTACGGACTCGAGTTTTGACGGACTGAGGTTCGGCTTGCTCGGTACAGTTAAATTAGACAGCTTTTTTGTTTATTTATTATAGCTTGTTGGTTCTACCGTACTCTTGTTAGGTAGCGTTACTTTCGTACTGCTTGTGCTTTCTACCTTATTTTTGGTGCGAGGTGGGGGTCCGCGGGATCCCTACTGAGCCTATGAAATGAGGCTCACCCTTGTGGTTTTTAGGTGAGGCCGGGCCTTCGGGTGACGCGACAGGTGTTCAACGAGGATCTACTAGCCGAGATAGCGCCAGTTGCCAGATCCAGGGTATGCCCGTGTACTTGTACTTTTTCTTCGTCCTCATACCTTTCCTTCAGTTGACTGTACTTTTATTTATTTGGACATGAGATGTCATTACATAGCTAAGTCCAGAGAGAAATTACAAAAGAGAAACAGAAACTGAACTAGCAAGGTAGGTACAAATTTTCCTAGTCTATGGAAATGGGGAAACTTTGGGAAGTCTATGGCCCCTCTTGAAGCTCAATAAGCGGAGGACCCTCGACGCTCAGAGATCTGCCCCCGATCCCCTTGATGACGGACGGCCCGAGCACTGACCCCATTTGTATGGGAAGTGCTCTGTCTGTGTGCCCTCCTGAGACAGCCTGAGTTGGCGATCTGTCCTCCGTCGAGGTAGAGGCACCCTCACTCCGCCCTTCATCACTCGACATTGACGAAGGAGTGTCTAAGCCTTCCTCATCAGAGTCGTAGTGTTGCCTTGGGGCGAAGAAGAGCTCGTCAAGGACCTGTTCCTGGGCCAGTCTGGCTGCCCGCCTGAAGCCTTAGGCGAAACCCTTCTGTAGCCCTCGCCGATAGCTCGACTCATAACATGCGAATGCGGCCTACTTTAGGGCTTCTGGGTACTCCTCCGAGCTCCGATATAGCTCGATCGCCTCCGCCCCGACTCCTGCTACCTTCTCCTCGAGCTCGGCCACCCTTGCGTCGGCCACGGCCAGCCTCACTTCGACCTTGGCCAATTGCGCCGTGGCCTCGGTCAGCTTTGCCTCGGCTTTGGCCTACGCCACCTTAGCCTCCCCCTTGGCCCGCTCGGCCTCTTGGACCCAGCCCTCTAGCTCCCCTAGCTCGGTCGTCCATTGTCCCGAGTGCTCCACGTGAGCCCGACACTCTTCCTCCAAGAGCTTGCTCTTGAGCTCAGCCGTATACCGAGCTTGGGACAATTGTTCGGCCTGTGACCGAGCATCCTCCGTGATCGCCTGATCATGTGCCCGGAGTGAAGCCACCTCCTGCCGAAGCACCCCAAGCTCGGACGTCAACTAATCGATCCTATGGTCGGACTCAGTGCAAACCTGGGACTGAGCCCTTCCCTCATTCACCAACCGCGCCACGAAGTCAGTGATCTCAGCCCCTAGCTGAGCCATGAAGATTCCCTTCTCCATGACCCTTTCGAGAAGCATGGGAGGGGAGCTTCGCCGGAACTCCCCCCGAATAGATGAAGGTGCCAGATCTCGTCACCGATTGTACAAGGAGGCCAGGACGGTGAATCGCCCTTGCTGGAGAGGAGGAGCCTCTTCTGGGAGAGCCGAGGTCGGAGCATCCTCTCCGGTCGTCCCCAATCTTGAGACGTCGACGCTCGACTCGGCCCGGATCCGCACCTCGACATCCTCTTCCTCGCCATGTGCCTCGCCAGCCCCGACCGAGATCTCAGAGCCGACCTCATCCCCCTGCGCTCCTGCCAACCTAGAGGAAATCCCCTCAACGGTTGCGGGCACCTCTGGCTTGGTTGAAGGGAGTCTCAGGCGATGGATACCCTCAGCTACGAGCTCCTCGGTCGGGCGGGAAGTCTTCACCTTCTTCGACTGCCTCTTCTCGGCAGTTAGGGCCTTCATTAAAGCCAGCAGTAGTCGCTCCCCGGCATCCTTCCGCTTGGACCCTCGGTGCTCAGAGACATCATCCCGAGTAATTTACTTGCCTTTATCCCAGGTAGAAGAGGGACCCATAGAAGCTTGAGGCATGCTCAGTGTAGTCATCTCCTCCAGCTTGACGACCACCCATTCTGCTGGTCACCCCTCACCATCACCCCATCTTGTTTCTACTCAACAAAAAGCAAGTCATCAGCGAAGGGCCAAACCAACCGAAATAAGAAAGTGCGAAAGCAGAAGCTTAAGGTCCTTACCACTGGGAGACGGCGCTCGACGAGGATAATCCTCAATGTTGGCTAAGATCATCAACTCAACAGTGGTTCAACGATTCTCTTGAGGAACCCTAATCTCCTCCTCCAGCTCCGAGGAGATCACCAGCTACTTCAGAGGAAATATCAGATGGAAGTTCAGCTGGATAGGGAATCCCCACTTGGGATTCCCCTTACTAACACCAACCCAAAAAAATTGGGTCTTCCACCCCTTGTGTGAAGAATCCCAAGGAGAGAGAGTCACGTTGCTCCTCCCCCTCATCGCTTGAAGATAGAAAAATCCTTCCCAACGTGGATTTGCTCCTTCAACTCGAAGAAGACACGAAAAAGATCTAAAGACGGGGAGAGACCACACGAGCGGCAGAGGAAAATGAAAGAGAAAATGAAAGAATATGAATTGAAAACTAACTAGACAGGAGCCAGCTGGTAGAATTGCAGCAACTGCACAACAAAGGGGTGGAGAGGAAGGCGAAAGTCACATTTTCAAGCCAGAAGAAAGATGCAGAAGAGCCTCGAACGAGTATCCAGGCTAGACTCGTGGGGTTTGGCTGGAGAAAAGAAATACCGTCATGACAGTTCGTAGCGGATCTCGATCTCCTTCACCTCAGCCTCGCCTAACTCCCTGCACAGAGGATGACTGGGCACCGAACCCTCTGCACCTTGCTAGGGCTCTCGGACCTCAACCACAGGATCGTGTTATGCCATGGAGGAATGAGAAGAGTGAGAGGAAGAAGAGGGAACAACAAAATCATAAGATTCAGGGGGAGGAGGAAGCTGATGGATCGCCACCGCCGTGATCACTGCCAACTCCGCAAAAGCCTCTACAATCCTCCGCTCCCTCAAGTCACTCTCATGGTGCATGGACTCTCTCAGAATACCGGAGTCGCGAAGGGGAAAAGTCCTAGGTGGAGGAAACGTGAGACGCAAGCATGCGAGATATTTTCATATATAGCCCGGCAACCTTGGCGGGAAGCGTTGCGACGTTTCAAACTCCGAGAGGAGCCTCCCCACACCAACTCGAGAGAGTCATCACCATCATTAGACACATGTCCCCAGGACAGCTGCATTAAATGGCCCCTGTCGGCAGAAGATATCCCCCACTCGAGCCACCAACGCTACCCCAAGATATACTACTCTCCGAGACCAAACTCTGGCTCGGTGATGCGGGACGGACACGAGGAGACCGACTCGATAAGGAAACTTGGACTCTAAATGGTGACTCAACCAGCAACACGAGAGACGCATTCGTCTTGGCCTCGGGCTTTTTGCCATTGCCCTTTGATTTTCCTTCCCCTTTGTCTCCATTCGTCAGGGAGAAGTCCACCGCATTTATCTCCTTGCCACTGGCCAGGCAGTCTTTGGAAGATTTGCCATTGGCAGAAGCTTGTGCCGGGTGATCAGCAAAGAACATTTCAATCTCCGCCACCACCGTGTTTAGCTGGTCGAAGCTTCTGATGTTTGAGCCCAAAAGCTTCTCACTAACTTCCGCCGATAGACCCCTACGGCAGATGGTGATCGCGTCTTCGGGCGTCGAAGGATTATCGCAGCGTATGTTGATGTCCCTCCACCACTTGAATAAGTCCAATGTGGTCTCACCTTTTCTCTGCTTGAGGGCACAGAGTTTCGCCAGAGAGACATTGCGTTCGACCATCTGGAAACGGTCGACGAACTTCTTTTGCAGATCAGCCCAATCAGACACTGAATCGCGCTTTAGCTTGGAATACCACTGGAAGGCGGTGCCTATCAGGGACGTGGTGAAGTACCGCAGAAGATATGACTCTTCTAGCGCCAGTTCACCCATAGCCATCATATAACAGGCCAGGTGTTCATGTGGCGAGCCCTGCCCGTTGAACTTCTGAAGTTTCGGGGCTTTTGGACAATCAGGCGGAAGTTTCTTGAACTGATGGTGGAGGGGATAGGGCACGCTGTGCAAGTCAACGGTAGCCACACCCTCACCATGTTGAGCAAATTTCGCCTTCACAATTCGCTCAATCATCTACCTTTGTGCCATGAGGCTTTCTACAGTAGGAGTGGCAGATGACCGCGCATTAGCTTCATGATGCGGCATTACAAATTCCACCGCCACTGGTAGCTCCGCAGTAGTAACAGAGGCATTGGCCGCGGCTGGAATGGGGGGAGGTTGTTGTTCCATCCCAGTGGGTGCCACTTGAGGCTGAATGTGAACCTCCTTTTCACGCAAAAGCGATTGCAAGAGGCTCTTCAGTTCTTAGTTTCATGTCGGAGCTCTTCCAACGCGAGAGTCTGCGCCTCTCTCCCAAGATCTTCCTCGTGTCCGGGGTTATTGTCCCCATCTACACTATGGACATCTTCTTGGGACTCTTCCTGCCGCGCCGGCTGAGGCTGGGATGTTCTGGCAGCCGGCGTCTGCTGTATCTGTGCAAGAACTCGGGAGACGGGCCTTGACCCCCTCAAAGACTGGAGAGGTTGGTTTAGTTCTTCCGAGGTATCTTCCAGCTGCTTATCGGCTGAGGTAGTGTAGCAGGTGAACACTTTGACAGCGTCATTGGTCACCTGAACCACCCGCTGCTTTCTGCGCGGTTGTCTTCTAGGCTTGGGCGCCATCCCTAATCTGTCGAAAACAGATACTCGGGACGTGGAGGCCTGGGCCGAGCAATCCTCGTTCGTGTGCGTTGAACTGGCCCACGGAGAGGTTGACCGCACCTTCTTGCTGGCTCCTTGGCGCTTTTGCTCACGTGGGGGCTGAGTTGTGGACCTCGGGGACGTCGAGGTCTCAACGCTGGCCGGACTCTGCATCTGTTGCAGATCCGACATATGGAAGGGTCCTTCCGCCCTCGCTCGCTTAATGATCCGGGCCTCCTCTTTGGTGACCCATATTTTCTTCAAATGGAGCTGGCGCTCCTCAATTGGGTTGCCCCTTGACTTTGATCGGGGAGCTAGTGGTTTGAGTCACTGCATTGGAACCTGATTTGCCGTCGGTACGGCAGACCTCTTCAATTTTGCTCTGTCCTCCCGGACTTGCCGAAGAAGCTTGAAGCGGTTGGAGGTAGATATGGTCAGGACGTGGCCATCCCGAGGCATAATCGGCTGGCCTCCATCGAGCTGAATGCGAAAGTCCCCGACAATTATGGTCTTGCCGGAGCGGGATGTCGCCGCTGCAGGCTTTGTGCTCTTGCGGCTATGACGCTGCCCCCATTGAGTAGGAGCGGCGCTGGCGATGCCTGCTACAGACACGATGTCGTTGTGGCAGCAACATTGCCCCTGTTGCACAGGAACAACACCTCTGAGGGTGGCCGCAGTAGAGCTTGGGCCATTACGGCGACGGCGTTGCCCCTGTTGAGCAGGAGCAGTGTCGATAGAAACTTGATTGACCGAGAAGACTCGGCCATTTGTCGGGGCAGAAGGCATGACACCTTCAGCCATTGTCTTGTTGACCGGACGGACTCGGCCAATTATTGAAGCCAAGGGTCTAACACCCCCGATAGTTGGCTTATTGACCGGACGAAACCGACCAGTTGCTGAAGTTGAGGGCCTGACACCCCCAATGGTTATATTGTTTACCGGGCGGACTCGATCAGTTGGTGAGGCCGAGGGCCTGACACCCCCGATGGTTGACTTGTTGACCGGACGAACCCGGCCCGTTGTTGAAGTGGAGGGCCTGACATCCTCAGTGGTTGTTACCACAGGCGTGGCTGAACTGGCTTCAGCCACGGGCACAACGCCCATAAAGAAGGGCGAATTGACGACTGCTGGGAAGTTGTCGAAAATGAGCAGCGTCGTCAGGTATCAGAACCTGGCATGATTGGCGATGACCTGGGGCTGTATGTGACGACAGCCATCGTCCTCTTGTTGTTGTTGTCGGTGGTGGTGCGTAGTACGAAAGAAGTGGCGTGCGAATGCACACAAAGCCCTGAAGTGAGCAAAGGAGTGTTCCCTCCTCTTCCCGTCCTATAAGAGGAAGAAGGGCAATTAGAACCTTGGAGAAGGTTTGAGGATTTCTTTGACGGAGAGAAGAAAGGCAGGAAAGGTCCCACCGGACGTGCTAGTCTGTTGGCCATAGAATGTATATACAATATATAGAGATATATTTGTTCGGGAGATGTTCTTTTTGAAAAGAAACATCACTTTACATGTGGAGGTTTATTCCCTGGGTCCGCATCGTATCAGACGATTTGGGTTCGGGTGCTGGACCTTTCCCCACTGACCGCATCGTGGGAGGTTTGCCCCAGGACATCGGTTCTCGTAACCGCTGTTATCGTTGTCAGGGGTTTGGTCACTATGCCTCGAAGATCTGAAGCCCAGTGCAGAAGCCCCCTCGACCGTACCTCTGCTCCCCTTGGAAGATTTAAATTGGACACTAGAAAATTCAAATATTCATTTTTCATTCACTAACCACAAATGGAGAGAATGAGGTCCTATTTATAGGGATTCCACAATTTACAATATGTCCCTGACTATTAGACTAATGGCAATAAACCAAGGGGAAGGGGGCGCCCCTAGGCCAAACCCACTGAGTTGGGCCCATTAACCAACCTAATCAACCTAATGACACTCAACTTAGGTAAATGACTGCCTAACCTAAGTACTGGACTCAAATAAAAGGGAAATCACATAGTTTATGACTCAAATAAATATGAAAATTACATGACTCGAGTCAGAAAAAGTGACAGACACAATGGAGCCATGCTGGCGAGCAATCAGAGCTATGGAAAAAAGGAGAAGGGCGATAGATGCCCCCATCAGTGGGAATCGTCAAAGTTACGGTATGAGACGGTTGAGTTGTCGCGCTTTGCTCCTCACCCTATTGACCACGTCGAATCGGGCACCAACCAGATGACCGTTGTTGCCCCGTCGGAAGTCGTTGCTCTAGCTCTAGGGAGCATAACATATCCGCTTCCCACAGCACTTTTGGTAGAGGGTTCATTTGTAGTGCCAGTGGCCATTGTCAGGTTGAGTGCTCGGAGGGGCATCTCTGAGGATACCACGATCATGGACGTTGTAGATTCCGCCATGCTGGGTTCGTGCATCCAGGTGAACCTAGATGAGGTGGCAGCTTTGGACAACCAGCGTCGTCAGTGGAAGAGGAAGAGGTCAACCGCTGGAGTGAGTTGCAAGGTGCCTTCTCCCCCTCGGCCCGTGACTCCGCTGGTGCCGTCACCAGTCGAGGAGCCTATTCTCGCTCCGTCTGTCATGATCCCTGCTGGGCGCAAAGCAGACAGAGGCAAGGCGCCCTGTCAGGATGTTTCCGAGGAGAGCCCGATGAGTGAGGCGAGGGCTTGCCTCCTGCCACCAGTGGTCCCCCCGGCTCCTCACTTCCTAGTGCCAGAAGAGCCTACCTTCGGGCATGCCGGTTAGGTGGAGGCGTTTGCCCTAATGGACAAATGTATCCAGATGTGTGATCGGACCGGGGTGTTCGGCGTTGGGGCCTATAAGGAACTATTTGACCTATCGGCGAGGACCCTTAGTTTGATCACTCAAACATTTTGACTATGGGGATACCATTTTATCGATGTCACACAGGAGCTGGAAATCAGCCAGGACGTGCAGCGGGGGTTGGCGGCCCAGTGTGATGAGCTCCAGGGGTGACAAGTGGCACACGAGGCCGAATGTGCTGAGCTTCGGGGGAGGCTCAAGCTATCGGAGTGGGTCCTCGCAGAGGACGAACAAGATTAGGACACCTTCCATGTTCAGGTCCAAGCACTTGAGGAGTCCCTTCAAGGGGTGACCAAGCGAGCTGAGGCCGCTAAGGTCAGAGCGTCCAAGCTCAAAATTCAGGTGGATGCCACAGAGGAGAGGGCTCGGGCGGCGGAGACGTGGTTTGAGATACTGCAGGCGTCAATGGCGACCATTGGGCTGGAGGCCATGGTGTGCTACCGCTTGTCTTCTGACTTTTGGGACGAGCTGAATGCGGCGACCGTCGAGGTCTATGGTCTGGCCAGAGACCGTGGCTTCTAAGAGGGCTGGTCGGCTGCTCTCCAAGCCACTAATGATAGCTTGGGTGTTCCGGTGCCAACTTTGCATCCCCATTTAATGTCGTTTGAACTGGAGGCCAGCGAGGGTGAGGTGGAGCTTGGTGAGGATGAGCCAAGGATAGAGGAGCAGACAGCGGAACCGAGCACTGGAGAGCGAGGTGCTAAGTCTGAGGTATCGGTAGAGAAAGAGTTTGTCGATCTCACCAGTGATGCCCCTCCTCCCGTGAGTGCTTCTGAAGCGTTAGGTCACAGGCCGAATGATGTTGCTGACATCGGGGCGAGCTCCTGAGAGAGTGCTCGCCACTTTTCTCTCTTTGTTTTAGTTCTCTTTGCACTATATTTTTTCCTTTTTGCTGGGGCAAACGTCCTCTTGTTTTGTAAGCTTTTTCACTTTTGAAATGGTGACTTTCCTCTTTCTTGCAAATTCTGGAGCCCCGGGAGCTCTCCACATGACTTGCCATTTTTTTCTCTAATTTAAATCTTCTCCTAGGGATATGAAGCGACGCCTAGGGGGTAACTCAGAGGAAGGTGTGATTCTCGAGATCCACTGTTTCAGTTTCCCTGAAGTTGGTGAGGTAGTAAGTCTCCTTCTACCTTCTGGGGACTTCGCTCCTTCACTATAAATAGCATCCTGCAACGAACCCTAAGGCCATCCTAGGTTTGTGGAGTTGCTAAGAGGTTTTACAGGATGTCAATGGAGAAGTCTAGTTCCTATTCAAGCGAGGGGTCTGGTTCCCCATCCGGCGGGGCCCCTCCAAAGCGTTTGTGCTTTTGCCAGAATGTACTGTCGACACCGAAGGCGGCCGTAGGGGAGAGCAGTGGTGGCGGTGTCTCCGAAGATTATAAGCGGGGATACCTGGATGGATGGTAGGAGGCCTTAGCCAAGGTCAACCACCTTTATACTAATAAGGGGGTGTTGAGCCTCCTTCCTGACAAGTTTCATCCCAAGGAGGACATGTAACCTCTTTGTACTCCCCCTCTACTTATAAATAAAACTTTCTTTTTCGTCATCTTCTCTCCACTTTGTGGTGTGTACTTGGCAAGCTACCTCCATGTGTGGTGAGCTTATGAGAGTAGATAAACTCATCCCTTCATTGTGTGTACGTGCTCCATCCCTTGGGTAGACCAAGGGTCTCGTGCTTCATCTTTGGAGATGGTGGGGGTTGACCTTGGAAGGCTTATGCGTACGTCTTCTCTCGGTGGGAAAAGACTATTGCTCGTGATTTCTGAGGGAGCATGGGTACTCGCCTCTTGGGAGCTCACGGCTACCATGATTTCTGAAGGAGCATGGGTGCTCGCCTCTAGGAAGCTTAGAAGCTACCATAATTTTTAAAGGAGCATGGAAAATTCCTAATTTCTTCTATTTATAACCCTCACCCCCTCTCTCCTCCCTCATTCTCAACCTCACTTCCTCTCTCTCGTTCACTCTCCTCTCTGGCCTGTTCGGTGCGGGACGCGCACCGTTGCGGAGCTGGCTGAAGCAGGGATGCGATGGAGTGAACCTGGAGCGGGATAGAGTGACGGATTGAGCGTGGCGTGGCGTGATCCCTCGGTGGATTTCGAGAAGGCGTGATTCGTGATTCGGTGATTTTCGACGCGGTTTAGTCGCTTCGGAGCACGATTTCTTTGGTGAAGGTAGGGAGACAGATCACCTACTTCTCCTGCATGTTTTTCCTGTAGTTTTACGTCGTTCGGTGCTAAAACGGGCGAGTTTGGGCTCGTTTAGGTAAAATCATAGTTTTGTGGAGTTCGTAGGGTTCGCTGGAAAACGGCGACGATTTTTAGATCAATTGGTGTCAAACGACTCCCTGGAATGTCAGCGTTCCATAGTCGCTGATTTCGTGTCGATTGGCGGTCATTCGGGGCCGTTAGGAGCCCGAGAAGTCCGGTGGTTCCATTTGGGTCGATTTGAAGAAATTGCCCGTTTCTCGCAGTTTCTCAGCCGATCTGACTCCCGTCAGAGTCTATGTGTTGTATATCGTCGACATGGTTGTATCCCCTTCGTTTCAAAACGAACGGGGTGTGGAAAGGCCACGATCGGGCCGATCCCATGATTTTTTCGTCGTGACGCCTACACGGTTTAATAGTAACCATGTAGGGCTTAGCGCGGCTGGTTTTGGACCATTTAATCTAGGTCGGTTAGGCGTCTGCACGGTCGCGCGACAGACCGCCCAGTGGATGGCACGGCCAGGTGTGTGTCGTCCAGTCCACCTGAGCTGCCGGTGTCTAGCCGTTCTGTTTTCCCGTTGTGTTGAGTGGCCAGGGCTTGACCGCTTACCATGGTTGACCTTGGGTCAACAATTTTCTGACGATTTGTGGAGCGATTTCCCTCTAACCGTGCCACTTCATGAGTGGTTCTTCTCTGACTGTTCTGACTGCCGTTTGACTGGTTACTGTAGTAGGTCGGTTGGAGTGAACGGCCTGGAATAGACCGTTCTGTCTCCTTGGGCAACCTCCTGTGGACCGTCTAGTTCCCTGAGCGGCCCCTTGGTGACCGCGCAGTGAGTTGGGTTCGTTGTGTTGTCGGTTGGCCGTGATGGCTTGTCCCGTGTCCGTTTGTCCGTGTGTGTGTCCCGTTTGACTAGCGTCAGACGTTTAGGCTTATTAGGGCTGTGTCTCTAGTGGTTCTAGCTTGGACTGCTAGTGTTCGTGAGTCTGTCGGGTGGTCTGACTAGATAGGTTGGTTCAAGGTTGACTGAGTGCAGTCTACTTTTTGACTGCTACAGTTCCTTAACGACCCAATCTACGACTGCTAGTGTCCTTGTCTCTGCGTACGTAGCGGCTCTTCCTTGACTGCTTGGTTTGCCTAGCGGCCGAGCGATGGATTGCTTATGCCCAGAGTGTCGTTTTCCCATTGTTTCGATTTTTGCTTGTCTTGGCTTGACATTGTGGTTTGCCCGTGACCCGTGGATGTCTATTGGCATCTTATGAGGGCTATGACCATAATGAGATGGCTAGGAGTGCTTGTGTATGGTGTTGTGTCTATGTGTCGTTGTCAGGTTCTGGTCAACCCGGTGTGACCCAGTGGTTGACAGGTGACCTTGTGCATGTCTCGACAGTTCTGTCTAGCCCGAGATAGTGGTTCTAGATGCCTGGAGGTATTGTCTTACCTCAGTTTGCATGTCCAGGTGTGCTGAGGGTTCTTGGTGTTCCCTCAGGTCTCCGTGAGTCATTTCTTGTGGTTGTATCGTTTCCTCTGGCTTAGGATTAGACCAATTGGCAGCTCGTTCCACTTTGTGCGATGATCTTGACTTCGAGTCGTGAGACTCAGGGATCGTTGTAGTTTCAGGTCTAGTCACCTTGTCCTGAGTCTGTCGACGGTTGGTGTACTATCTTGGTGCTTCGTAGTATGTGCGACAGTGCTTTCTTGCCTGTCTGTACTCTAGCACTCATGTTTTGGAGTCTGTGTCTTGTGAGCCTCCACTAGTCGTAGCCTGACGGCACGTTACGGCATGTCGGCCCACCTAGGAGTGGTGGGGTGGAAGGTCCCGAGATATGATTTTTAAGCTAGTTCTGTGGGCCTCGGTTCAACCATAGCGTCCTACAGAGGGGAATACTAGCTAGAGGCCTGGCTTAGGCGGGAGCCAGTGTGTGCACACGTGGTCAGGGGCGTTAGGACTTGTGCCGATGGGCGTGACCCTGACTAGTCACTCGTTACTGTAGTTCCTATTCTGGTTCAGCGTGTACCTTGGCCTCTATCGTGCCGGGCATCCATAGAGAGGTACTTGAGGCGCAGTGTAAGACGTTAGTGGACGCAGCTGGCTGTTCTTCTTGTGAGGAGGTGCTTCCATCACGTGATGTGTGACTCTCATGTTTCTCAGAGTCTGTGCCCCTTCTGAGTCAGCCTATTCTTGGTTCCGTCCAAGATCAACTTCCCCTGCAGAGTTGGTCTATGCTTGGCCTTGTCTGGGACCAGCGTGGTGTGGCGTACACGGTGCTCTAGTCCTGTATGCAGTTTTGTTTAGGGGAGTGTGCACGGCGATGTAGTTGTGTGAGCTGTAGAGTCTATCCTGTCTGTCTAGGTCTTCTTCTAGGCTTGTTGTCTGGTCTCGTAGGCCTTTGTCTTAGGCCTCGCACTTGTCGACAGATCGGTGACTTCTGACCTTCCAAGTTCAAAGTTGGCCTTTCTATTGTGTTTGGAGTAGCTTGGGAGCCGAGGTTAGTTCGGCGGCCACACTTGTCGGCTTTTCCCTTTTCTTTTAGCTGTTCTATTCCTTCCGTTCTGACTTTCTTTTGCAGCTTTGTAGTTTAGTTTTCCTGCTTTACTACTACCGACTGTTTTAGTGTGTTACTACGTTATTTTTCAGTGGGGATCCATGTGACCCCTACTGAGCCAGTGACACGAGGCTCACCCCTACTTTTCAGGTGGGTATGACTTTGGCCGCATTATTGATGTAGCCCACCCACCTCTACCCGCAACCAGAAGAGCCAGCTATGGTGAATAAGCTGATGGTCGAGCAGATGGAAGAGGCAAGACTGGCAAAGAGGGGTGGTGATGACTACGCCCCCTTCGACATATATGAATTGTCATATCCATCCTATCATGCTGTCAAAAGATTGCCGCCCGACATTAATAAAGTCCCAGAATTTGACAAATACAACGGGCAGGGCTCTTCAAAAGAGCATGTTGCACGCTATATAGCAGCCATGGGCAACTTGGTGACGAACGAGTCATACTTGCTAATGTTCTTTGGGTCTTCACTGATAGGACCTGCCTTCGAATGGTATTCCAACTTGCCGACCGGGTCTATCCATGACTAGCCAGATATGCAACAGAAATTCAACGAAAGATTCCACGTCATTGAGGCAGAGGTGACCGTGGCTGAGATGTTAGCAGCCAAGCAAAAAGATGATGAAACAGCTGCAGAATATATCAAGAGATGGGAGGATCTCAGCATGAGGTGTCGACGTCCTCCACATCCAGAAGACGCAGTATAAATATGTAAATAAAATCTGAAGAAAGAGATTCTGGAAAAGATGATTGGAATAGAAATCTGGTCTTTTGATCGATTAAGTGATATTACCATGGAGGTTGAAGATTTCTTCACAAGATATCCCTCCATTCCTGCCGACTCAAGTCATCAAGCTTGGCAAGTTAATAAACGACCGATGTTGAAAATGGTCCATGCTGTTAGGCTAGGGGCAAAAAGGCGCAAATGTAGGCACAGTCCTCCTCTCAATGAACCTACTGAATGTCGAGAGAGTTGTCCTCCGCAGATCAAAGCAAAGAAACTCTATGCCTTCCCCCGAGACCGGACTCGAGCATTGTTCGAGTGGGCGGTCAAATATAACAAGATTGCTCTTCCGAAGCCAAAAAGGCCTGATGATCTCAAGAGAAGAGATGATCCTCACCTCTGCCCCTACCATCAAATCTTGGGACATCCTATCGAGGATTGCCAAACATTTAAAGACATCGCCCAATGCTTAATAAAAAGAGGAGAGCTACAAATGGTGGAGGACAGAGTCGATCCTCCACGCCCTCATGAAGTGCCAACTCAGGAGGCATCAATTAGCATGATATCTATATGCCAACAGTCGCCTAAAGAAGTTCCAGAGGCTTATAGCCAGCACACCAATGAAGACTGTGCCCTAGCGCCTGAAGAAAAGTAAAGAAATTGGCAAGCATCGTCAATCCAGAAAGGAACAAGATTGGCATCCCATCCGACTCCGAGAGTCCAGGTTAGTGGAGGCATGGCCCAACCTGCTCCAACCCCTATAGTTCCTGCTCGGCGTCAAATAGCCCCTCCTGCAGCTATCAGAAGGCCAGTGGAAGACACAAAGAAACAAGCCCCGGCACAGGTGCATGAAGAAATCAACTCGGTCGTGGAATGGCTACAAACTATTACAGACAGGCTATACGAGCATGAGCAGCTCAAGAGTCAGCCTGTGCAGCATGCCCCTCAAGGACACAATAAGTCCCACGGGCTAACAAAAAGAATTAAAGAAAGGGCAAGGGTGTTCAATGCACCGAGCGACCCGCTGTGGGGGCAGATGCCAACCATAAAGGGGAAGGAAGAGAAGAATACAATGACTAAAATAGCTTATGCTGCTCTCTCCAGCAACATGCTGTTAACACCGTCCGGTGTGGCCGAAGCTACTAATGAAGAAGATCGAGAAATCTGCTTTGTGCCGGAAGAAACAAATCAGTCTAAAACTTCTGCCTCTCACCATGTTGCCAGATCCGAAAGAATATCGAGACACCCGCCAGTCAACAAGGGGAGACAATACCACGTTCCTCCTCGGCTCGGAGACATAAAACCCAGGGAGTTCATCTCAAAAGAACTGGATGCGCCCAGCAGCAATGACAGGATGCCACTCACCCCAGTCAAACCGGAGGCGGAAGGGAGCACTCCCGGTCCCTCCTGACAAGGTCCCGCTGTGATGGCACTGCTACACCAGAAGCAGCAGGAAATTGAAATGCTGCAAAGACAACTCAATGAAATGAATCTAAGTCCACCTATGCTGCAACTGGCGGGACGTCTACATGAGGCAACACAAGGTAGTGCTAACTCACCTGAAGCTTCAGCACGGCCAGCCATGCCCCGAACAGTACATGATGATACGGGGGGCAACCTCCCTCAACCAATCAAACATACAATCCCCCGGGCATGTCAGGGGACTACTAAAGCATCTCCGTCAAAGATGCCAACGAGGCCGCGTATGCAGCCGGACCAGCCAAAGGCAGAACGAACAATGACAATGAAGATGGCCGAAAGAGAAGTCACCGAGGTCGAATTACAAGCAGCCAAACAAAAAGATGATGAGTCTGTCATGGACTACATAAGAAGGTGGAGGAATCTCCGTGAAAGGTGCAGACATCCGCTAAGCTACAGGGACTCTGTTCAAATTTGCAAAGAAAATTTGAGAATAGAAATTCTATGATGGGTCATCGACATTGAAGTCACGACCTTCGAACGACTGGGTGACATTACAGCCAATGCCGAAGTAGTTCTTGCAAGGCTCTGTCCGGCTTCGATAGCCCTGGACCAAAAGAATGAGCCGACCGGCAAACACTTGTCCCAAGAAGAAAGTTGCGCCTCAAATTTTGAAGCCTTCGAGAAACAGAAGAAGAAAATGAAAGAGACATCTTCCACCGAGCCGGTGAAACAAGGGCCCTCATTAAGGGGCAAAATGATAAAACTATACTACTTTCCAAAGGACAAGACTAGGGTGCTTTTTGAGTGGGCTCGTGAATACGGCAAAGTGGTTCTTCCAGATCCAAAGAAACTAGGCGATGCCAAAATAAAAGACGATCCACGCTTCTGTCCTTATCACCAAATGTTGGGACATCCCATTGAGGATTCCTACGTATTCAAGGACGTTATTGAAGGCCTGATAAAAAAGGGCGAACTACAGATGGCTGAGTATAAGGTGGATCCACCGCGCCCTCATCAAATACCAAGCAATGGATGATAGAACCTACGCCAAACACAGATAGCGGGTAAAGCTATGTGTGATGATGCAATGAATAAAAACCTATTAAATTGACCTATGAATAGAGATAGAAGAGATGGACAATCACACAGGCAATAACAATGGACACAGAAATTTTTAGGTGGTTTGGGACCACGACGGACTCCTACGTCCACCCCTCACTGAACCCGGTGAGGCTTCACTACACGCTACTTATGTAGCAACACGGGGACAAACCCCAACACCACATAAGCTACTTCTGCAGTAATGCACACACATGGGGCCTTGCCCCCAAGATGCTGCCACTGCAGCACACACATACACAACGTCAGGGAACATACCCCAGACAAATTTCTCGCACGGAGACTGTGGACGTGTAAAATTACACGTCCATATGTACCGTCCAGCCCAGCGTCAACAATAATTTCAAATGAAGAGGTTGCGAAGAAGAAGGGTCATCTGGACTCTCGGAACAAATATACATTGATGTGAAGCCATCTCTGGAGTCACGATAGTGAAGAGAAACTAACCCCCGGGAAGCTCACAATCCATGGGTCCGGAAGAAAATCAAATAAACTACAACTCATGCTCATAATGGGCTTGAACGTGCCCCAACGACACGCTCTAGTGCCCCTTCAGCGGCGCACCCCGCTCAACAGCACCCCCCCCGCCTCAGTGGCACACCCCTCCGGTGGCCCTCCAACGGCGCACCCTCGCCTGCGCCTCCAGCGGCACGCCTTCACCTATGCCTCCATCAGCACGCTCGACTAGGGCACTTCAGTGGCACACCCAGTATGGGTGTCCTCAGCAACACGCCAGCAAACTCCTTTAGCGACACGCCTGCAAGCTCCCTCAACGGCATGCCTTGGTAGGCTCCCAGTGGCACACTTGCTGAGCCTGCAAGCGACACAGCATCCCGGCTTCTCACCGACACACCGTGATAGCGGTGCATCCGGTGGAGAAGATCTCATGCCACGCCCTATGGATCCTTGGCATGCAGTGGGATTCACTGAGGTGTTGAATGGAGGAGGCGGCACGCTAGCTACCCCCTGCCACCAAGGATAGCCAAGTCAAATTCCTTTTAATGCGTCCTCCTTCTGGCCATTTTCGACCAAACTCGCTACCATTGGGATATAAAAGCCTTCCTCTACGGCAAACAAAAAGAGGAGGGAGACGGCCGATGCATAGAGAGGGAGAGGAAGTGCAGAGCCACCACCTCCAAGAGAAGGAGAAGAGGAGAAGAAGAAGAGAGGAAGAAGAGGTCCCTCCGACGACTACCGATGGACAAGAGAGAGTAAGAGAAAAAAAGAGAGAGGGAGAGTAAGAGCTTGTTGCAATGGGGGAGAGAGGAGAGCAGGGTGCCCTAGCCCCTGCTCAACCTTGACTCCCCGCATTTTCTCTTCCTTTCCCCTTTCTTCCTCCTCCCATCTTTGTATCTTCCACTCTGACGTTCCTGATGTACTTGTCCGATTATGGCTTCCACTTTTTATGAATGCAAATCCCTTTTTCTTTGGGTTTCTCACTATCTCTGGTCATTTCGAGTCTTTGCGTACATTTGTTCACTCTCCTCATCTCCTCTGGTGATCTAGCCTCTCTGCAAGGCCCCATACCCTCACCCTTGCCCTCCTAGCCTCTCTGAACACCCAGACCAACCTTCCCTTTCCCCAACTGAAGCTTCCCCTTTGGACAAGCCAAAGCAAGACCCCTGGTTCTTTCCCCCTTTTGGCTCCGTCCCACTTAGCCAGCCTTCAGTCCAGCCTCCCCAGTCCTTAGGTAATACACCTTGCCCAGCCTCCCACCGGTGCACCCTCAGCTCGGCGTAGCTTCCCTAGCCCCCAGCGGCACACCCTAGTCCATACTCTACTGGTACACCCATTTGTCGATACGGCCCCTGGCCGGGGCACCCTCAACCCCTCCGAGCCTTCCCCGACACACTCTCAAGAACCTAGCCTGGTATGCCCTTGAGGCGCCAGTTCGATACACCTCTAGCCCACCTATCCGACACCCCTACTGCCTTGCTAGCCCGGTGCACTTCCCTAGTGCCTCCCTAAACTCCTTGGCCGGCACACCAGACCCTATCCTCTACCCATGGCACCCACAGCCAGTCCTAGAGTCATCTTCCACTTGCCGTTCCCCCTAGTTTCCCGAGATTTTGTTAAAGGTGTTCTCACCCTTGGCACGCACCCCAAATTGTCGGGTTTTGCCACTCCATGTGGGCGCGTTCCCTTTATCTCCCTTACCGTCCGGGTCAAGGGGAGATGCTGCTGAATTTTTATTAGAAGTAACAATATGTTAAAAGATGAAAGGAAGCAACAAACAAATGGAACAATAACACGTTAAAAGACAAAAGAAAGCAATAAACAAATGGAACAATAACACATTAAAAGACAGAAGGAAACAATAAACCAATGGAATGAACAGTGATGGAATGCTTCAATCAAGGCAGAAGGATTGTGGGCAACATAAAAAGGGACCGGACCGTATGTCAATCAAACAACTTGAACACTCACTCCATAAGGAAGAAGGAAAGGAAAGTGACTACGAGAAAAGGAAGAGAAGACCCACACCGACTGCATAGAATCAAGGAAGAGACGAAGAGAAAAGCACAAGAAGTCGAGGAGGAGTGGGCCCCTCACTACCCTTGTCCTGGCAGACTCCCTTGGTGCCTTGCCTGGCACACATCCCCAACACCCTCAGCCGGCACACTTGCCCTCGTCTCTCTCCAGTACACCCTTAACGCCTCAGCCCAGTGCACCACCCATGCCAGCCTCCACCAGTACACCCTACCCAGGAGCTTCCGCGACACACCTAGCCACCCCTTTGCATCCCAGCCTGGCACGCCTAGCTGTGCCCTTCCCCGGTACCCCCATTCCCTAAGCCCGGTACACCCCTGCTCTCAGGCCTTCACCGACACACTCGTCTTGCCTTCCCTGGTGCACCCTTTGGGCACCTTCGCCGATACGCTAGCCCCAGCTCGCCCGGTGCACCTCTTCAGCCCTCCAATGGCCCGCTCCTCACTAAAGAAAAGAAGGGGAATTAGAGAATGATGAAGATGACAAATGTTTAGAGCACTAAAAAAGAAAGAACTTTTATGAAGAGAGTTGGATGAAAAGATAGAGAGAACAAGGTGAAAAATGGTGACCTATGGTTGGGCTTCCAGAATATCTCCCGTAGGAAAGAGAAACTAGGTTATTTATAGGAGAATTGGATCACACGGAGGGTGGAGATTGACTTGGAAGGTGATGGAGGGCTGAGATATGATGAGAACAAGATGGAGGTTAGGGTTTTGGGTGCCCTAAGGGTTGAGAATGGGTAAGGAAGGGGGTGCCCCCTTGGGTTTCCTAATTGGGGGGGAATCTCCTCCTACTTTCTCTCCACAAAATCTTCCACAAATTAACCCCTTTCTTTACCTTTTTCTCCCATAAAAAAGGATGGTGGCTATCTCGACTTGGTCAAAGATGGAGAGGGAAAGAGAGGGGCGCCCTAGGGCAACCCTCCTCTTGGCTTTGTGATTTTTTTGCCCCTGGTCCTTCTAGTAAATGTCCTCCATGTCCTGCACATACAAAATTTAAATTAAGCCCATAGAAAATCATTCTCTTGTGCATAAAAACTATGAGTGCCCACAATTATGCAATGAAAAATTAATTCTCCTGAATCTCAACCTCTTTACATTGAATAATTAGCCACAAATTAAGTTAATTTGCGTGAACGGCTCGATGAGTGTAAGGTTGAGATTAACTATAAAGTATGCATAATTGGCTAATTATGTGCATATGAAATAATATATGTGATGTGAATTATCATAAAGAAATGAGCACTCATCAAGCCTTCCGTCCCTCCGATGGTTGCCAGGGATGTCAGGGTTACAGGGGAGGCCCTACCCTCTTTGACTCCAATGGGGAATGCCGCCGATGTGGAGGAGAGGTTACCCTCGCCGACCCCTAGCGGAGATGCCACAGGCACGGCGGGAGCCACGCTAGGTGAGGATCAAAACCTTTCTTAGGTTTTTCACCTTGTCTTGTCACAGGGAAGCCCTGGATGTTACTGACTCCCCTTTGTGTTTGGTGGGATTATGCAGGCCCTGCTGGTGTGTTGGCTGAGATGGGCCACGCCTCCCTGGACCTGGGGGTTGAGTGGCCTACGTGCCCTTATCCGCTAGAGCCACTGCTGGGCGCGAGCATGGGTACGGCCTTGCTTCAGCCAGGCCGAGGCTACCTAGGAGGTGACCCCCTACCTTCTTCGGAGGAGCTTAGGTAGCAGTTGAGGGACTATACCCAGGGCTACCACAGCCTTGACTTCCCGTGTGAGCTCTGGATGTCTACCTTGGCCGGCATCTGGGCAGGGTACTTGTGGCTTCTGGCGGCTCAAGGGCAGAGGGCGCAGTGACTGGCGGCCATCTGAGAGGCGCAGGAGCAGCACGCTCAGCTTGCGTCAGCGGTGACCGAGCAAAGGAGACGTGTTGACGCGGCTGTGTCACTTGCTAAGGATTGTGCCATGCAGCTAAGCGAGGCAGAGAGCAGAGCTGAGACTTTGTAGAAGGCCTTGGAGGAGCAGCGGCAAGCCATGGAGCTCGCTAAGGTCAACTGGCAGACTATCGAGACTGGGGTCGAGGCTAGCATTTGGCTTGCATCGACCTTAGAGGCGGAGCTAGCAACTACAGAGTCTCACCTGGCAACACTGGAGGGGAGTGAGCCTGGGCTCTGATTATATCGCCCCTCTTTCTTCTCCTTTTTTGTTATCCAGAATATATGTCTTTTGTTACCCCAAGGGCATGTCTTGGGCTCCTTTTTATAGAGTATCAATGATAAAGTCCAGACTTTGATGCTGTTATTTGCTGAGTTGTTCCACTTCCCATTCTACGGAACAGTGTTAGGTGCAGGGGCTGGAGACCACTTACTGTTAGTCATGCTTGATTTCCTCGCTATGTACTGGTGTAGGGGGCAGGAGATCAGGCTTACCCTATTTCTGAGTATTGATACAGAGAACTGGGAAAGGGGAGAGGTGTAACTGGATTTTGGATACTGGGGGCTGAGTGCTAGGTACTGCGAAATAGGAGGAAAGACCAAGCGTTGGGGGTCAGCCCCTTAAGAAGGGGAAAACCCTTGTTGTGTAAGGTTAGCGTAGGCCTGTCGAGATGTGGCGGCCTACGGGGTTAAGGTTGGGAATTGATTCTGGCATGCTTCAGTTGTAGGTTGATGCTTGGGTATTGGCTGCCCTTATGTCATTAGCTAGCAATGTAGTTCACATTGACTTGAAAAACTAGAGCTGGGCTGGCCGAATGCCCCTGGGAGGCGTCACAGCCAAAAGCTAGGATTGGGAACTGGAGCTGGCCGGCTGACCTGTGACGGGGTTGTAGCCAAATGTTGGAGCTGGATGCTGGCGCTGGGTCTAGGTGATTGGCCCTGGGTCTGGGTAACTAGTCTGCAGATGCACTGTAGCCGAACTGCTGGACTAGCGACTGGCACTAGACTTGAGCCGCTGGCCTGGGGAGGCATTGTAGCCGCGGTACTGGAGCTAGAGACCGGTGCTGGACCTGAGCGACTGGCTTGAGGAGGCGTTGTAGCCGTGGTGCTGGGGCTGGTAACTGGTACTGAAACTGAGCGGTTGGCCTTCGGAGGCATTGTAGCTGCGGTACTGGAGCTAGCGATCGGTACTGGAACTGAGCGGCTGGCTTGTGGAGGCATTGTAGTTGCAGTGCTGGGGCTGGTAACTGGTACTGAAACTGAGCGGCTGGCCTTCGGAGGCGTTATAGCCGCGGTACTGGAGCTGGCAACTGGTACTGGAATTGAGCGGCTGGCCTATGGAGGCATTGTAGCCGCAGTGCTGGGGCTGGCAACTGGTACTGGAACTGAGCGTTGGCCAGCCCTCCAGGGGTCTAGTGGCCACTATTGTTATGGGTGGTGCTGAGGTCGCCGTTGGCAGAATGTCATGGTCGATGACCTTCGTCTAAGAGGAGTAGAGGAGGAGAGAATTCTCTCTTTTTTTTCTCTTTATCAGCCCCACCGCCCTTTCGGGTTTTCGCCAGAGCTAGCCCCCTTTAGCTTTAAAGAGGGCTGCATTGCGAAAAGAGGGGCAGATCTATTCACCCCTCCCCTCTAGATCCGCCATCCACCACTCAACACTTGGGCCCTTCAGTGGCACACCCAGGCCAACCTCCCAATGGCACACCCTGCCGAGCTCGTGTCCAGCACACTCCACTGGGCCCCTGCCCGGCACACTCCCTTCACCCTTTCAGCGGCACACCTTCAGGGCTTTCTAGTGGCACCCCAGTTATAGCCTTCAACAGTACACCCTGCCTGGGCCCCCAGCGGCACAACATTTCGCCCATCCATTGGTGCACTTTAACTTATCCCTCACCCGGTGCAACCGACAAAAGGGACATAAGTCCATTAACTATAGCCGTTGGCGTGCAGTGGGAGCAGTGTGGGGCTAGCTGAGGTGTCATCCCCTCAAGCGGGCATGCAAGCTACCCCTGTAGCCAGTTACGGGATGAGAGTCAACTCCCATTAATGCTGTCGTCATCAAACGTTCCCGCCTCCGAAGATATGAAAACCCCATTCTCGCCACGGGAAGAGGGAGACACATAGAGGCCTACACAGACACAGAGGGAAGAGAGAAGAGGAAGAAGGAGAGCTCCACCCTTCCAAGCTCGACAAGTCTAGGGAGCTCTAAGAAGAAGGAGAGGCCAGAAAGAGAGAAACAGAGTAAGGAAAAGAGAGAGAGAGGCTTCGTGTAGCAAGAGGGAGTAGGAGAAGAGTGGGAAGCCGTCGCCCCTGCTTGACCCCAGCTCTCTCCCCTTACCCCTTTCTTCTTCTTCTATCCTCTTGTTCTTCTTAATCCCCCTTAGCTGCTTAGCTCAAATGTACCCCCCTGATGCTTGATCCATGGCCAACCCTGGTCACCTCGTTGCTAGTGAATAAATGATATTCTTTTCTTTTGGGTTCTAGTTTTTTGTGTTAGCTTCCACTTCATGATGCTTTCTTTTTGCCGCTTGTTGCCTCCCTTTCTCCGATGCTTCCATTCTCCGTTCTGCTAGACGTTCACAGTGTCGGCCTGTCTGGCTCAATGGGCATTGCCTTGGGGCCACGCCACCTGGATGGTCTTCTACCAGTAGACCCCCTGTATAGGGTCCTCCCTTCTGAGGCTTCCACCGTGAGCTTAACTCCAACCTTTGTCACTCAGTTTGGCAAGGAGCTCCACCCATGGAGTTTCGTTTGCCCTGCAACCTTCCCTCAATACCCTTGGACTCCTCTCTCCTTCCTATTGGTACAGCCCCCCCTTTTTCCCTGTGCACCCCTGAGCCCCTTAGCCCAGCACAGCCCCATCCAGGCGTTGTCCAGTGCGCCCTAGCCGTGCCTTGCCCGGCACGACCTTGGATCAGCCAGCCCGGCACACCCCAAGCCCTCCTAGGCCATCACACCCTAGCTAATCCCTGTCTGGTGCTTCCTCTAGCTCGACACACCCTCTAGCCCCTCCAATCTGGCACGCTCATTGCCCCTTCCTCTCCCGGTACACTCTCAGCCTGTCTTAGCCCAGTGCCTCCCACTCGCTGATTTCTCTGGGTTTTCTAAAATTTTCTCAAAGGTGTTGCTGCCCTTGGCACACACCTCAAATTGTCGGGTTCCGCGACTCCTTGTGGGCGCATTCCCCTTTACACTCCCTTAATATCCAGGTCAAGGGGAGATGTTGTCAGATTTTCGCCAGAAAAGATAATATGTTAAAAGACAAGAGGAAGCAACAAATAAATGAGATAAATAATGATGGAGTGCTTCAACTAAAACAGAAGAATTGTGAGAGATGTGAAGAAAACTGAACTGGGCGTTAACCACGTGAACTTGAGCATCGATCACACAAATAAGAAAGGAAGAAAGGCTAGCAAAAAGAAGAGAAGAAAGAAAAGGTGGAGACCCACACACATTACATAATTAAAAGAGGGAAGGGAAGAGAAGAGAAGAGGGGGAGACTCCCCACATGCATCTCACGAAGAAAAAGGAAGAAAGAGAGAGAGAGAGAGAAACCTCCCCTGAACAAGCCTTGGTCCGACGCACCTCCAGCTCAATCTCAGCCCGGCACACCCTTAGCCATGCCTTGTCCGGTACACCCTATCCAGGCTTTGCCCGATACATCCTGGCCGCCCCTTGTCCGGTACACCCTGGCCGTCCCTTATCCGGTACACTCTGCCTTCGCCCTGCCGGCACGCCCTGTCCAGCCTCTCCCAGCACACTCGTGCCTCTCCTGGTACAGCCTCAGTTCCCTACCCGGTGCACTCTCACTTCCCTCCAGTGGTACACCATCCAACAACCCTGCCCTTCTCCATATGCACGGACCCTGCCCTACACGTGTACAAACTTTGGCTCAGACTAACACAGACCTCATCCCCTACTTGCACATACCCTGCACCGACTTGGTCCCCTTTGCATCGACCCCAGCTTCAGTAGCACCGACCTCATCCCTCTCATGCACAGGCCCTACATCGACATCATCACAACCTTGCACTGGCCTAACACCAACTAGCATGGACCCTAACCCCAACTATCATAGATCCTAACCCCAACTAGCATAGACCCTAACCCCAACTAGCATCGGCCTCACCTCAACCCTGCATAGACCCTAACCCCAACTAGTATTGACCTCACCTCAACCCTGCATAGACCCTGACCTCAAACGTGCACCGACCTCACCCCCTTTATGCACCGACCCTGGCCCGTGCCTGCACCGACCTCGCCTCGACCCCAGTCCCAACTAGCACGAACCCTGGCCCGTGCCTACACTGACTTCACCTCCCCCCCAATCCCAACTAGCCTCGACCCCAGCCCAGACTAGCCTCGACCTGACCCCAGCTAGCACTGACCTCACCCCTACCCCAGCCCCAACTAGCACCGACCTCACCCCTAATCTGCCTCGACCCTACACTGACCAACTTCAGCTAACATCGACCTTAGCCCCAACCTGCACCGACCTCACCCAAACTAACACTGACCCCAGCCCGGCACACTCCAACCCCCATCTGCCTAGCACACCCTAGCTTGTGCCCTCACCTGGTGCACTTCCATTCTCCTCTAACGGTACACCCTGAATTGGGCAGATAGCAAAGGGTGGAGTCAAGATAATCAATGTAGTAACCAGAGGAAGGTGTTAATGAATTTTCTTCCAAGATTAATACTCAAAAACCCGCTACATCTACATGAATCAATGCTAGAAAGGATTAAAGGCTCCCCATGCCCGGAGATTCGGTCGACCGAAATGAACCTTCAGTCGACTGAACTCCCCTTTTTACCCAAAAAAAAGGAAAGTATCAACAAAAAAATGCAAACCCGAATTTATTGAATATGATCATTCACCTCAAAATAATAATAATAATAATAAATATATAAATGAAACATAAACAAAGGCCTTAGCGCATCTATCCGGCTTTCCTCGCCTTTGAACCCGTATAGATTGGAACGTCAAACTTGCCTTTGCAAATGCTTGTTTGGCCCCCAGGTGCCACTCCGTCATGGCCATAGCCTCACTTTGCACCCTAGCTGATATTCCGCCGATATTCCGGGTTGCTGCCCTGCTGAAGATGGGACGACCCATCACCAGCAATAGGCCGACCCATTCTTCTGCAAGTCAGTCGACCTACTTCTACAAACACCAATCCGTCCAAAATAACTTAAAACATATGCATTAGGTGAAAAGGATATGGTTTGCAAGGAGAGCAACCCAAAAAAAACATGAGTCAATCAAATAATGTCAGAAAAAAAAGGGGCATGTAAAAAGAGGGAGCACTGAACAAGCAAAAGAAGGGGGAGTATAATCCTTTCACCAAGTCACCTCTTGGGAGCTACACATTGCACACACGCCATGAATTTGTCTGGGCCCCGGGTAGGTTCTCTCTCTCTCTCTCTCTCTCTCTTCTATTGCATGATGCACATGTTGTATTTGTATCTTCATGCATCCACCCATAAACTTAAACAAAAAAAACATGCATTTACCCATTTGAATGCCCACGGGCCCCGACCCGCTTGGTATATCAAATGATGTGCGACGAAAGCCCGGGTCATGTCCGGGTGAAAATCCTCACTATGCGTGAGTCGGCTACTCCGCCAATTACCAAGGGTCATCCTGCTATGTGCATCCATCGTGTCAGGATCATTCATGCATTCTCACACCATGCCTTAGAATCATTAATAATGAACAAACTCAGGATCTGTTGAGATCTACTATGATGGGACCATAAGAAATAAAACAAAAAAAAGAGAAATCATCACCACGGATAGTTACAGTATAAACTAGAATGGTTACGTCGAACCCCATAATTTTTGCTTGTGATTTCAAACTTTGTGGATTTTAATTGCATATAAATGTGTTTTTAAATCTGATTTTAACAGAAATTTGATGTTGATCTGACTCAAAAATGTGGATTATTTAGCTTTGATGTTCTTCATTTGAATATTTTTATAAATTAGATGTTATTTAATTTGATGTATGCATAATGATAAGTGAGATGTTATTTACTTTTATGTTATATAAATACATGGGGTATTCCCAGTGAGCTGAGGTGCGTGGGTGCTACCTAACATTACATACACCTCAGGAGAGCGTGTTAAACCCGTGTCAATGAACCTTCCCATTCAAGACTTTGGGATTGATGTGTATGTTCTCATTCTTGTGAGTTTAAGGATCCGTGATGGCTCAAAGGGGGGAGGTGTGGTCACAGGTATAGCTGGCCGCGGGGTCCTAGGAGGTGTAGGGTGGAGCACTACCCTCTCCGGTAGATGAGGCTTCGGGTATGTTGAGACCATCAGGGTTTTTTGATTTATCCACCTAGTTTTCGACGTTGGCACAGGGGGCGTTGCCAGTTGCCCTGTATTGGGTGAGGTTCACGGAGTTGAGCTGGTATGCACCACCGCCCATGGCAGCTCCAAGGTTTTTGGCTCAGCAGCTCATTGCCAATTTGAGGCTTGAGATCCATCAGACCCTCATGGCATCTAGGGTGGCCAACGTGGAGGTGGCTTTCCATACGGCGATAATCTTGGAGGTTGACCTTTGGCATGCCTAGGAGCAGGTTAGGGCGATACAATTTCAGTGGGGTCTTCCTCAAGCACTTCAAGAGGAGCCAGCTACGTTCTCTACCCCTGTTCGTGGTCATCGTCGATAGGGCAGGAGGAGGCATAGGTAGGATAGTTAGGCAGTTTGGCGTAGTGTCGGGCGACGCCAGGAGCTTAGGCATCAGCGATAGGAGGAGGTACAGGCGTAGGCCTCAAAGGAGTCCGTGTAGTAGCCAATAGCGAGGCGATCACGACATGGCCTGTCAAAGCAGCCAGGGCAGTGTCTGAGGTGTGGCAGATTTCATATTGGCCATCCTTGCCAGGTGGATGTTATAGAATTCAGGTGCTTCCAGTGTGATCGAACGGGGCACCTGGCTCATGATTGCCCTGAGTAGAGGAGCTGTTTCAGGTGCGACCGAGTTGGGCACGTACTCTGTGAGTGCCCTCAAACGCCACCCTAGCTATGATCATTCTTTTAGTGGCCTCGTCGAGGCTTGGGGAGGCGTGTGACCATATTTTGGCCCTGGCAAAGGCGTTCATGTATAGAAGTTACAGCTTCAATTTTCGTATGACTTCTGCCAGCCGAGGTATGCCCCAAGACTTTGTACTTTTCTTTTTGTTTAGTTGTACCTTTGAGACTTATATATATCTGGACTGAAAAGTGTATAAAATTGTGTAAATCTAACGATACTCTATAATAGGGGGGTGGAATCTAACGAAACTCACCTTCAATCAAATTTGAACTCTTTCAATTTCTATCAAGAAACAAGAAAAAATAGCAAGGTTTGGGAAGAAGATTGTTGGGGGGTGTTGAGTAGGAATGCCTGCACTCTCGGGCGAAAGAGATGATACCTAGGAGGGTATCGCATGATGCACGAGTTGATCATGGCGTCTCATATCAGATTAGGCGGACTTGCTCGATTCATCTTGAGATGGACTAGGACACATCTAGGTCGTCACGCTCAGGGTGGCCCAAACTGACTACATGCCAAGATTTCCCTAGTATGGTGCAGGTCACTCATCTGATGGTGGGTTGGTACATGTCAACAAACCTTGATGAAAAATATACAATGTGTGGAAGGATCATTACATCATGCGGCCGGTCACGGACCGCACAACTCATATGTGCAGTCTATATCTAGCCGCATAAACCTTGTGGGGCCCAAGAGCGGCCGCCCATTCTTTTGCTGTGTTGCTTGAAGCTTGCCCTCATTTCTTGGAATAAATACCTCTCCCCTCTCGCGTCGTCTCTCTCGTGGAGTCGGCATACCTCTCTCCTCTCGCGTCATCTCTCTCGTGGAGTCGGTGTACCTCTCTCCTCTCGCTCGTCTCTCTCGTAGGGTCAGCGTATCTCACTCCTCTCGTGTCGTCGCTCTCGTGTCGTCTCTCTCGTGAAGTCGGCGTGCCTCACCCCTCTCGTGTGTCTCACCCGTAAGTCATCCACGGTCCAAATTTGCATACATGCATGCATCACATAAGAAAATCAACAAAAAGAAAAAAGACAAGCTAGGTCACTATCATGTCACATCATGTACAAGTGTAGGAGTGCAAAGCAAATCAGGCCGCCCCCTCTGGCCTGTCACTGTCACCGCCTCCCTCCTACCTCTTCGATGGCGGGCCCATCGTAGAGGTCGCTCCCTCCTCTCTCTCACCGTCGGCATCGGTCCTCCTCATCATTCCTCTGTCGCTGAGAGGAAGTCGTGAGGAAGTGTCCAACGGAGTCGTGGGTAGCCTGACTGCCGCTCGGGGCCACCCGGCTACCACTCATCCCACTGCAGGAGTGGCTAATCTCTTGGTAGGCCCGCACCTTGCCGCGTAGCTCGAACGCCTCCTGGCGGAAACGCTCCAACTCCGAGGTCGTAGTCCGGAGTCGCTCCACCTCCGCCTAGAGGACCGCCATCTCCACCGAGTCTGACGGTCTGGCCTGTACTAACCACTCTCGCAGGGGGACTGCCTCCTCCTGCGCCACTACACAGTCACGCTCCGCCGACTCCCACGAGTGGACGCTCCGCTCCAGCTCCCCACGTAGGTGGGTCACCTCCTCTCTCAGGTCAAAGCTCTGCGCCAGCTCCTCACGCAGGCGGGCGACCTCGTCCTGCGCCAGGACGAGCTCCTCTCGTAGCTGGTCGCCCTCGTCGATGGCGGCGGTCAACTCTGTCACCTGCACACCTGCATTCACCATTAGTCAACTGTGTTTTTCCCATTTTCAACCCCCCTATCCGAGTGAAGCCTTTAAAACTTATTGTTGGGCCAACGACTCACTAGCACTAGTCCATGGCAAAGGTACAAATCTGTTGTCTTTAATAGCATGACTTATACCTTCCCCTGTTTAGGACTAGATCATGACTCCTCCGTTGTTTGTCACTTTCGGATACACATGTGAACTTGTCACCGGGGAGGGGGTACATCCCCCATTCGACGTTCCTCCGTTTAGAGTTTCCAAATCACCTTGGGTCTCCAAGTACTTACCCCTCCATGATATGATCCCATGGGAACCCCTTTTCTAGGGCAAACAATAACAGTTATCTGGTTGGTGACACAGGAAATCCATGTTTCAAAGCATTGGATATCATTGATCATGGATCGTCGGGCCCCTAGGAGGCTAGCCCTCGGAGTTTTCGCGTCCAACATAGGTCATGGGACTGCCGTTTTCAGCTTCACGGCAATTATGAGTTCATTCCGAAACTTCCCGTGTGTGAATCTCAATTTCTCCTCTTACAATTCTCAGAGTAAGGGGAAATGATGCCAATGTTTTTTAGGATTCTCTCCGACCCCTATTTGGTTTAATTCAAGTTCTCTATTGCAATTGGGTTTAAAATTGACATTGAATTGTGATGGCATTGCATGAATGGCATGGACAGAGCCTATTGTGGCGTGCTGCATGAGCTCATTCCAAACATCACAAACCCGTGCTTGAGTACGAACCTCACATAGAGGATAAATAACAAAGTTCATCTCTGACTTTAATAAAATCATCAACCTTCCTCTCATAAAATGAAGTGTGATTGAGCTAACTATAACGAATTTGATAACATTATGAACCTTTGGGGCTATGGACCAGTTTGGGCTTATGAAACCATTCATCAATCCCTCAAAGTCCTTTGAATTAGCTCCTATTCCTCTCCAAATCAACCCCTTTGCCCCATACGAACCTGAGTCAGCGCCAGTTATTCCCGAAATCAAGAGAATCGAAGCCAAGTCAGGCGAATCAACGCAGCTGGCGCCGGTTCACTCCCTCCCCACTCTCCTTTCCTTCCTTACGATGCCGACTCATTGGCCGCACGAATAGCGTCCTGCGTCAACCCCAAAGTCTTCTTGAGTCGACTCCATAAAATCCCCATGTGTTAGCCCATTGCTTAGTTGTTTCTACGTCGACCTCATCCCTACTTGTGTCGACCCCTCATTCGCCTCTGTGACCTCCCACTGAATCAGCGCTAGCCGTGCCCAATGAAGGTGAATTGACGCAAGGGTGCGCCGACTCACTCACACTCCCATTCTCCCTTTTTTTTGAACTACGTCAATTCACCACCCTTGTGCAAGTTCAATGCACCATGCGTCAATTCATTCTATTCCTCACCCTTGCCTGACCTCCACTATGCCGATTCACTATACTTAGCGCTGATTCACCAATATGCCCCTTTGGTTCGACTTCCATATGCCTCAGGCCGACTTAAACTCCTTAACCAACTAACCACCCTTCCCCTGGTCGTTGCTGCCCTTATACATTCGAATTTCACCTTCCCCTTTTGCCTAGCTCATGGTCATCCAATAATAAGATAATAACAATAGTAGTGATAAAAAAAATCATAACAATCCCATTTAGGTATGCTCTCCTCATGCATGCACACACACACACATGCATGTAAACGTCTGTATGTACACATATATATACATAGCTATCCTACTGCATGTTTGCATGTTTTGATCTCTCGATATATCAATTGGTGATCTGCGAAAGGTCATATTATGTCTGACTGGAAGCTCTCACTAAGCATGATGGTGGTCTTCAAAACTAAGTTCTTCGCCGCATACCGAGGGTCGGATCAATAAGTATGGTTGCATTGCATGCTTGAATGTATGTCCGGGTCTTGCATTGCATTCTCATAAAATCATCACAAAATTCTGGCATGTCCCTCACAGACCCCTCCCTCAGACATAAAAATTCCACCTCCCAGATCCATCATCTCCCCTCCGGTCAGCCCATGTTTTAAGTCAGAACTCCTTTCAACCCTGTCTGTTCTAGATCTGTGAACTAGTCAGACTTAAATTCCACCACGGAAGGTTCTACCCCCAAGAAAAATCCCTCCTTAGCCTCAGATCGTAGATCTCGGAGATAGCTTCACAACGGCGCCAGCCCCACCTCAATCCAACGTCATCCCTGGCTGTGGCGTCTGTTGTCGTGGAGGTGCACAGCTCTATCCAGAGCCCGGACAGCTAGCAGGGGGGACCCAAGAAATTCTTCAAAAAATACGCCGGAGGTGACTCAGCAACCGTCGCTCCCAGGGGTCGACTAGGGACCCACTGCCGTCGTCCAGGTGATCCGCCGCCATCAGAAGCTTATCGAAGATCATCGTCCCTTTGGAGGTCGTCGGCCGCTGCCCTGCAAACCAACTATTCATAGAACTGGGATCGTTGCCCGCCGCCCGCTCGAGCATCTCCGACTACTGCCTGTCAACCCGAGATTGGTGCTCCCGGACCCCACATGTCACTTGTTACCTCCCCGCGTGGAGTGGGCCTAGAATTAATTCTATAATTTAATATTTATATTTGTACTGGGAGTCACGGATCTCGACCGGGAAGTCTTCCCCATGCCCCAAGCGTGGAGGTACACTCACCTCCCTCTTGCTCTTACTTGCTTAGCTAGTATACGCTTTAGAAGCCACTACATGTGCATTAGTTAGGTTCCTAGCTAGTTTAGTTTAATCATCGTTGTGAGTTAGAGAGCGTGACCCATCCCATGACTCGTTCTGAGCACGATAGTGAGCTGACCACCCCAGACTCAAGCCGATTACTCAACCGTGCTGACTGACACGTTTCCCTCGCTGGGGACGACCGTGGGTGAGTGCTTCTTGTTTAGGGCTTGCTTGCCTCTTCTGGAACCACGTTAGGTGCCGAATCATGGGCATAGTCATTGGTCGCGGCGTCTAGAGTCCAAGGTTCGCACAAGTCCGTCGAGTCTCATTGTCATCCCGCATCAAAGTGGTGTCAGAGCGGGTTGAGTCTAGGGTCCTCTTTGCCAAAAAGAAATCAAAAAAAAAAAAGGTGTTTCGAGTTTAGTCGTCTTGTCTTAGGTTTGCATTGGTCCATCCTCATAGGTCTAGTGAGTCACCCCCTAGCTCCCTTTAGGCCCCTTGTATGCCCACTCATGGAGGTACTCAGTACCATCGCCCTGACACTATGGGTGAACCCCGAGGTGCCGCCCAAGGAGGCCATTCTCTAGAGGACATGATAGCACTACTCATGGAGCGCATGGATAGGTTCAAGCAAACTCTTAGGGAGGATACTGAGCGCATGGAGAGCCGATTCAAGGCCATGGAGGACCACACTGAGGCTTTCGACCGATCTATCCAAGGTTTGGTTGGAAGGTTAGAGAGTGTGGAGAAAACCCCCCGCCGGGACCAACCCAAAATTCTTCTGACCCCTCAGGCGCCGGCTGCCCAGCCCGCCCCACCTTGGGTTGAGGAGCGACGGCCACGTGCCCTCCATTTTGAGGACTACGCGTTCGATAATGATTATGAGGGAAATGGCCAACGCCGGCATGGTCCATGATCACAAAGGGATGATGAGGACGAGCGGATCCTCAAGACCGTTCGTGTGGACCCTCCCATGTTTGATGGGTCCAAGGCTTTAGACCTGCAGGTCTATCTTGATTGGGAGGCCAGCATGGACTGGTACTTCGAGTGGTTTGAGATGACGGACCACCGGAGGGTCAAGTATGCCAAAATGAAGCTGTAGGGGCAAGCACAAACTTACTGGAGCAATGTGGATAGCTTGCTATCTCAGCGTCATAAGCCCCAGGTTGATTCTTGGGATGAGATGAAGGGAAAGCTTAGGCATAAGTACCTTCCTGTCACGTACCGTCAAAGGCTCATTGATAGGTGGCAGAATCTCAGCCAAGGGGATTGGTCTGTATCTGACTACATCACGGAGTTTGATGAATATTTCTTGCGATGTGGTGTCACAGAGGAGAGCACCATGCCTATTTCTTGCTTTCGTCATGGTCTGCGGCCCCACTATTAATATGAATTATTTCACCGCAATGTGACCACCTTGGAAGATGCATATCAGGTTGCTCTTGAGTTGGAGCAGTTTGAGGCAGAGTTCGTTCCCGTCCAGCGATCGGGGATCACTTATCAATGTGCGGCTGACTCTCGTACCACACCCAGCTCTTATAGTCGGTTCCCGGTGGTTCGTCCCCCGGAACCCCCTCGCCTGGACCCCACTGCTCCTAGGCCGTGCATTGTCCCTCCGATGTACCCTCCCCCTTGCCTGCATGCACCCATCCCTGCCCCGCGACCTCATCAACCCACAGTGCCGACTCGGCCTCTCCTTCCAACACCCCCAGTCCGTCGTGAGGACAAGGGTAAGGGGCCGATGATCGGTGGAACTTCCCAAGGCACCGGGATGCGAGGCCGTTGTTATAGTTGTGCTGGAGTTGGCCATTTTGCGAGCAAGTGTCCCACTGAATCACTTGTTATTACAGACACGTCGGCCTATGACCCCACGCTCGAGTTGGTGCAATTCAGTTATGAGCCAGACCAAGATCTGGCTGAGGAGGTTTTTGATGAGTTGTTGGAGGGCGAGCAGGTTGACGTCCCTGGTACCCAGTATCAGGATGGCGTATAGTTGGGTGTAGTCAAGTGCATCCTGACTCAGCCTCAGGTGAGTGACGACTGGTGTCGTACCACCATCTTCCACACATTTTGTAGGCTGGAAGGGAAAGCCTATAAGGTGATTATAGATAGCGAGAGCTATATTAACGTTATCTCCACGGGCACAATTAAATGCCTTGGTTTGACGCCGGTGGATCACCCCGCACCATATAGAGTATCTTGTGTGGATTCCACTTCTATCCCGCTCAGACTGCAGTGTTTGGTGCCGCTGCAGTTCCAGGCATACCATGATGCGATGTCTAGTCGAGTTGTAATTTTCTGTTTCTTGAGTCAGATGATGTAAGAAGGTCCAAGGTCATGGTCTTATGTACTTGTGATTATTATTATGAAATAAAGTTAGAAATTTGAGTAAATTACTTGTAAAGTCTCATTGTGCGTGATTGTCTTGCGCCCTGATTATCTTGCTTGCAAGAGACTTACCATGTCGATTGTTCACATCTCCCGAGAATACTTTCGCTATACCAAAAGCTCGGGGCGTGACATGCTATCTCTAGGCCAACAATCTGGTATCAGAGTAGGTCTCTATTGTTGCATCAATCTAATGGTTGTAGAGAAAAGATCCTTAGGATATGGGCAGTAAGGGAATGCTCATAGAGGGACATTCTATTCATAGACCTCTTTTCTTTGATGGGTCAAACTACACATATTGGAAGAATAGGATGATTGTGTTCTTGCAAGCATAGGAATACGATGTTTGGAGCATTGTTAGTAAGGGTCCTTATCAATTACCTATTGATGAGAACAATTGGACTGAAGAACACATCATAAATTCTTGTTCTAATTTTAAAGCTATGAATATCATCCAGTGTGTTATACATCCAAATGAGTACTCACACATCTCCATGTGTTCACCTGTGTAGGAAATGTGGGAGAAGTTGAGGCTAATCTATGAAGGCATGTCAGAAGTAAAGGAAACAAAAGTGAATCTCTTAATCCATGATTATGAGTTGTTCACAATGAAGCCCGATGAGACGATTTCACAAATGTTCGCCAGGTTGAGTGAAATCACCAATGGGCTAAAAGCATTGGGAAAGGATTACACGAACCAAGAATTGGTGAGGAAGATTCTACGATCCTTGTCACCACAGTGGCATACAAAAGCAACTATGATCAAGGATTATAAGGACCTCACGACACTCACTATGGATGGGCTGATTGGGTCATTAACGACCTATGAAATCAACTGATGCGGGACGCTATGCCAACTAGGAATCTATGCGATGACACAACTAAATGGGCAACTAAAACCAACAATGACACAATAGATCAAGTAATGTAGGCTCGGCACCTAAGACGCCCTGATGCGAGACGCTATGCGAACTAGGACTCTATGCGATGACGTGACTAAATGGGCAACTAAAACCAGCAATGACACAATAGATCAAGTAACATAGGCTTGACACCTAAGACTCCCAAGAGAGAAACTACACTAATATCAAGCAACACAAGCTCGCAATCGTCTCCAAGCGAGGGAAACGCGTGGATCCGCACAGTTGAGGAACCGACAGAGTCTAGGGTGGGCAGCTCACTCTTGTGCTCGGATTGAGTCACGGGACGGTCACGCTCTCTCACTGGGATAGTGATAAATGATAACGAGCTAGGAACCTAACAAACACACAACCATCGGCTTCAATAGAATATACGGAACGAGCAAGCGAGACTATGTGAGGAGTGATCACGTACCTCAACCCTCAAGGTGTGGGGAAGACTCCCAGCCAAATCACACATTCTCTGGTACAAGAAGCTAAAATGAGTACATATCCAAAATTCATGCCCACTCCTCGTAGGGAGGTAAAAGGCTACAGCAAGCAAATCCGGGGAGGTGTGAATGGGTTGACGGGCCACAAGTTGATGAAGTACAGCAACCATAAAGTGCTGCGAACCGGTACGAGCTAGGTTGCACCACGGACCGGTCTGTGTCCAGCAGTGAGGAAGGCACGTCACAGATGCTGAGAATGGAGTAAATGTCTCTGGCAGTATGTTGCAGTGGGTGACGATCCTCCAGGAAGAAGACAAAAGTCGATGGAGCCAGCTTGAACCTCTGGTGTAGCCACGAACCGGCGGGCAGACTGTAGGCTGGACACCACAGATGCTGACAACCAGTGGGCAGCGTGGCCTAGAATGTGGCCTTCTGTTCATCCTCTGATCAAGAAATTTGGCGTGGACGTGGGCAAGAAAGTCCCTGCAATGCTCATGGAAGAAGGGTTACAGTAGAGCACCGTGGGAGCTGGGATGGCTCAGGAAGTGTATGCTTGTGCGGTCTAGCTTGTCTGTAGGTAGCAGGACAGATAGAGGAAGATGGACGTGGTAATGGGGTTTTCAGGTGGTTTCTAGCCCTGGGATTCCACTGGAGGATAGGGGAGGGATGTGGGAGGATGGAGGATTGATGGTGGGGTCACATGTAGTGGAGATTTAGGGCGTGAGGAGTGGTGGATGGTGATGCTCTATTCCATAAATCTATGCAGATTGACTATTTAGTAGAGATGGAGGACGTGGATACGTAGGGCAAACGGACTCAGAACAACGTAAAACGGCAATTAAGGATGTTTTAAGGTGTGGGGAATAGGGATACCAAGTTTCAGGGTGTTTGGACATGTTTTTTGGGGCGAAGTGATGGTTGTGGTCGTGCTCTATCCCAACAGACCTGCATAGGTGCAATCTACATGGGTCAGAGAGGCTATGAAGAGAGGGGTGGCTACAGAGGGATTTTGGATGAGATTTTTGGACTGGAGAGAGGTATAGATGTGGGGAGGATGCAGTCAAAAGATGGTGGCAATCAGAGAAGGGAAATGGGGTGAACTAATCTGTTATCACGTGCTCTAGCTCTCTGGGGAAGCAGATCTATTCAGTCGGGGAGAACAATCTCCCTGGCTTGATCCGGTGGCGGATGAGGGCAAGGCTAGGATCGTAGCGAAGAGGACTGGATGAAGCACATATAAACCATATATTGGACTCAAATTCATAGTAGAGAGGCATGGAGGAATTTTGGAAGTTGCAGGTCAAAGCAGGCGAGTGCAGCAGCTACAGTGGCGATGAAGATATGGCTCAACGTCTCACCAAACCAAGGGCATCTCACCCAAAAACCCTATGCATCTCTCCAAGGGGTTTGCTTGTCTCAAGCAAGGTCCCAAGAAGGGAAAAGTTGCAGCATTTTGGTTCTCTCAAAATTCCTTCATTCATTAATTCCACAAGATGTGTACAAGAGAGTATTTATAGAAAGAACAAAAAAAACCCTAACCCTAATAGCAATAGGAATCCCACTTGCCAGATAATCGAAGTCCATGAGAATCCCTCACGGTAAGTGGCTATCCCAGGTCTGTCCCAGGACGTAAGACATATGCTACGCCTACCCATGCCTGAGTCAATGGGTTCCAGCGGCCACATGCCCCTCGGTGCGCTTCGATCGCTCATCTCAAAAAAAGACGTCGGCATGCGTTATTGCGGTTCGCCTGAAGCCACAGAGTTCGCGACCGATCATCATGCCAAGCCACCTTCGCCTGCCTAATAGGCGGAGTTCTGTTGGTTGGCGCTTTGCTGACCCTGGCGACGCCTGCCTGACTTAGATGACGCCTCATAGGCAACACAAACGAATTAGACCCTTGAGCACAGAGCTATACCGTTCGGTTTAAGGACTTATACCCGGGTCACTGCACTGCTCGGCTCAAGAGCGTGATCCATATCGCCACTCAATGGCAGGTGATCTGCATACTGCATTGGCGACAGGGCGCGGATAGCCACCTTGGAAAGTGCAGTAGATTAGGAAATCTACTGGCATGGACTGGTGAGCGGTCACCCTGTATCGCTGACGATGTCAGAGAGCGCCGGGCTCATCGCCTTCCTCAATGCACTTTCATCACCTCTTTCTCATTGAGCGCAGTGGTTACCAAGAAGACCACAAGATAGTACTTAGGCGTCGTTTTTACTGCCGTTCGGCTGCCGCCATCCACTTATTCATGGCATCCAATCCAAGCGATAGCATTGCATCCTGAACAACGACAATCCGATTCAACATTTCACCATCATCTGACTCTTCCCGCTCCTCGGCCTCGGCAAAAAGGCGCGTCATCAGTTGAGTCAATCGATTCTCGTGATCATAAAAGTACGGCTTAACTCGACCGATATAGTCAAGGTAAATTTCGATCGCATTGAGCGCGTAATCAGGGTCTCGTTGCGCGGTAAAACTCAGCCAGTCGTGGAAGCCAAATGGCGCACTCTGCGATTTGTTGCCATGGACCAATAGAACGCTGAAGTACTTACGAATCAATTCAATCGGCACTAGACCCGATGTATCAGTAGCGTGGTAAATTTGATCCAGCTGACTTGCGACAGCTTTTGCATGAGATTGACTCATACCTAAGCCAGCTTCGAGACCCGCGATACACTGATCCGACTGATGCTTAACATTTTCCGGGTGAGACCAAACGCTAGCCCCTCCCTGCCAAGCGTCCGTACTGTTTAGTGCTGCGAACTCTTCTAGCAGCACATCGAAATCGAGATGTCCCGCCAGTGCCGCCAACGCCGAGATGCGCCCCCAGGTTTCCAGATCTTTACCCACCCCTTCCGTGCGAAGACGGGTCAGAATCGGGCCCCCTTTGTCGAAATGATGGTAATAAGAGTGATAAAGGCATGGCTCGGCTGTTTGCCAAAGCCCGGAACCATCCTTCATCGCTGCTTGAAATAACTTCCATCCGAAATCTAGATTCTTGCTTTGAAGGTAAGCCAAGTGGCGTAGAACAGTAGCTCGGATTGGCGCCTGTTCGCTCCCAGCAAAACCTAGCAGGATCGACGGCAGCATATCCGGATAAGAAACGCCTTTGTCTTCACAGTTATTAGCTAAGATCACCAGAGCTTCGGCAACTTGGCCGCCAGCCATATTGATGCCCGCAGTGAGCAGATCAATCGAATCGCCCTTAATACCACTCTCTTCGCGAAAATTGAGGGCAACTCTTGGTGACATATGAGCCCTCCGTTGGACATTCCGTTCCTTCAGACTGGCAAGTTAGTTATTGGGACCTCCGTAAGTCTACGCTAACCTTGGATTCCCTCAAGGCAGTAGAGCTAGTTGTAGCTAATCACCTAGACTTCCAGATTGTCATGATTTTCATATGATTTATTGATGTCGTCATTACTACAAGTTCTGTCCTGGAACTCTATGTTCATGAAATCTATCTTAATGTTCCTACATGACTTGATCCTTGGAATTCTTGGCCATTAAAGTGGAATTAGTCTAGATAAATGTCAGGGGCTATGGGTCCCAAATAGATGACATTTAAATGCTAGTGTTTTAAAAATAAGGGGTCCTGATCTGATCCCACGGGTGAGGCAAAGTCCAAACATATACCGGTATTATGATGATCATGTGCTGGCATTCACCAAACTCGGTCTATGACATTTAGGGGCAATCATATAGTCGTGAGAACCCCTAAGTGTGTAGCCAAATCCTACCTAGTGCTATTCCATGAGGGGCTGTCTTATAGTCGTGATTTTCCCTTAGCACGTCGGCCAATCCTACTTAGTGTTGGTAGAAGTTATTGCTCTACTTCTATATTGTTTAAAGTTCATTATGAATGTTCTTGAATTGTCTTAATGATAGTACTTATTATCCCATCATAAAAGTTTTTGATATATTCTTTTATCAATCTACTTGTTCACATATTTTTGAAAAATGTCCATCATCTTGCCTATTCTCATGATCTTGAATTTTATCTTGTGCCATTATAGATCTTGATTTCTATATCTTGCATGACCTGCATGAGCATGTTAAACTGTAATTGACTTAATGCTAGCTTGACATTTGAGATATAATTCCTACTGAGCGTTCGCTCACACAGTTTATTTCCAACGTTTTTCAGGTAATGACCTTAGTGACGAAGAGACCGAACATGGCGGGCAAGGGCAAGAGTGAAGAGAACTTGACATCTAGATGAACTGTCTAGTCTGTTTATCTCACGTCTTATGGTTAAGTCGAGTCGAGTGTCTTATTGTAAATTTTCCTTTATTGAGTCTTTTCTTTTATTGGGTCTAATTTGTAATAAATGTATATTGGAAATAAAATTCTATTTTGTTCAAATTACATCTTGTCTTAACTATATTCTGATTGACATGACTGTTTAGCTGTCACATTCCGAGCAAACGAACACGTTCCGCTACTATCGGTTTGGAGCGTGACAGAAGGTGGTATCAGAGCCTAGGCTTTCTAAATCCCTAGGTCATCTAGTCCAAGTTATAGATTGAGTTCTCCTTGTCAGTTATCCTATAGGAATCCCGTGAGATTTGGGTAGAGCTGTGGGCTAGCGGTCCAAGAAGCGACCGCTAAGCGTTTGTGAGCTCCTGGAGCTTAGCGGTCCAAGGGTAGACCGCTAGGCTGGCCTTAGCAGTCTAGGGGTAGACTGCTAGTCTCCCTAGCGGTCCATGGGTAGACCGCTAGGTGATTTTCATGCTTGCCATGTCCGTTTCGCATTGTGTAGGTCTCAGGTCAGTCCGGTTGTGACCCAATGACTGTCCTATGACTCCGTGAGTGTCCCAGATATTGTGGGTTTCACGTTCGTGTTTTAGGGGTGTCTGAAGATATCACGTTACCTCGGTTACTGTGCCCTTGAGTCTTGGAGTCTTAGTGACCCCATGTGTGTTCCGAGTGTCGAGGGGGCCGTGTGTATGGCCTTGGACTGTGAGTCCAGTTGACCAGCGTGGGGCTGGAGATTTTCTGTGTCACTATGATTTTAGACCTAGGGATTAGGCCAGATGGACGGCGATGTGCCGCCACGTGTGACGGTCTTGACCTGAGTCGTGTGACTCAAGGATCGTTGAATTTAATAGGTCTAGTGGGCTGTCCAGAGTCTAGTGGCCGCGAGTCACTTGTTCCTTCACGTTACTCGAGGTGGGTGCGTGCATGATTTTCTGTGCCCACGTTCTGTGAGCCCCCACTAGTCGTAGCCTTCTTACGACATGCGTGTGCTGACCCACCCGGGGTTGGTGGAGCGTCGTACCCGAGAGAGATGATTTTTAGGCTAGTGATCGAAGGGCCCCCACGCGCAGCCTGAGTCTGGGCTTCGGGGGAAGACCAACTAGAGGACAGACCTAGGGCGTATGGTCTGTGTGTGTACACTTGGGTGAGGGCGGTGGACCCGCACTGATGAGCGTGACCTCAGCTAGTCCTTGTCCCGTGTTCCTAGTTACTGTTCGGTGCCTTAGCCTCCGCCAGCGGCATCATAGGTAGACACCTGAGGCTATGAAATAAGTCATCAGTGGACACATCCGGCCTTGCTTCTGGTGGGTGGTACTCCCATCACGTGACGTGAGTTGTTGTGTCACGGGTTTCTGTTTCCCGTCTGCGAGACAGGGCTTCGTGTGTGGTTTCGGGAGTGTTCCCGTAGTCATGGTCTGGGGTTTCCAATGAGCGTCACCGAGGGCTTTCCCTAGACGACGTGAGTTTACGATGGCGAGGTCGTGACAGTGTTTCCAGACTGCGTGGTTTCGACGTGGGCCTTGTCTGTGAGGACATGCCCCCACGAGAGAGGTGTCGTGGCATTTTCCTAGTAGCATGATTAGGGTGGTTCATGTTCTGGTTGTCCCCTGACCGTGGGATCAGGATGTCAGGTTCGTGGCTTGGTTGTTCCTTGATTGGGAGACCAGGTCATGTTTTTCTGTATAGTAGGAGTGGTTGTAAAGTCGAGATTTTACGGGCCGCTGTGTTTACTGTACCTGCTGTGACTGTTGTTCTAGCTATAGTTGCTGCTTTTTGTGCCGTCGTTATTTTCAGTTGGGGTTCCGCGGGACCCCTACTGAGCCAGTGATAGGAGGCTTACCCCTGGTTTTCAGGTGCGGTGGATCTTCCTCGAGGTTCGAGGGCGCGCGAGGAGGTTCTTAGTTGTCAGCTCGTCGGGCCAAGTGTTCACTTGGCATGTGGTACATTTTACAGCTTTAGACTGTACTTTTATTGGACTGGACTTTGTTGTAGTTAGTTATTTATTTTTGTTAATTGTTGAATTATCCTGCATTATTTCCTATTTCTATGTACACCACACCTATCCTTTTAGCCCTTCCTTGTCCTCCCGCTCGTGGGCGGCGGTTCGGGATTCGAATGGTATCGGGTCTTCCCAACATCTGAATCTCGGGTCGCTACAATCGGAGTTCACCGGAGACTAGACGCGTCGTCCTGGTTGTGGTCGCAATAGGAACCGCCCTGGAACCTAGCGATATTGTGATAGACCGTTTATTTCATTGGCCCATCCTAGCTCTTTGCGGCTTTTGTTAGATAGTTTTTATGCAGAGCGGTCACTCGACAAATCGTCTCTGCCTATTATTTTCAAATTATGATAAAGCGTATCATGGAGCGATCTATTGACTGACCGTTACCCTTGGTTAGCGGCGCTTGACAGACTGCCTTTGACGCACAGTTTATGCTTTGTTTCCTGTTTTAAAAATTGTGTTTTATCTTGTCAAATTATGGGTAGGATAGAAACCCACATAAAAATTGGAATATCTGAAACATGCTTGATTTAACTATGTTTATGACTGAATTTTACCTCGTCCATCTACAATCATATTTCATTTCTTCTACAATAATTAATAAAGCATAAATTGTAAATTATTGTTACATTGATTATAATGTTGCAAAGTGGAAAATTTACTAGGGTTATTCTAACAATCATGCCACTCCGATGGCACAGGCTGACCGTTATACACTATTTTTTGATGTTTTATTAGCCCCTGATCTTGTAATAGTTGGGACATTCCGCCGGATATTCCTTCAGTCAGAGTAGGACCTCTATTATGAGACCTCGGTAAGTCCCCACGAGCCTGGGATTCCCACTAGGACGTCGGACGGATTGTACCCCCAAATCCTACACCTATTGACTCAATCAGATTGCATGGTGTTATAGCCAGGAATCGGGACTATCCTGTTTAATCGTGGCCCTTCTGGGACTGCTACCATCAGGTTGCGGCCCAGGTGTGACTGCTTAACCCTTGAAGCGGCGCTATTGTGACCGCATCTAACTAGCTAAGTGCCAGGTTCTGCGGGTCAATTTTTCCTTGAATTTTAGTTGACCTAGCCATGTTTGAGTCGATCTTTAGCCTCTAACTCGACCTGAGAGGTGTGGGCTGGACCCTGGTTCGGTTCCACCATGTCTCGGGCAGACTGGGAGCCCATTAAGTCGACTACTGTAGTCTTGCTGGGCCCAAATTAGTTACGGTTAACACTGGACCGTCTTTATCTCCTAAACAGGCTTTTGAAGACCGTTTGTGTGGTGGGGCAGCCCAATGGAGACTATTTCCTTTTTGTTGTGGACCAAAAACCTTTATGTTCTAAACGGCCCAGTGTTTCCAGCCAATGTCTTTGTCACATGTTTAATTCCTTCTGAGAGAAGAGATACTTGAGACTCTTGTGATCGGAGTACATGGTGAACTTTTCTCCATAGAGATAGTGTCTCCAGATCTTTAAGGCAACCACTACCGCAGCCAACTCTAAATCATAGACCGGGTAGTTCTCCTCACGTTTCTTTAATTGTCGAGAGGAGTAAGCTATGACTCTTCCTCGTTGCAGCAACACACATCCGAGGCCAATGCCATAAGCATCAGTGTATACCTCATATTTCTCCCCTTCAACTGGTAAAGCTAATACTGGGGCAGTAGTCAAGTGATCCTTTAGAGCTTGAAAATTTCTTTCATAATCTTCGCTCCATTCATAATGAATCTCCTTGCAGGTTAGCCTTGTAAGAGGTATGGCGATCTTGGAGAAGTCCTTTATGAATCACCTGTAATAGCCAGCTTGACCCAAGAAACTACAGATCTCGGTAGCATTGGTCGGTCTTCCCCAATTCTTCACAGCCTCTACTTTCGATAGATCCACTGATATTCTATCTTTAGAGATCACATGGCCTAAGAAAGATACTTCCTCGAGCCAAAACTCATATTTGCTGAACTTTACATATAGTTGATTTGTCCTCAAAATCTGTAATGCAATCTTTAAATGCTATTCATGTTCTTTCTTGGTCTTTGAATAAATCAATATGACATCAATGAAGACCACAACAAATAGATCTAACTGAGGCCTGAATATGCTGTTCATTGATTGCATAAAGGCTGCGAGAGTATTTGTTAGTCTAAAAGACATAACAAAAAATTCATAGTGCCCATACCTACTCCTAGACACGGTCTTATGAATGTCCTCATCTTTGATCCTTAGTTAGTGATATCCCGACCTGAGATCAATCTTCGAGAAATACTTAGATCTAGATATTTGATCAAATAACTCGTCGATCCTCGACAGTGGATACTTGTTCTTGATAGTGAGGTGATTCAACTATCGATAGTCGATGTATAGTCTCATCAATCCATCCTTCTCCTTTACAAATAGTACGGGCACTCTCCACGGGGAAGTGCTTGGTCTGATTAATCCTTTCTTTAAAAGCTCCATTAGTTACTCTTTTAACTCCTTGAGCTCGGCAGGGGACATCCTATAAGGTGCCTTGGAAACTGGACCAGCACCAGGGACCAGGTCGATGGTGAAGGCCACTTCTCTTTGTGGGGGTAGTCCAGGCAAATCCTCTGGGAATACGTCAGGAAACTCTCGAACTATTGGGATGTCTTATATCTTGGACTCCTTAGTCTCTTTTATGGTGACAAAAGCAAGGAAAGATACACACCCTTTCCTTATTAGCTTACTTGCTCAGAGGGCTGAAATAAGAGGTGACTTGCTTCGACTCTTAGGGCTAGTGTAGACAAGTTTCGGGAACTCCTTGAAAGTTACCTTGCCATTATGGCAATCAATAGTTGCTTGGTATTTGGATAACCAATCGGCTCCTAATATGACATCATAGTTTTTCATGTCTAGGCATATTAAGTTGGTAGGTAAATTCTCCTCTTTCACCATAACTTCACAATTCAGATAATGGTGTGTGATTTCAGATTCATTTCCGAGAGGGGTTGAAAGAATTAGATCTATCCATTCTGGTTCCACAGGTAGTGGATCAGCAAAATTCTTAGAAATAAAAGAATGCGATGCACCGGTATCAAACAAGACATTTACAGAATTGGAACAAATCTTTAGTGTACCTTCCACCAGTCCGCCTTCGTCTTGTTCCACCTCTTGGAGAGCTTGGAGGCATGCTTGCTTCTTCACCGGTCGCTTCTCGTCTCCGGATTGATCATTTATTAACGGACAGTCAGGAATCCAATGATCACGGCTCCCACAATGGAGACAAGCTCCTAGTCTTCTCCAACATTCTTCGGCTCTGTGACCGGCCTTGTCACAATGTTTGCACACCTCTTTGGGAGGTGCGGCAGTAATGGAGAAAGGCTTGTTATTCTTCTTGAGTTTCTTCTCCTGGGAGGAATCTCCTCTATTGCTGGCCCTCTTCTTGTTAAAGGTTGGCTTAAAAGTGCTGGCACTTGTAACCTGCTCCTTCTTGTCTCTCCCACGGATCCGATCTGACAGCTCTGTGGCATCTTCTAGTAACTGGGCTCTTTGCACCATCTCCGAGTAGACTTGAATGTCCATTGGCACCAGTTGGGTTATATATTGAGGTCGAAGCCCATTAAGGAATCTTCACGCCTTCATTTTTTCAGTACTTACTAAGTGACTTGCGTACTGTGATAGCCTAGAGAATTGGGCCTCATATTTGGCCACGGATAACGTCCTCTGTTTTAGTGCAGCAAACTCCGCAGCCTTCTTTTATTGGATACGATCTGAGAAGTATTTGTTGTTGAAGTGTTCAACAAACTCGGCCCATGTAACAGGATATTGTCCCAATGTAGCTTCTACGGACTCCCACCAGAATCGGGCGTCCCGTTCAAATTGAAAAGTTGCTAGTAAGATCTTCTCTTCATCCGTGCATTGCATGACACAGAATATGTGTTCAATCTCCTTAATCCAGTGCTCGACATCGTCAGGATCGGTCGAGCCAGTGAACTTGGGAGGGTTCATATTACGGAAACTCCGATGGAGTTTGCCTGCTTCTTGGTTTGCTCCGCCTTGCGCCACTTGCTGTAGCGCCTGGGTAAGGCCTTGTACAGTGCATTGCATGTTACGCCACTGGGCACGTTCAGCGGCCATGGTCCTATAATTATTTAAAATAATTTTATTAGTATATAATTAACCAAGAGTTTAACTTCCTAAGTTATCTTAACCCATGGTTCTACCCAATCTGACCCGGTAAGGTTTAAACCTATCCTTGGACTTGGGTTCCTTGGAATTGAATATCCTAAGCTCTGATACCACAAAAACTGTCACGCCCCGAGCGTGGAATGAACCTGGTATGCGTGACGAGTTTACATTAATCATGTCAATCAGAGCGTAAGTGTATTCGACACAAAAATAGAGCGCGCACAAGTAGAGATAACCAAGCCCTTGGTACTGGGAAGTCATCCTTAGGACATTCTTTATTGAGACCCAAAAGTCGACACAGATGTAGACTTGACCATTCTTCTTCATGGCTGGGACAATGTTCGCAAGCCAGATCGGGTAGATGTATGGCTCGATGAAGTCAACCTCCGCCAATTTGTTGACTTTAGTTACAACTTGGAGCTCCAGCTCATGGCACATACACCACAGCGGCTGATTGATTGGAGTTACTGAGGGAGAGATGGCTACCTCGTGTTCCGCTACAGAGGGATCTAGCCTTGGTATCTCTTTGTTGGTCCAAGTGAAACAGTCTTTGTATTCAAGCAGGAGTTGCTTGTAGTCCTGCTTCTCTATTTTATTAAGGAGAGAGCACCGACGAATGTCAACTGGTGTGTTTCAGCTTCAACGAAGTAAATCTTGACAAGTTCATCAACAGTTGCTTGGCCATCGTCCTCTAGCTCAAGAGGAGTAGGTCGGAAGTCGATGAAGTCATCATCGTCGGTGTCGACTTTGCATACTTCTTGATTTTTGAAGCCATTGGTTGATGCTGGTGGGACTGGGTGATCACCAATACGGGACCTCAATGGGGTTGTCTTGGGCCGCCAACATCTATTGACTGGGGCTTTCCAGGATCGTCAGCTGACAACAGCAAGGTCTCTGTAAAGCTGTCAATGGATGCGATTAGGCTCTTTTGGAGATTGTGAGCCAGCACCACTGAAGCTTCTCTAGTGTTGTATGCCAAAGCTGTCAAAATCTCTTGACAGGTGTCGTGGGCAACTTCCTCACTTGGAAGATTTGCATCATTGGATTCCTCCACAGACTGGGAGACAGGGGGAGCTTTTTTAGGCCCAATTTCTTTGACAGAGAGTGCTGAATGCTCATCTATTTTCTGGGTTGGGGTACCAGACTTGGCAGGGAGCAAGATCAAGATCTCATCTTCCTCATCCCCAGAGTTGTCAAATTTCATATCAGCATCAGTCTGGCCACTGATTGGCTGAATCAGACCCACGACGTTGACTGCATAGTAGACGTGAAAGTCTGGGTCTTGGTCATAGCCGAGTCCCCTTGTATCTTTGTAGGAGAATGAGGGTTAGCCCCAGACCTAAGGTGGAGTTCACAACTGATGAAAATATTCACATCGTGCAGAATCCTACCACTGAGGGATATTTTGTTTTTGACACATCTCTTGGATGGGTTGCGGCATATCGTCCAATATTTGGACTACTTCAGGAATATCATCAGCTAGCTTGGGTCAGCCAAAGTCATCTTCAGGTGGGGCTTAAGGTGCCATGTCTCCCTTGTAGAAGATGATGGGCTTATTCCTATTAGCCTTCTTCTTGTTTCTAAGTTGCCATTTGTAGGTGATGACGAACATCTTCAGCTACTCGACCTTGTCCTCCTCTGATGCACAAGAGAGCTTTATGCATTCTGGTGCTAGGCATATACTCTTGTCAATACCACAGCTAATAATATTAGCCTCAAATTTGATTTTATGCCTCTCGAGATGACCTGGGGTTGATTTAGCGCTAAGGCGTAGCTGATGGAGCTTGGCCTTTACTTCATCGACGGAGAAGAGGTCATCCTCATCCTCCTCCGAGAGCCGACCATTGCGTTTGCTCTTAACTATAGGGTATGCACTAGGTCCCCTCGAAAGAGAGCGCAGCATTGGCGAGATTGCATTCTACTGGGCTGAAAGGGGATTGGTCTGCGAAGACTGTATGCTTTTCTCCATCTTTAGCATATTTGATGCGTTGATGAAGAGTTGAGGGGATGACCCAATTTTCATGTATCCAGGGTCTACCTAGTAATACTTTATAAGATGTGTTGGCATCGATGATGTAGAATGTCACCTTTGAGATGAAATCGTCAAGCACCAGATCAATGTCTACTCGGCCAAGGACATCCTCGGTATTCTGGTTAAAGCTAGATATCTTGACCGCTTGAACCTTTTGCAAGTGTGGCGTCAAGTATAGAGCCTTAAAGGTCTTCAACGGTAGGATGTTGACGGCAGCACCAACGTCCACTAGGATCTAGTTCATCTCATGACCAGTGATCTTCCCTCACATGTAGAGAGGGCGATTATGGCATGGAGAGGATAGTAGCATATCCTTTTCCGCAAATGTAACAGTGGATGCGAAGGCTTCATATGTTGCCCCTTCATTTCTACAACATGTGCTTCATAAACTTCTGGCTTCTGGAGTACTTTAATGTGAGATTCTTGCAACTCTTTACTCCAGGCAATGGCTTCCCAAATAGTAATATTTGTGGGAAATCATTTCATCTAGTGGAGGATTTTTTAGTCGACTTGAGCACAGACATCCTCTAATAAGGGTAGTATGTCAGGTAGGGCCTTGTACAAGTTGTCGCATCCCTCCCTATTGGGGAGTTGAACTACTTTCCCTTTGCCACTGGGATAGGACTGGTCGTGATCACCTGTGGGCTCTTGGAATAGTGGCGCCAGAGGTGGCTCCTCTGGAGGTGGCTGGTGGGCTGAGTCACCCTTGCCAGAAGGTCCTACTTGGTCGTCGGCCATAGCTGGAGCTGGGGTAGGGACTGGAACACTAGTGGCTTCCTCCTCCTTGCTGGAGTGGTCGAAGATGCTAGGGCCATTTTGAATCTCCACCTTTGGAATGGGCTCAGGCTCCTCCCCTTAGAAGAGGATGATTCGTTATGGGTCGAAGGTGGGTGGAGAGAGGGGTTGGTCCGCCATTCTTCCATGCTCTCTACCATGTCCCCGACCACAGCCTTGGCTACGGCCGATACTTTCAGGTGTGGGTTATAGCCCTAGTGGGGTGGTAGTTCTTTGCCTTGTCCAAGAGGCCACTGGCTCACCTCACCGAGAAGCGTTGATGTTGTCAGGTGGTGGGATCACCACCATGTTATAGGTACAACCTCGGAACATCTCTTATAGCTGCTCTGTGGTGGTCTCCTTATCACTATAAAACAAGGAGAGTTTGTCAGGAATGAGAATCCTTTCGCCATTCTTGATTTTTTGGATCATTTCTTGGACCCAGTTTTTGAGGTAGGCTTGCTTCTGGTGAATTTTGTATTTAACGCGTTGGTTGTCACAAACGCGTCACCATGGACGTCCCTCTCTTCTCGTTGCTTTGTTTACTCGAAGCAACATAATAATAATAATTCGTACTACTGTGACGCGGACGGTCCGTCCGGCAAATGGAGGAGACCAGAAAACTTCTGCCGTTCCGGCCTTCCGGGCCACCAACTCCCACTTTCGACGGGATATTCTTTTTTTCGTCGTCCAGGCCGTAGGGTTGGGTATACCAGCCGTCTGTCTGTCTGCTCCCTCTTCCCACCCGGACGACAAGTCGAGAACAAGTTCTACCTCCTTCCATTGCTTTGCCAATACGTGCGGGACACCTACATTTTTTTTTTCTAATGTGTTGATCCCGGCAGGGAGCGGGGAGATGGAGATCAGGGTGAGGAAGACGACCATGGTGCGGCCGGCGCTGCCGACGCCGCGGCGCGTCCTGTGGAACTCCAACGTTGACCTGGTGGTGCCCCGCTTCCACACTCCCAGCGTCTACTTCTACCGCCCCGACGGCTCCCCGAGCTTCTTCGACGGCCGGGTGCTCAAGGACGCGCTGGCCAAGGCGCTGGTGCCCTTCTACCCCATGGCCGGCCGCCTCCACTGCGACGAGGACGGCCGCGTCGAGATCGACTGCAACGCCGAGGGGGTGCTCTTCGTGGAGGCCGAGACGGACGGCGGTGTGGACGACTTCGGCGACTTCGCGCCCACCATGGAGCTGAAGCGCCTCATCCCCCCCGTCGACTACTCCGGCGACATCTCCTCCTTCCCCCTCCTCGTCCTCCAGGTGACCCACTTCAAGTGCGGGGGCGTCTCCCTCGGCGTGGGCATGCAACACCACGTCGCCGACGGCTACTCCGGCCTCCACTTCATCAACTCCTGGTCGGACGTCGCCCGCGGCTTCGACATCGCCATCCCGCCCTTCATCGACCGCACCCTTCTCCGCGCCCGCGACCCGCCCGAGCCGCGCTTCCCCCACATCGAGTACCAGCCCCCTCCTTCCATGAACACTACTACCCCCCAGCCGGCGCAGCCGCGGGTGGCTGACCAGTCGCCCCCGCCCCCGGCCGCCGTCGCCATCTTCAAGTTCACACGCGAGCAGGTGGACATCCTCAAGACCAAAGCCCGGGAGGAAGGAGGTGGCAAGCCGTACAGCGCATACTCGCTGGTGGCGGGGCACGTATGGCGGAGCGTGTGCCGGGCGCGGGGGCTCCCCGCCGACCAGCAGACCAAGATGTACATCGCAACGGACGGGCGGGCCCGGCTGCGGCCGAGCCTCCCGCCGGGGTACTTCGGGAACGTCATCTTCACGGCGACGCCCACCGCGGCGGCGGGGGAGATCCTGGAGGGCCCCGTGACGCGGGCGGCGGCGCGGATCCAGGACGCGCTGGGGCGGATGGACGACGAGTACCTCCGGTCGGCGCTGGACTACCTGGAGCTGCAGCCGGACCTGACGAAGCTGGTGCGCGGGGCTCACACCTTCCGGTGCCCCAACCTCGGCATCACCAGCTGGGTGCGGTTGCCCATCCACGACGCCGACTTCGGGTGGGGGCGCCCGGTGTTCATGGGACCAGGGGGGATAGCGTACGAGGGACTGGCCTTCCTGCTGCCCAGCCCCACCGGCGACGGCAGCCTGTCGCTGGCCATCTCCCTGCAGTCCGGCCACATGACCAAGTTCCAGAAGCTTGTTTACGACTTCTAGTTTTCATTTATAATAAAAAAAAAGAGAGTGGAACCTGTCCTCTGTCCTCTCCCCCCGCCCCGCCCCCCCCACTTCCTTTAAGCTGTGGAGAGAAAGGGATGCAAAAGCAGAGAGTATGATGGGTAATATCTTATACCAAAACCTGTGCTTTCTGAAAGCATATAAGAGAACATATAGAGGAAAGGACTTCAGTTTAAGAGTGTGGTGGAGCCGTGGAGGAGCTATTACTCTTTTATGTCTCTCTTTTACAGCTGCTTTCTTTGTTCTTTGAAAGGACTTTGTATATTGGAGGACGTCAGTTGAGCTGGATCGATCGAGCAGTCGATAAGAATGATAAATGTGATGAAAAAAAATATGTGACAAAGAACGTGATGATGCATATGTATGTTGGTGGCGACGTGTACTTCTTTTCCTTAGTCGGTGGTGATGGCGTTGGTGTACTCTTGTTCGATGGTGCAGTTGGTGCATCATTCCACCGCTTAGTGGTAAGCGGATGGGGACCAGAGTCTCTCACCACACGGTGAGGGAATTCGGATAGGAGAAAAGTGGGTTGTGGAGGAAAAGTAGGTAGGCTTGTCGTCTGTTGTGGAGAATATTGTTAATATTGAAGTACTCTTTACGTTCTCCCCTCTTCTAGTGGTCACGGCCCCCTCTCTCGTTTGAGTGTTCTTGGGGCCATTACAAGGTGGAATGAATCTGTGTTGGTTATAGTTATTGCTGCAGACGAATGATTGAGTGAGAAAACTGATTGAGTACATCTCAGGCACGCCCGTCGTTCGTTAGAAACTAAAGAAGGGCCCTAAGGAAAAAGGGTGGGCGTTGATGCGATTTTGCTCAATACTTACGAGGCAACTTTATTTTTCGGATCTGGATATCTTGTTCGACCTCATAGAGTCGAACATGGTACCCGAGCTCGGTTAAGAGTTTTTATGTGAGGGAGAGTGTGGGGTCATCTCTCAATTTTTTCTCATCGAAGTTGACATCCTTCTCACAGTTCGAATAATAAATCGGGCTTAAAAAAATTTATCTTTTTTCTTTATCTTTTGCACGACTTGTTATGTGTTAATAGTACTGTTGAAGTGTGATTTTGGGCATCAAACATGTGCTCAGTGTAGAGGTGAAAATATGATCTTTCAAATTTCGTATCATATTTTTAATATTTATTTATTAAGAAAGATCGTCTAGTCACTCGTGAAAGCTTCCGAAGAAATACTCGCCACATCCAACGGGTGCTCGCTAGGCTAGAGACGTGCTCGGAAGTGGATCAAGATTCTCCTCTGCAAGTGGTGCTCTCTGTCTGTAGTCATTTGTAGCCTGTAAAAAGAAAGGAGCCAACATCTCCACAATGTGACATGATCACAATGAATGCAATGGTTCATTACTTCAAGCAGAAATCCTGTGAACTCCCTGACATTCATGGCAAAAATCTGAATGGTTTGGGACTAGGTCACATAGATCCTGGTCCCATCATGCTTCAGAACTTTGGGTCAGACACCTGAGCCTGACCTGCATCACCTGGGCACTAACTGAGCATGCTCAAGATGCAATACGTTAACCTCGATGAGTATGCCCCATCTAGCTTGGATGAAGTTGCCAAAGCTATTTCTATGACCAATGAATCTGTCTTCGTTATTTAGGTCAGCAATGTCAAATATTTGGCCATGAGATTGACATTTTGAAGACAAAGTGGCTCTCAGAAGACCAGGTGGGGGAAGAGCGAACCAATTTGAAATCAATTGCAACATGCAGTCAATAATGATTTTAAGTTATGCAGCATATATAAACATATAGAACAAAATCAGGGAACTCACCAACAAAATTGTTGTACAACATCAGTTGGATGGCACAGATAACAAACATCAATGATGCTTTTTTTCTAGATTCTGGTAAGCATTGTACAACAAGCCACAATCATTAGTTATGCCTTGTGTCATTTTAAGCCCATCCTATGACACGTGATGAGTGTGGTGTCCATCAAACCTAGCTTTTATCCCGTTGTCTACAGAAACTTAGGAAGGCTCTCCAGAAGCTTGGAATCCTTCCCATGATCAGAAATACATTGCAAAATTGTTGAGGTCATTCCTTTGTCAGGCACAACACCACTATCAGCCATTTGTTGAAGTAGGTCAATGATTTCCCTAGTTTCACCCTTGGTGCTAAAACCACGAACTAGGGAATCATAAATTTCAACATTAACAGGAAGGCCATTAGCCCTCATCATTTCAAGCAGTTCCTTGGCTTCTTCCAACTGTCCTGCTTTGACACTACTGTCAATTAATGTTGAATATGTTATAGTATCAGGAGCCAAACCCCTCTGAAACATTTCTGTTAGCAATGATTTAGCAACTTCAAGATCACCCACTTTACTGGCTCCAGCAATTAGAGTGTTGTATGAGACAATATCAGGTTCAAAGTTACTGTCTTTCATCTCATGAAACACTTTCATGGCGTACTCCATTTTATGTTTTCTGCACACAAGTGCCAGTAACACATTGTATTGAAACAAAGTTGGTGTTGCTCCATCATTCTTCATTTCATCGAAATACTTTTCCACGGCGTCTGCTTGTCCCATCTTGCAGAATCCATCTATTATGATGTTATTAGTAACAGAGTCAGGTCTCAACCCCACAGAAATCATTTCTCCTCGAAGTTGCATAGCTTTATCAACATTGTGGATCTTCAAAAGGCCATCAATTAGTGTATTGTAAATCACCAAATCACCAATATTTCCCTTGTCCAACATAGAATGATAAAGATGCAAGGCCTCATCAATCCTGTCTTCCTTGCAGAGTCCATTAATAAGTATGCCAAAGGTTATAGCGTTTGGCTTAACCCGATTGCCATCGAGCTCTTTCTTAAATAGCTCCATAGCCTCATCAACCCTCTGACTATCACACAGTCCCCTGATCATAGTGTTGTAAGTAACAACATCAGGCGATTTTCCCATGATGATCATCTTGTCCAAAAGTTCAAAAGCATCAGAGACAAACCCATTCTTGCACAGGCCATTGATCAACACATTGTATGTCACGGTATTGGGCTCCTCACCCTTCTCTGCCATCAAACTGAACATCCTCATTGCTTGCTCCACTTTCCCATCCTTGCAAAGGCCACCAATTAGACCTGTGTATGTGAACACATCCGGGCAGATTCCCCTCTCCCCCATATCATTCAACATCTCCGTGGCTTCATCCCATCTCCTGAGCCTGCAGAGTCCATGCACTAGGCAAGTGTAGGTAACCACATTAGGCAAAATGCCCTTCTTGGACATCTCATTGAAGAGTTCAACGCCCCGATCTACCTTACCCTCGCTGCACAATCCGCTTATAACAGCGCCGTAAGTGACAACATCAGCTTCAAGACCCTTCTTTTTCATCTGGTCGAACAAGGCCACTGCTTCCTCTACTCTACCATTCTTGCAGAGGCCATCCACGAGGGATGTGTATGTGACAACAGTGGGGCGGCAATCCTCCCTGGCCATCTCCTCCCACAACTCCATCGCCCCCTCCAAGTTTTTCTCCTTGAAGAGTCCACCGATGAGGGTGTTATACGTGATGGCATCCAAAGGAGTCGACTTTTTGTGTCTAACTAGCTGGAATACCTCCAAGGCCCTCCCAACACAGCGGCTCCGGCAGAGCCCCTTGAGCAGAAGATTCAGAATAAGGGTGTTCAGTGTGTACCCCCGCTTCAACAGCAGACCAACCACTCCCAGCGCAGGCCTGGGTTCGCGGACATGGAACAAGGACCCCATGACAGCGATCAAAACCGAAGAATCTGGCAAAATCCCCATCTGACTCATGCTCCGGTACGCGGACAGGGCAGAACCGTGGTCCCCCGACTTCGCTAGCTTGAAGACGCGGGAGCTCCAGCCCGAAACATCAGCGGGGCAAAGAGGGACGCGAGCGCCGGCGTCGTCAACAGCGTAGGTAGCATCGGAGCTCTCAAAGGCCGCGGCTTTGGCGTGAGGAGGTGCACGGGATGAGGGCCTGGGGTTTCGGGAGCTGGAGAAGGAATCTATCAAGGGTTTTAGATCGAGGCGAGCCGATTTCAGCTTCGTGGGCAGGTAGGTCATGGTGAGAAGAGTGAGTGTCACCCTGGTCACCAGAGGAGCACCCAATCATGGGGAGACCGGTGCGGTAACGGAAGTTGAGAGCTTTGCGTAGAGTGGTAGCTGAAGAAGACGATGCAACGGCGGTCGGCTTGCGGCGGCGGCGGCGATCGAGTTATTTATGGGCCAGTCTTCACATTGCTTGTGATTTCAAATAGAATCCCACTGAAGTCTAAAATTACGCATTTGTATTTAGAAGTATATTAAACTCTACTTATATTATATACGGTATTCATATCGGACCCCTTCCCGAGCGTGCCTGAGATGGTGGAGACGTTGATTGTGAAGTATAAGGGGTTTTACTAGTATCAACGGATTGGAGATTACCCCAAGCATTTCTCGCTAGATAAGCATTTGTTTCCATTCATTCAGAGTTACATCTTCAAGCACATGGACAAGGATGACTCGTGCTTGGTTGTTGAGCTCCGTCATCTCGAGAGGGCTATTTTGGAGTGCTGAGATAGTGCACCACCTCATTTCCCAGCTTCCCTATAGGCTTTGCCCGCCGGATTCAATTTCCTGCAGCAGATCAGCTGGGTTTCTTCAGTTTGGACGTCAGTTGCCACACTAGGTCACATATTATGACACTGGCTGTTTGGGAGTTGTTCGGTCAGCACAGACCTAACCCGACTAGTGTTTCTAGGCGGTTTTTGACACCTTCTGACTCGCAGCACGCAAGTGAAGGATATGGGAAGTTATGCTTTCTTGATAAAATCATGAGTGGCTCGGTGCCTAGTTGGTATGGGAAGTGGTTTCTTCCCATCAGTTTCATTTGGGGGCCACAGAGTGGTTGATTGGTGTCTTACACTATTACAGTGAGGTTTTGAACCTCCTTGGGATTCGTCATGCAATTACGGCCGCCCTCTATGACTATCCTTGCCACACAGGGTTGCTCCAGGCCTTGGCAGAAAGATTTAACAGCCGGTGGGACACTTTTGCTACCGTCGAAGGTGAGATGGCGATTGATCTGTGGAACTTTCATAGGATTTTTGGTTTGCCTTCTTTTGGGTGCCCTTACGAGGAGGTGACACTTGAAAATTTGCACAGAAATCAGAGCACTGGTACAAGATAATATATTCTACCATTCAGCTTCAGGTATTTGATGTAAGTGTGGGGGTGAGACTTGGCCCAGGCTGGGAAGGAGGATGCCCCTTCAGCTTCATCAAGCACGGTGAGGGTTAGTGTGAATGCTTGGATCTGCTATTTTTATAACGACCCATTCTACTTCTATTAGAATTTTGCAGATGATAGTAGATCGCTCGATCATTAACATCAACTGGTTTTGAAGTTACAAAAGTGCAAGTGTTATTTATCTGTGCCAGAGAATAAGGGGTGGAACCCTCGTGAATTGCCAAATTCTACCTGTCTTGCGGCCTATTTTCTTTACTGGCTTGCCACATTTGTGATGTCCCATGGGGAAGAGGAGCTTATATGGCCTGAGCTGATATATCTCGCGTGACTCCTCGCCAATGGACACAAATTTGCTATTGCACCAACTGCCCTAGCGAACATATATCATGGTTTGGGGAACTTGATTGCTCACAGCTCTCCCCGAGATAGAGGGGTGGCGATGACCACCCATTATCTAAGTGTCTGGGGTGGTTTGCTTTTTCCTGGGTTGTGCCAGTATGTCCACTTGGGGAACCCTACGGCTCCATTGATTTTCTTATTCAGGAATTGCTCTAGTTAGAATTTCTTAGATCAGCTGATAGGTGTCCGAATGACACTTTCTTTTTTTGTCTACAGAGGGGCGAGTGGATCTGCACTTTGCCCACAGCTCATGCGACTTCAGGTCGTACAATGTTGACAGCCCGACCAGAGCCACTTATCACCTTCTTCATTACGCCAGCTCTAGCCGATCGTTCTATGAGGATTGGCTTTGTTGCATTAGGCCCAGTATGCTCATTTTTTGTAGGGGGAGATCTATGTTTTTGGAGCCGTACCATCCTTTTAGGTTCATGTGGAACTTCGGATATGATCAATCCGTTCTGTCGAATGCTGATTTTTCTTTTAGAGTGTTTGTTAGCGACGTCGCAACTATGCCAGACCTTAGCTAGTGCTAAACTGGGGGCTACCTACCCAGCCAGTGTCAAACTGTGCCAGACGTTAGCCAGTGCCAAATTGGGCCAAGCCCTAGCCAGTGCCAAACTGGGCCAAGCCCTAGCCAATGCCAAACTGCATCGAAGCCCCAACTAGTGTCAAATTATGCCAAAACCCTAGCCAGGGGCAAACTGTGTCAAACCAGAGTCAGTGCTAAACTATGCCAGACCTTAGCCAGTGCCAAACTGCAACCTAAACCACAGTCGGTGTTAAATTGCCAGCATACCCCCACTAGTACCAAACTACCCTCGAATTGTGACCTGGGTGCCCACATTAGTGGCACAAGTGCCCCCTCATCCCCTTTAGAATGTTTGTTAGCGTCGTCGTAACTTTTCCCTCAACATTATGGCCGATGTCTTTTTTGGCAGTTAATCAAGGATGTTCGGATTTTGCTCCATTGTAACTAAACATTGACCGCGGTCGGTGGGGAAGTGTCCAACACCCGAATCTTAAATCGTTTGATAAACCTTAAATATGCAGAGTCAACAATGCGCACGGTACTTGAATAGCTATAAATGTATGCGCCTCTACATTTTCTGAATTGAATTCCGCGTCGCGAAAAACAGCTATCCCAGACTATTGTCTCCGACAGGCATGTGTGGTTTGCGTGCTATTTTTGGAAGATCCTATTGCACCTTATGGGCATGAAGCTCAAGTTATCCATAGCTTATTACCCCCAGACCGATGGACAAACTGAGATAGTCAATAGGAGGCTGGGTTATCTTTTGTGATGTTTAGTTGGAGAGGATGAGCGTGGTTGGGATCTGATCTTATCTTTAGCAGAGTTTGCGTACAACAACTTAGTCAATAAGTATACCGGCATGAGTCCCTTTGAGATAGTTACTGACTATAGACCTAGGAGGCCCATAGATCTTTTCCTCATGCCCATTCAAGCCCGTGTTTTAGAGTCGGTCGAGTAGCTAGCTGAGCATATTAGGAGTCTGCATGATAGTATCCGTCATCACATTGAGATCAACAATGAGAACTACAAGAAATTGGCAGATGTACACCGTAGGGTACAAGAGTTCCAGGAGGGTGATTACGTGATGATCAGGGTTGGACCTGAGCGGTTTCCATATGGAACTAGGGGTGTTCACGGATCTGTTTAGGGGCATTTTTTTTCAAACCGAACCGTTGGTTCGGTTCAAACCGAATTTTCATATCTTATACAATTGATGACCCAGTTACATGGCGGACTAGGTGCCATGTGTTATGCCCAACGTAACGGATGCTCGACAGACTGTTAAAATTCCTGGGTTGCTAAAAAATGAACGGGCCCTAGCTTTCCCTCATTTGTTCAAAACATTCCGTACTCACCCTTAAACTCTCCAAAACCCTCTCAACCTCCTCCCTTCGGCGACAAGCTCCGGTGAGACTCCCTCTGGCCACAATGACGCGTGAGAAGGGGAAGAAGAGAAAGGCGATCTGGAAGATAAAGGCAAGGGTAGAACGAGAAACAGCTTCCCCACCGGTGAGCCCGTCGGCGGAAGAGGAGACGACGGCGGCGGTGACCCAACCGATGGAAGAAGAAGCCCCCACGGCCCAAGAAGAAGTAGAGGAAGTAGAGGGAGGAGCTGGAGAAGCCATTGGCGCGGAAGAAGAGGCCATTGCTCCGGAGAAGAAGAAACGAGGGCAAGACCCGGAGGTAGGCTGTCTTGCCCTAAAAATTCAATTTTGAATTTCAAAGTTGATTGCATGGATGATTGGAGGGGATAAAATGAGTCTAGGGACTCATTGGGGTAATTTGTAGGCCTTAGTGGCCATTTCCACGAGCTTAAGAAACAAAAATCACCATGCCAGTCGCAGAGGAGTATAACGGCCCTTCCAGTAGCCGTTATGCTCTTAACGCGTCTGAGCAAGTGCGTTAAGGTTACCAGAACAAGAGATTGATTTTTTTGGGTTTTCTGTCTTCTGATTTTTTATTTGTTTTGGTTATTTTAAATGTAATGCAAGTAATCCCTATGACTCTATGACCTAAATGTGCAAGGGAAAAGAAGAACGCGGATCACGTGGCTACAAGTCCGGGCGATTTACCTCGCGCTATCGGAGTACCAAAGGGAGAGACTCACTGCCATGGGCTTCGGGGAAGTCCTTAGTATTGAGGTAGCAAGAGTAGACACGGCCGTCCTGCTCGCTTTACATGAAAGATGGGACCCAGTCAGCTGAGCGTTTATATTCCCGTGGGGACATATGATACCAACGCTGGAGGACATGGCCTGAATCAGCGGCTTACGAGTACACGGCAAGGCGGTGACTGGGTGGGCGTATGTTGATTACCGAGAGCTTGCCCAGGAGCTGCTTGGTTTAGACTTGATGAGGCCGGGGCATCCATCGTCCCAATTATCGCGATCAGTGCTACAAGAGAGTTTGGGACTCCGGAGAGCAGCCATAGCAGTGGGAGAGCTACCGAAGGAGCACATCGACTGGGTGGTTGAACAGGCACGCCCGAGTGTGGCGACAGAGCCGGGACCGGAGGGAGACAAGGTCCTGAGATGCTTCTTGATGCTTTTGTTTGGGAAGTTCCTGTTCGCGACCCGGGCTGACATGATCAGCTGCAGACTCCTACCCCTGTTAGCAGATTTGAGCAGAGTGAGGAGATATGCATGGGGAGTAGCGGTGCTGGCTTTCTTATTCTACTCGCTCAGTGCTACTGACCGAGTGACGATGCTAGGTGGCTTCTCGCCTTTCCTGCAGGTAAATGCCTAAATGCTTCTACATGCTTTCTATTATGTGTTTAATTAACTGAATGCTGACATCTCTAAAACAATGCAGTTCTGGGCTTTCATATACCAACTTGGGATTGGCCGAGGAGTCGAGCTATATCCGGGGCGGATTCCCATCGCGAGGCGGTGGAACATAGCCCGAGGAACGGGGTCAATTTAGAGGTTGACTCGGGCGATTCAAGAGGATCTTGACTCGTACCCACATGCATCGGTAAAAAGCCTGAATTTCCTATATGTTCCTATATGTTTCTATATGTTTGAAAAATGACATGAATGGCCCTTTCAGGTGCGTTGGACACCGTACGGGGATGAGGGACATGCGGGGCAGTCGTGGGTAGAGGCTTCCCTGGCCTATAGAGGACGGGACATCTGGCTCCACTACATCAACGTGATCGAGCCACTTCACTATCGCTTGATCATGAGGACGCGGGGAGTGCATCAGCCAGCGGTGAGATTCCCTCATCGACATGGCGAGCGCCCGGGAAAATCTGCCAAAGGGATTGCCAACGATATAGATTGGAACGGCTGGGCCAAAAAGTATATTCAAGATTAGAAACAAAAGGGCAAGGCCGTGAAAGAATGGGCTGATAGTGATGATGCATATTTGAAAGCCTACACCCGTCGATACGGAAGTAGGTCTTTAGCGGTACCCGACGATCGGTATGAATGCTAAACTCAACCTTTTGTTCTATATGAATGAATGAATCTTATATGCATGACACTTGCTTCAAAATGCAGCTAGACCCACAAGGACGCATTGCCGAGCTCAAGGGACTACTCCATGCCACCACGCAGCAGCGGGACGAGTACCGAGCAGCTCTGGAGCTTCTGGTGGGCTTTCCTTAGACTTTAAAAATGAAATGTTCATGCAAATTGACTGACTTTTGAAAATGCAGCGGGCTGAGGGAGCCCAGAGGACTGGACCAGATGCACCGTCATCCTCTACACAGCCTGTCGGGGGACGGGCTGAGCAAGATGCGGACTTTACCCGAGCCGTAGCTCGAGCCGAGGAGGCCGAAGCTACCCTCGCGGAGCGGGTAAGAACCCAGACTTTTCCTAAAATGCTTTATGATTTACACATGCACCTAGGATGACCATGATGCGAATGCAATATGCAGGCGAGAGAACTGACCGTAGCATTGGCTGTGGCGGAGTGATCCCGAGCAGAAGCGACAGAGGTACCCCATCTCCGAGAAGAGATTGAGCGACTCTGGGGGGAAGTGACCCGGCTGAGTGGAGAGACGGTAGACATAGAGAGGTACCAGACCAAGGCTCGTGAGGCACGACTCCAGGTCCACGACTTGAGGATCGAGCTCCGGACCATGGAGTGGACTGTCCGGCTAATGGGCCAAGGATCCGAGCGGAGTGCGTCCCGGAGCGACGCAGCGGGAGGCTCGTCAAGTCCTCTCGGCTTACCCAAGCATCCTCGGTCGGGGGACGGCCCTTCCACCTCACGAGGTAGCGCTGATAGACCTTATGCATGGCTGCAAGACACTCCTGCACAAGGAATTAAGCAATGGGGTTTGGAACCCAACAACACTTGGGTCCCACTAACTTCTTCAGATTTTCAAAACATGATACCATCTCTTTTGGAATCCAAACCTACCTTACATTCATGTTTTCTTTACTTAGTGCCTTTAAATGTAAAGGTCTTCCTTTAGAGGATCACCCGACCATGTGTCCCCACTCAAGGTTTGTTGGTGCAGTTCTTAGAGGCATTGTGATAAAGAGTAGAAAACAGTGGATCATCTATTTGTCCACTGCAACTTCACTCAGTTCCTGTTGAAAGAGAACCTCTATAAATTGTTTCACACCTGCTTTTTCAAGGCTGGGTGAAGGAATGGACTGTTTAAGAGGACAGGAAGGTGGCTAATACTGCATGTCAACCTGTGTACTTCTTGGGGAGGAAGATGTAGCTGGATCTCCAATAGGTATAGTAGGTCTGATGAGATGATAGGGTTGTTTTGTTCATTTGGGATGGGATTTTAGAGTGGGCTTGTCTTTTGGAGATTGATAAAAAATGGAAAAGGAAGAGTGCTCCATTGTTGTACTGGTTGGGTTGATAGATTGTCCAATACTATCTTTGTGTTGGGAACCTTGTTTATTTCTGTCTAGAGGGCATCTTTTGGAGCTCACAGCATATTTGTATACCAATTTTGCTCGTTAATGAATTCTACTGTATTATCCATCTTCAAAGAAAAAGAAAAAAAATGAAAAAATGAAAAAGGGAAACGTGAGCTGAAAGCCATATGAATCATCGGTCACATTCTTTCTGATTTGTGGCTCTTTTGGATTATATGTATATGCAACGAGTGTTGACATGTGTAGTGGGTGGAAAATGGACAAGTTCCTCACATAAACTGTGTTGAGGACAATTTGTCGTGTGTGAATTCATATTGCTAAACCATGCTAGATCTTTATTGTTATGTCTTTCCCTTATGTCTTGGAGCTTATTTACATGTTTTTGACTTGTTAATATCTGATAATCTTGTGAAGGCGAAGGTAGAAATCTTTTCTGCCAATGGGAAGATTATCACCAGCTCAAGCCGTCCATGCATGCTACCGTACAAGAGCCCTCCTATTCAATTTCTGAATACATTATTCAAAAGTGGGTTTCTATTGGCTGGTTATTCTTCCGAGACCCAAACTCTAAGCTTGAAAATGCAAGGGTTTACCGAAGGAAGTGACCCAACCTCGTGCATAAGAGTGACTCTTGAACGACGAGCACAGTACAGTCCTGGTGCTGGTCTACCTGAAATCTATGCTGCATATGTAAGGCTCGAGTCGGAGCTTCCTCTATTTAAGAAGTTCATATGGAATTGGAGGAGGACATTGTTTGTCTGGATCAGCATAGGATTATTTATTTCTGTGCTACTGTTCATCCTTGTCTGCTGTGCACCTCTTATTATTCCAAGATCGAGGCACAGGACATAGTAGCGGAAATTGAGCAAAACCTCAATGTCTAGGTCGGCGATCCATTTGAAAGCCATAACCTGTGCAGCGGTCAGGGTGGAGATGTCTTCCTTTGAAGGACGCTGTAACAACATCTGCAGGCACGCATATTGCGCAATTTCTCCTCTATTTGCCACCTGCAATCTCAATAAACTGAAACCAGATTTGGGCCTTCCGTGAAGGTGACGATAATGTTTATAGCATGATGCTAATGTTATCCCTCCATTGGGATGATGCACATGTAAGACAACCATGCCCTCGTGCACACATGTATATACGTAGAACACTTTCACACTGACGGGCAACCCCTGCTTCACCTCACCTGCATTTGGAAACTATTCAGTTTATCTGACTCTTGGAAATGTGATACTGACCAGTGGGAGGTCATTTAGAGCCACTGCTATAGTTTTGTCTTAATCAAGTGACTTATTGTGCAGTGTAATAATCTCTCCACAAGTCTTGTTATTTTCAGGATGCACTTGGACATAAGCCTCCCATGAACATGTGGGTTAATTTTTTTAACTCAAACAATTGCATGAGTTGAAATTTGATCCAACAACCTCCCTCATGGTAGAGGTGTCTCCGCACGTCAAGCCATAGGCCCGTTCACCCAGTTGCAGAACAATCTAAAGGGTTTTGCGAAATGAACATGAAATAGGGAAACACTACAGTTTCAGTCGGTAAAATTGGTGGAGACGCCAGTTGGTCCAGTTCCTTCAATAACCTTGTACTTTCTATTTATTAACGTGCTTTGACAAGACATAAACGTATTCATGAGGCTGCATTCTTTTACAACGGGAACGAGTTCCTCTTTTTTATTCATAAAAATGAAAAGGCAAGTATTGCCCGGTCTATCCAGTATTTGCTGCTGAACGGTTCCAACTCCCACCTCCTATACTTCTATTATCTCACTCGCCTGTCGGAAACAAGTCGTGTGCCCTCAAATCCTCTGTATGGATATCTTTGTGCTAATGAACCCTGGTGAGAGAGACTCTATATCTAATGGCACCAGTCACATCTTGGCATCCACTTTCCCACCGCAAACTTTTGGAAGGGTAATCTGTAGGAACCCGTTCCTGCATTCAGCGGATTGAGTTGCGTCAGTACCATCACTAGTCAGATTTCTTTGGAAGCCAAAACGCCGAGGAGCGATGTTCACAAGTACAACTGATTTAATCAAAAATCTCTTACAACTGCTCCAGTTTCAAAAGAATGACTTTAAGGAAGGAATATAATACCCCCAAAGACAGCTAATAAATGGAAAGAAAGTAAGAAGCATAACATACGGGTTTAATATGCCAACAGGGATCCATAATCCTTATCATTCAAAGCTATGATCCTTTGCCATGGGCATCTTACGGAATTATGATATGAATATAGCACAGGCAAAGACATTGGGCATGCTAATTACATCGAGGGGTTCAAGCAATCATCTTGATAGATCAACCGTCCTTGTCAAGGGGACTTTCTTTCCCCTTGCTTCTTTTGCAATCTTTTCCCTATTAATGAAATGTGGCTGAGCCACCTTCCAAAAGAAAAAAAAAAGCTAATTACATCAAGGGGTTGTCTAGATTGCTGTAAAATAGCATTGGTTTTGAAACCAGCAAAAGCAGAATCCATTTGGTCATTTTTGATGAAAACAAAACTGTGCGTTTGTTCATAAAGAGTTTGGATCGGATTTGAGATTTCAGTATTCGTATCAATCCAAACAAAAGGAATCTGAAGATTTCAGTTCGTGGCATTTCACGTCAAACCAGATTTCGGTGCTTTATGGCATTTTTGGTGAAAAACCGCCCTGTTAGCAAGCCCTTGATCACGTTTCCTAATTTCAAGGTCTATTCTACATCACAGACACAGGTTCTCTCTTCCCAAACATGCTCTTCACTCCCATTAGGATCATCATGGCCATACTGTCTTGCCAACCACTTTTATCTGCTCTAAGCCACAATTTCATACCTTACCAGTACCACATTTTTAACCTCCATCACTCTCACTCTCTCTTCTATCATTTCCACTTGCTTCTGTCCTACATCTATCAGCCTATCTAACTGTCATTTATTCTTCTCCTTCCCTGCTCTACCACAACGTTTATATAGAATAAGAGCTGCCCTGTATCTGTTGGCACTTGAAATCAAAGAGCCAAATCTAAAGCCTTGAAGGCATTACTATTAAATGACCATATAATAAAGAGATGGGACAAATTGTTCCCCCAGTGTCATACATCTCAGTCAAACCAGAAGTTACCGCATCCCATGTCACTACAAAACATCTCTTTTTTAGATACCCCGCATTCCCTGTTGAACAACTTGAATAGACTAATCAATTCACTGAACTTGCTGCGGTTTCCAATGGAAGCCCTACATGAACGACGGCAATTAATTCTATCGGCCTTGAACAGGTTCCAAGTGCAAAAACTAGTGTTTTAAGAGTGTCTTTCTCTATGGATTCTGATATAAAAATTTTAAATCCAAGAATAGTCGAGAATACAGGGTAAACCAACCATACATAAGGCGAAGAAAGAACATCATTCATCACCACCACCACTGACAATAACACAATTCTCAATATGCTGCTAAAAGAATGCAAAAGTCCACCATGATTGATAAAACCCTCTGATTTCATAACTAAAAAGAGTTCAACAGGAAACATCAGAATAAAAGACAACCAACAAAAATATATGTCAAGGGAGAAAAAGGTACAGCAGAAAGTGAAAGTGTTGACTGAGAAGTGCTTACAGCAGTTCGGCAGAGACAGAATCCTTGTTAACATCATTTGGAAGTGGCCAAACGACTGAATATGGACCTTGAAAGATCTCTCTTCGAATATATGTCATCTTGCTTTTTTCAGAACAATTTTCCATTCTTGACCTCGGAGCTGAATGTTTGCCCTTCACAGTCAAGTTTTTATCATCAACCTCCACTTTTATATCAATGACATTGGCACCAGGAAGCTCTAACATGACAACATAGCACCGCCCAGTTTCTGCAACGTCCATTCTTGGTGACCACTCTCTACCTGCATTTAATTTCTTAATTGTAAGTAAGAAAGAGAAATAAGTGATTGAAGCAATAAATTCTCTCAACTGTCAAATCATGGAACCTGTTTCTTGACATGCATTTCAAGCACATAAGTAATTGTCATAATCTACCAATATTGACAGAATGTGTTCAAAGCAAACACTGGGCAGATGGGATTCATTTGCCATCTTTTTTCATTTATGTGCCTCAAATAATGAAATCAGCCAGAACGGTGTTAGTATGAATTTGTTATAAATTCAATAGTGAAGCAGGAAGCCATATAAGCATGATTAGACATGATAACGTAAGTTAAGTAACCAAAAGTACGAACATAATTAATATGGTTAAACACTTCCAAGAATGGCACCTCCAGAGCTAACAGTCTGTCCTGTTCTGTTGCATGAAAGCTGCTTTTTCTCGCACACACCACTGCTTGGGCGACCAAACCTAGGAGGTTCAGTTGAAGATTCCACACACTCTTGAGGCATTGGCTGTTGATTTTTCGAAGTTGGCACATATGAGATTGCCTGAGCAGGTCTAGAAAACAATGGCTCCCCAGAAGATTCATAACATGATGATCCATTTCTAGGGCACGAGGCAGGAGAATTTTGCTGAACACCACCAACTTTCAAACCCTGGAGGACAGGCCCACAATATAAACAACGTTACGTCGATTCCCATGGGGATGACCAGAAAATGGTGGCACAAGACTGAAATCAGGAAAAACATATCATGCCACCTGTGTAACTGAATCTTGCCGCATAAAACAAGCATGGGATGCGGAGCTCTGGCGCGCAAAAAGCAGACTGTTGTCGCACCTCCGGATCACGGAGTTGAGGGTGTTACTGCAGTTCTGGCACATTACAGAGCTCATTCATAAGGATGTGAAAACATGAGAACAAGAAGAAAAGATTCAATATAACATATAGGTTGGTTGGAAGAAAAGTTTATATTTGCTCTAATTGGCCTCCAGATGGTGATGGTATGCACATGCAACCACATTTCCAGAATCCTGAACTTCAAAAACGAAGGCTTTCCACATCAGACCAACGGACCCAGACCATAGTTCTACACGCCAATTCACACGACCGAAGAACAGAGAACAAGACCCGGGGGTGGGGGGCATCACGAGGGGCTCACCATGGGGAAGAGCTGGTGGTGATGGGGTGCCGGAACCTCCTCGTTCCCAGCTACATGACCCGCGATCCGGCTCATCCTCCTCACGACCTCGCTCTCAACTTCCCACGACGCCATTTCCACCCTCTCTCGTCCCTCGAACCAAATCCCACAGACCTGATCCTCCCGCAGAGTGGATGAGCCGAGCTCGCTGTGCCGTGGGGGCGAATAAATAGCAGCAGCATAAAGCAAGGATATTTAGGGGGGTGGCGCCAAGGACAAGGTGGGTCTCCTCCTTCACCTTCGGCGTCTTCCACAATATCTTCCTCCGGGGCGGGCTTCCTCCAGACGCGTGGCCCCGGATCGGAGGAAATATCTCGCAAAAAGGAGATATTATTTGTTGTGCCGCCGCCGGAGTTGGGGGCGGGGGGGGCGAGTTATTACTCGGCCGCCGCAGTGGAAGAAGACAACTGGAAGCCGTTTCTCTACAGCGTGGTTCAGGAATCCAGCCAACGGAGAGCGTCCAAGTTGCATCGTGTCGGGTCGCGGTGGATGATCGATCGGGATGAAATGCATTGGAGGCGTTCCGTCATGGAAGATAGCGACGACCCACGACGAGGAGAAATATCTGGGACTGCCGGAGGCGGATCACTTTTACGTTCACTTGTTTTTTTCGGTTCATCTACATCGTTTATTTTTGCCAGTGATTTTCTTTTTGGAGAAATGGTACGGTGCTAGTATCGATTATCATGGGCATTGTATTTTATGTTTTTGGAGTTTAAAATGTGTAGAAATGCCATATGACAGGGTAAAATAGGTGGTATGAATATATTCCCATCGATTTGAGTCGATTGGGAGGGGTTTAGGACAGGTTAGAGTAGGGCCGAAATGCTGTGTAGAACGCAGTATAAGTAACCACCGCATTCTCCAAGAATGTGCTGTAGGTGGGTACCGCGATATGCATTATCACAGCGTATCGTGGCACCGCGATCCATACTTAATGGTTTTTTCGAAGGCGATCAGAGATGCGACCATGCAAACCACCGCGTCAATGACTAACGCGGTAAAGACATCCACCATGTTAATGAGGAACGCGCCCTGAGTGTCCTACGTGTTCCCAACAGGCCCAATTATCCCTTTTGTGTCCTCTGGTCTTGCATCTAACATTAAACCATTAATAGTTTTACATGTTTCGCTGACTTATGGCAGGTTTTATTTTCCCCATTTTGAGTAGTTTTCCCTTTCCTATGTGACAGATCCACTAGTCGTAGCTCGACAACCCTTAGAGTCGGCCCACCGAGGAGAGGTGGCGGGGCAGTCCCAGTGTACGATTTTAGGCTAGTTTCCATAGGCCCCCTTCCTTTGTAGTAGTGTCCAACTAGGGGGAAAACTAGCTAGAGGCCTGGCTCAAGACATTGAGCTTGTGTGTGCATACGTGGTCAGGGGCGTGGACTTGCATTGACAAGCGTGACCCTGAGTAGTCCTTGTCCTTGGTTACAGTTATGGTGTCTCAGTTACCATGTTCGAGGCGAGTGGGAGACACCTGAGATGCAGCGTAAGTCGTTAGTGGACACGTCTGGTCTTTCTTCTAGTAGTTGTTCTTTCTCTTGCACTTGGTCTGTGGAAAGTTAACTCTAATGGTGAATGCATGATTCTTGTGTTTAATTACATGTTTAATTAGCTGTCTTTCAATTGCCATCCCTGTACAGCTTTCTTAAATTGTTAAAGTCGCATGCTAGTTAGTTATTTCTTTGTGATTAACTGCTTCTCTTACACTTTTTGCTGCGAGGTAGGGATCCGTAGGACCCCTACTAAGTCAATGAAATGAGACTCACCCTTTGACTTTCAGGTGAGGCACAGCAGTCGTCAGATTTTCCATGTGGTTTTGGCGGCCAGTCGTAGTGCCAACGTGGTCCACTTCAGGGTATGTCCCGTGTAGTTGTACTCTTTTGTTATTATATAATTTTAGGCTTGTACTCTGTACTTCTGGACTACTGTATAATTATAACACTCTGATGATGTAAATTTTACTTCTGCTTAATGTAATATTTCTTAAAAATTACGTGTGTGATTGTAGATCTTTATACACCACAACCTCTTTTCCAACCCTTTCGGAGCCTCATCAGCTCTTGGGTGGTGTCCCCGGGTCTTTGGATATTGGGTTACCGGTATCCGAGAAACTGGGTCGTTACAGTTGGTATCAGAGCGTATTAATTATGTATAAAGACCTAGAATTACAACTACCCAGAACAAGCCCGTGTACCACTTCTTGCTGCCTTAGGTTGTTTTCTGCGTTTACTTATGATTTTGGTTGTGTGGTTTTTCTTTATGTGTAGCACTAATGGTGCCAAAGCGAAGGACGCGTTTCCAAGCAAGAGTGCCTATGGATGTGCAAGGGGAAGAGAGCAGATCATCACCCTCTCCAGTGAATGTTGGAGGTCAAGGCCGTGCTTATCCTGAAATTAGTGAAGGTGTGACTTCTCAAGGTGGTCGTGGCCGAGCTTTAAAGGAATTCCTCTTGTTCCACCCACCTCAGTGTGAAGGGCAGCCTGATCCGGATGCAGCAAGGGCATGGTTGGATGCTACCGAGCGAGTTTTCTGTTCTATGGAGTGCGCTGATGATGAAAAGGTAATGTTGGCTACTTTTCAGTTACAAGGGGCAGCGCTTGCTTGGTGGACTTCTGAATGGGAAACAGCATATCAATCTCGTCCTCTTCGATTGATTGGCTGGCGGGAGTTCATCTCTTCGTTTGAGCATACTTACAATCCGGCTTATCTCAGAATGGCTAAGATGTATCAGTTTATGGAGCTGACTCAAGGTGATATGACAATCCTGCAGTATCGCATTAAATATGTGGAATTGGGTCAATATGTTCCTCATATTATGGCAGATGAAGGGCTAAAGACTCAGCAATTTCTACGAGGATTGAGGCCAGAGTTGAGGCAACCACTTATTGTGACTAGTGTGACAGATCTGGATAGAGCTTATCAGGCAGTAGCAGCTTTAGAGTTGGATATGGCAAGAACTCAAGGGCAGACCCAAGCAAGGTTTGTGCAGCAAGCTGGGCAGCAGCAGCCGAGTGGTCAGCTGAGTGTGCCAGGAGCACCATCCTCTACTCCTTCTACTGGATATTCGCCTTCTTTAAGATCCAAGTTCAGGTGGATGTTTAGGCCGCAAAAGAAGCGGCAAGATCGACAATCTTCTACTAGCAGTGTGCATCAACGTGCACCTTCTCAGCGACAGGGATCGGCAGGGAATCAGCCTCGAGTATGTCTTAGATGTGGTGAGAGCCATCCAGGTAGACAGTGTACGATGCCAGTGGTCTGTTATCGCTATGATCAGGTAGGGCATGTGGCTCGTGAATGTCCAACAAGGCTTGAGCAACCTGTTCAGTTTCCACAGCCACAGCAGTTCTGACCCCCACCACCTCAGCAGTTAGAGTAGTTTTCTCAGGCACAGGCGTCATCACAACAATCTACTTCAGGTAGGAAGAAATCTCATAGGAGAGTTAAGCATATGACTCATTCTGAGGTGGCGGCAGCTTACCTAGTGGAAGGTACTGTTATCATTAATGGTCAAGCTGCACGTGTTTTATTTGATTCTGGTGTTTCTCATTCATTGATCTCTGAGGACTTTGTTGCTTGCATTGAGGAGTCGACATCAGAACTCTCTTGTGAAGTTGATTGTGGAATTGCTACGGGGGAAATTATGTTTACTCCCTTCTGCCTTGATAAGGCCCCAGTGATGATTGGAAATCAGCAGTTGTTTGCCCTCGTCGCACCTCATGCTACCTCGGTGATCGTCGGCATAGCTTCAGACTCACCGGTTGGGGACCTCCTCGTGCAAGGCGCGCTCACCGACGAGGTGCCCTCCTTGGGCCCCCAGTTGGAGGGTCACCAACATCACTTTCCTGCTGGTGGCCCTTCATCGTAGATCCCCTATTTTGGGCTGGGCCGTGCTGATCCTCTACTTGCCATCCCCAACTCCGCAGGTGCTGCTAACTGGCCCCCAACGTTGGCACCACAGTATATAGGCGATGGCCGGCTACGTGCGGATGGTGGGCTTGCTTGGCCGGCGAAAGGGGCAGCTACAGCTGCTAGTCTGGGAGGATCTCTCCTTCCTGCCCCCCCAGCCATAGCACCCTCTTTCTCCCAGGTGGTCCTGAGCTCCTTCACACCACTAGCACTACCTCTCGCCGTCTACGCCCCTGCCACCACTGACTCTGGTGATCCTGCTGCGTTCTTATCGCTGGAAGAGGTCCATTTGACCTGCAGCCCTCTTGCTTTTGCTGTCATTGTGAGGACCCCCAAAGGTCGGCCCCCATTCGCTAACATCCGGGCTCACCTTGCACAGCGCGTCCAGTTCAAGCAGGACTTCCTGCTTAGCGCCATGGACCGCTGGCATCTCCTCCTCTGCTTCTCTAACTGGGAAGACTTCCTCAAAGTCCTCCTCAAAGAGTCACTGCTCGTCTATGGGCACCCCTTCTGGTTCTTCCATTGGACGCTCGACTTCTCGCTGGAGATTGACTCACTGCTTGTCCCCGTTTGGATCGAGCTCCCGGGCCTCCCGGTCAACTTCTACCATGAAGCATCCATTCTCTCCATCGCCGGCAGCATCGGGCCAACGTTGAAGATCGATCGCAATACCCTGTGTCTCACCCAGGCTCATGCTGCGCGGGTCTGTGTCCAACTAGGCATCTACAGGAAGCTCCCCCACCGAGTGTGGGTTGGCATTGGAGTGGGCAGTTTCTGGCAGCCAGTGTTCGTCCCGGACCCCCCACTCTGGTGCTCCTCCTGCCATCGCTTGGGCCACCTGGCGGGTAATTGCAAGGCCTAGGCTCCCCCTCTACTTTCTAGGGGGCCTGATGCCTCTACTGCCAGCAGGAGGGCATGCCCCCAGGCTTCTTCCGGTGCTCCTGGCCTGGTCTGGCGGCCCTCAGCTGGTGCTGGTATCCTGCCCACCCCTAGCCACCCGTTGCCAGTCGTGTGTGCTACCGGACCCTCTGCCTACTCTCCACTGTCTTACGATCCTCCCTCTCAGCCTGCGTTCGACGGCCGTTGTCATGCTCCTCCAGCACCTGCCACAGCTCCTCTAGTCCATGCTTCTACCTTGGCTAACCCCGCCCTGGCTATAGCCCAACTTGTGGGTGGCTCTACTATCTCTGGCGGTGTCGATGACTTCATGCACGCCAGCCCACCTCCGCTAATGCCCGCTTGCTAGGAGATCTGCACTGTGTCTCAGCAGTCCCTGGCCGACTACCACCCATGCCTGGTCCCCTCGGACCAGGCGAGCCTCGTTGCGCCCGGTTTAGTCTCCCCGGTTGACCTTTGCAGCCCACCACCAGTGTTGACACCCTCGCCCCAGGTGTCGACACCCGAGCCCTTTGCGAGCCGCAGTCTGCCACCGGTGTCGACACCGCTGCCCTGGGTGTTGACACCCCCACCGTCTTGTTTAGCCAGCGGCCCCCTGGTAGTGCTGATGATGTTGTTGCTGCAGGGGAGGCGGACCCATAGCCCCAGCACCCGAAGTCTGATCTCCTACCCTTCAAGGCCTCTGCTGCGGCTCCGCTGCCATCCCCGTCTCTGGAGGGTCTCGTTCCTGCCCTACTTGATGGGGTCCTGCCAATGCCGACGCGAACTTCTCGCTTGGCCCCCTCTGGTGTGTCCTTGAGGTCTACGGCGTCGCCCCTACTCTGCTCACCGTAGATGAGGCTTCTGCCTCTTCTCTGCTCGCTGGCCAGCCCGGCTCCATAGCAAACATTGTGTAGGCCCTCTTCGTGCCCGGGCTGGAACCGACTTCCTTCGTCGCCCCCCATCCAACGGGCCTTGCGCAAGACCGCCGACCTCCAGGTCTCTACCCGACCGCCCAGCCTGTGCCTCCTTCCCCTGCGCACCCCGTGCCCACCTCCTCCACTGAGGGGGACGGACCAGACGCCTGCCTGCTTCTGAAGTGGGTCACCTCCGTCGTCCTGGGCCTTTCTGCGCCTGATGCTGTGCAACTGTGGACCACCGGCCCGCCTACTGCTCACTCAGCTGGGCTCAATGTTGGGGCTCCAGCATCGTTGCCAACTACCCCCAGCTCTGCTGCTTCCACTTTATCGGGCGCATCACAATCCTTACCAAGGGTCCAACCTCAATCGACAGCAGCTCTGCGGCTCTCCTTCGCTCAAGTTGTGAAGCGTGCCGCGCGACGGGCGGTCCCTGTCGACAATGGCTCTCCTCCTCCTCCTCCCAGTCGGCCGGCCGTGGCATCGCCTTCGTCCGCTCCTTCAGCTAATGGAGACCGTATCCAGCTCCCTGTTCTTATTCAGCCTCTCATCTTCCCAGGCATCGATCAGCCTGCTGATCCGTTTGACATTGTTGCCCACGCTAACTTCGTCGGTTGGGGTCGTCCGTCGTGCCAGCCCGAGTCGGTGGGCCCTTGCTGGTCACAACGATGCAACCACTCTTCCTCTCCCAGCCGTGACTATGTGCCTCCTTGAGCTGCTGCTCCCTCTTGCACTCATTCTCTTTTGGGCTTTGTTCCTACATGTGTAGGCTGGCGGTCTGGCCTTAGTTGGGCTATGTACTCGTGTTCGGCTTCGGCCGCCCCTTCCCCTCAGACCTCATCATCCTTTGTACCCCCCCTTCTATCTTTGCTTGTTCTATATATAAAATTTTCTTGCATGGTTGCAGGGGTCGAGTCTCTCCCCCTGTTCCTTGCAAGTATCACTTTAGTTAAAAAAAAGGTGTTCATTTGTCGGTGCCAACGGGGTGGCGAAGCCGACGTGGTCTATTTGTCTCTTGAAGTGTTCGTCGGCATAAGGCTTGATGGCTTAGATGGAAAGTTCTTTAGTAGAGCTGTGCTTTACAAATCGTTGTATAACATCATATCTCCGTCACTACACTTTCAGGCTAGAGCAATTTTGGTTCAGAGAGGATGACTTTATGGAAACTGTCACTGGGGCTTGGTATGCTCAACCAGCGGCGTCCTCTGCTATGGCTACTTTGGTGAGAAGATTGAAGCATACTACATAGGTTCGTCAGGCTTGAGGAGCAGATAAAACACTTCCTAGGAGGGCCACGAAGGATAAGATTCTTCAGCACCTCGAGGGACTTGACTGTTTGGAGGAGGCAGGCCTTATGGACGATGTGGATAGGACACTTAGGGATACCTTGAAGGAGCAGTTTGACGAGATACTTGCTAGAGAACAGATCTACTGGAAACAGAGGTCTAAAGATAGATAGATCAAAGAGGGGGACCAGAACATAACTTACTTTCAGCATATTGTTTCTGGGAGGAGGAGGATCAACTCCATCTCTTGCCTTAAGGTAGAGGAACTCTCCTTCTCCACAGATGAGGAGATCACGGGCCAGGCAAGAGAGTTCTACTCTAGACTGTTCACGAAATATGATTATGGCAGGCCGAGGAGTGCAGATGACCTTCTCCCCTGCCTCTCCCCTAAGGAAAGGGATACTATCTCCCAACCCTTTTCTGAGGTGGTCCATCAAGCGGTTTTCTCTCTTGCAGGTGATAGAGTCCCAAATCCGAATGGTTTCCCACTGGCCTTATTCCAGAGATGCTGGAAGGTCCTCAAGGGTGATTTGCTGGTTACTATTAGGGAGTTCCAGGAGAGGAGGGATCACTTGGGGGGTCTCAATAGGACTCTCCTAGTGCTCATCCCTAAGAAAGTGGGTGCTTAAGAATTCCAAGATTTCAAACCTATTAGCTTGCTGAATGGAACTTACAAGATTATCACCAAGGTGTTAGCAGGGAGGTTGGTCTCTGTCATGGACAGGCTGGTCAGTCACTTCCAGAGAGTATTTATGAGGAGACATATACAAGATAACTTCTTAGTGGCACATGAGTGTCTTTTTGCTATGAAGTAACAAAAAAGAAAAGGTATAATCCTAAAGTTAGATTTTGAGAATGCTTATGACAGGGTTAACTGGCAATATCTCTTTGATGTGTTGGAGAGGATGGGCTTTGGAGACAGGTGGATTACCTGGGTCAGGGCATGTATCTCTTCGGTTTCCTATGTGGTCCTAGTCAATGGGAAGCCATCCTCTTGGTTCCACAATAGTTGTGGGCTTCGCCAGGGGGACCCATTGTCTCTACTATTTATGCTTGTGGCGAGTGTTCTGAGCAGGGTGTGGCAGAGGGCCTAGGCTATTGGTTCAATCAGAGGCTTTTAGGTGGATAGAGGTGGCCCATCACTTGCACACTTGAAGTATGCAGATGATACCATCATGTTCCTTGTTGAGGGCAAGCATATGTCTGTCTTGGCTAAGCTCTAGTTGGAGCTACTGGAGGAGGTCACTAGCCTTAAAGTCAACTTTAACAAGAGTCTTCTTGTAAGGGTCAACATTGGAGGATAGGCCTCTTTTGAGGGCGGCCTGATTGTTGGGATGTAAGATTGGTGAGTTCCCAATCTCCTACTTGGGTCTCCCTCTTATCACAGGCTCTCTTCGGTGTGCAGATTGACGTCCCATCATCCAGAGGTACGAGTCCAAGCTAGCTAGGTGGAAAGCTAGAGCTTTATCTTATGGGGGCAGACTAGTTCTGTGTAGATCAGTGTTGGAAAGTCTCCCTACTTACTTTCTTTCTGTCTTCCAGATCCCGAAGACAGTAGAGAAGAAGATCGATTCTATCCAGTGCATATTTTTTTGGCATGATAACGGGAGGAGATGCAGGGTTGACATTATAGCATGGGGAAGGCAAACCACTAGTAAGAAAAAGGGAGGATTGGGGATCAAGAATGTCATGGACTTCAACTTTGCTCTGTTGCGCAAATGGCTGTGGAGGTTAGGGCATAGAGAGGAGGGGCTATGGGCTCAGTTGATCTGGCAGAGGTACTTCGACAGGAGGAGGGCCTAGGATTTGGCTCCTACTCCTATTCACAGGGCTTCTCCTCTTTGGCGTGATATCCTCTCTTGCAGGGATGTTATTGTCTCCGGCGTCCAGGTTTGACTAGGAAAAGGCGACAAGATGGTATAGAGATTTCTCTTTGGAGGCCTTGTTCCTTAGCCTCTTCGCAGTTGCAGTGGATCTCCTTGGAGCAATCTCTCAAGCTTTTGACTCCCTCTTGCCTAGAGGGGCAGGGGCACCGGTCTTCAAGAGGGACCTCAGGCAAGAGAAGTTTGCGCAACTTCAAGACCTCCTTTCTCTCCTCCTACCCTTCCATCCTCGACCTGATAGTGAGGATGTGTGGGTGTGGCAGTGGGAAAGGAAGGGTCCTTCACTGCCAGGTCAGCCTCTGGCGTCATTTCGGATGGAGGGGTTGTCACAGTCTCCATAATCAAGTGAGGAGACCGCAAAGCTCGTTGAAGGTGAAGCTCCTGGCTTAGAGGATCTCTCATTAGAGACTTCCGACTTGAGCCAGGTTGTGTCGTTTCCCTCCAGACATCTAGTCGGCTTGCTGTCTTTGGGCCAGGACGCCGAGACCCTCGACCACCTGTTTATAATTTGTACCTACTCACAGGGGGTGTGGACGAAGCTTGCTACAAGGACCCGCTATGTCATCGGCCAGCACAGTGATATCCAACATCTGTTTGTGCACCAAGAGAGGTCTTGGCTTGTCAAAAGTGACGGAAAGGTGTGGTGGCTTATCCTTCATGCCACCCTGTGGATGTTGTGGGAGGAGCAGAACAATCGGATCTTTAAGAGGGGATCTCAAGTCGAGGAAGCTCTTGTATCTTTTATTAGTGATAAAGTAAGGGAATGGCCTGCTACTCTTGGTAATGTGAATTCTCTTACTTCGCCTCTTTTTGGCTGTTTGGGATGGTAAGTTGATCCACAGTGCCTTTGTGTGGCCTTCTTGTATAGGGTTTTTTCTTCTTTTTTTTTTTGGTGTCTATTTATCAATAGTATACATAAGGGACACCATATAAAACAGATCTATAGCATTAGTATGCAACCAGTGTCAAAGTAGTAATCCTCGTGCATAGACTGGGACTCAGCCTAAGAATAGAGAAATTAAGTCATATGCAGTAGCCACATGCGAATATGTCTTATGAGATGGAACACAAAGTATTCGTCAACTGACACGAGGAAAACAGAAGCGAGTAGATGTCTCCTAAGCTGTAGGCACCATAATTGCATGCAGAATGTAGTATGGAGGGCAGATGGTCATGGTTAAAAAAAAAGAATGATTAATGGAGCTTTCAGGTAAAGACCACACTCTTGCTGTGTATTCATGAATGCTAGTAACAACAAAGTAGCAAAAGGTAAGAGAACATGGAAAACAAATAGATTTACCAAAAGAGGACGGTGACTACCATGAGCTGCAGATCATGATTGACAGGGAACAGACAGCGATGTTTAAGGGAGTCTAACCTTGTAAGGAGCTAGTTTATCCTTGGCCCAATTACGTAGTTCTTCCAGGCTCAGAGGTGGTTTCAATTCCTCTGCGTTTTCCTTTGCACCTGCCTCGGGAACAATTATGGCACTAACAGCTTCTCCATAGTCCTTGTCAGGCACACCGATGACGGCGCATTCAGACACAGCAGGGTGCTGACCAAATACATGCAAAACTGCCTCAGCATAGTACTACAGCGATGTATATGTTCAAAGCATAAAAATGTGGTTTTTATGGGAGTCTCTTCTAACAACTTTCATAAATGGATGATTACCTTAAGAAGCAAAATGGTTTTCAATTAAGCAACAGAACATGATTGAGTTGTTGGTTGGTAAGGAAAGAAATTGGGATCTCGACGATGATATTGAGTGGGAGTTGCCATATATGGGAATTTTGATCTCATGGACATGAGAAATGGTGGAACTTCTAAGAGGCAAGGGGGATGTCAACTTGTCAAGCATCAAATTTGCTGTTTGCTTCATCCAGAGCTGTTGGCTGAATTACTGACGGAGGTGTCCACAGGGGAACCATCAATCTTGTTGAGCTTGAGGGCCTAAGTTATGAAGTCATTGTACAATATCAAGTTCCAAGATTTTTGTGGTTTCATTAACATACAGGAAGGGGAGGGCATGTGGTGTCTTTAGAAGACAATGGGAGGTCATAAACCGGGAACATGTGCATTTCTTCCTTTTATCTTTCCCTTTTAATGCATTCTCAGCCCGACAAGTTCCTCTAGAAAAATAATGAGTTGTGCATATAGGAATTTGCATATAAAGCCCGTTACAGTAAGAGGGACATGTTTGCATCAGTCCTCTCTTCTGCCAACACTGGAAAGGTGGAAGAACCTCATATTTGTAGTTGTCTGTGTCTCTTCTTCATTGTATGACCTGTCAGAGTTGGGAGAGGCTCTTCCTCTGCTCTGCTCTGCAAGTGGTTGTAATCTTCTGTTTACTTGTTTCAATGAATCGTGGCTTTTATGCCACCTTGTTAAAAACACATGCATTGCATAAATTAATGTTCACATTTGTTGTTAGTCGATGACATGCTGTCCACATGAAGAATGATCATGAACAAAAATATTTATTAACATTTGAAGGAGTTGAAGCTGAACAGCCACATGATAATGGGAAGAAATATACTAGAAGTAGAGATCTAGGGAGAAATGACTCAAAGAAGGTTACAGAAACACTGCCTACTTCCAATGGGTTGCCTTGGGAAGGAGAAGGGTCAAGTCAATCAGATGCATCAAAGAGGGTGACCAGATACTATTTAGGGATAAGGATCTCATAAGGCAGGCAAAGGAGTTCTACTCACAACTTTTCTTCGAAGCTGTGGTTAGACCTCTTATACCTGACAACCTCCCTCTTTGCCTCTCCATTGAGAAGAGGGTGGCTCTCTTTGTACTCTTTTCGGAAGGAGGTCCACAAAACTGTCTTCTTGTTAGCAGGGGACAAAGCTCTTGGGCCTGATAGTTTCCCTCTAGTCTTCTTTCAAAAGTGTCAGGATATCATTAAGACAAATCTCCTATTGACAATGCAGGAATTCCAAGAGGAAAAGGCACACTTGAGGGGTATAAATAAGACCCTCCTAGTTCTCATCCCCAAAGTGCAAGGTGCAGAAAGTTTGAGAGACTTTAGACCCATAAACCTATTGAATGGGAGATACAAAATCATCTCCAAGCGTCTGACTATGAGACCAGACACTGTGATTACTAGAATGGTCAATGGATACCAGGGAGCTTTTATCATGGGACGTCACATTCAAGAGAATTTCTTGGTAGCCCATAAATGCTCACATTCTATTAAGTCTCAGAGGAAGCAAGGGGTGGTACACAAGCTGGATTTCGAGAAAGATTATTACATGGTCAACTGGACTTGCTTGTTTTCAATATTACAGAAGATGGACTTTGATAAGAGATGGATTGGATGTGTACGAACGTGTGTCACTTCGGCCAATTTTGCAGTCTTAATTAACCAGCGACCGTCCTACTTTCATAGCAAGAGGGGTCTTGGGCAGGGAGACCCCATGTCCCCTCTTTTGTTTGTGCTAGTGGCACATATATTGAGCAAGGTGTGATCGAGAGCTGTGGCTTATGGGCTAATTATAGGCTTCCAAATCAGGGCAAGGGACATACACATTTCCTAGTATGTTGATGATACCATTCTTTTCCTAACAGAGGATGAGAGGCAGCTTCTTGTTACTAGACTCATGCTGGAGTTGCTTGATGAAGTCAGTGAGCTGAAGGTGAACTTTGGTAAGAGTCAATTAGTGGGGATCAACATGGGAGATAAAGCTCTTAAGAGAGAAGCTTTCATGGTAGGTTGCCAAATAGGAGACTTTCGTATCTCTTATTTGAACCTGCCGTTGTCTCCTGGGGCCATTCATTGTAGTGGTTGACCATAGTTGTCAAGGCGACAAGGCGACCAAGGCGAGCTTGGGTCCTCGAGTGCCTAAGCGCTTAGGCGCCCGCCTAAGCGACGCTTAGGCGTCAAGTTCATAAAAAATATCATCATTAATACATATTAATCAAATTATATTTTATCTAATTTTGATCTTATTTATGTCTCTTGGAGCTATCTTTTGTGCTATTGGTCTCTTAGCACTCTGATTGATATGACTCTTCGCTGTCACATTCCGAGTAGTTTTCGCTGCTACTGGTTCGGGACGTGACAGACCAGTGGTAATGATCCTCCCACTCTGCTCCTAAGAAGGTCTAGCGGTGTTATCGCACCTGGCATTTGGCCAAGGCTAGTCCCACTGGGCTCTTTCACCCCCCTGACGGACCCAGTCCCCTGATCACCTAGTAGCCTCACCTCAAGATGCTTTGCCTGGATCTTCCCTAGCAACGTCATCTACACATTTCGGCAGACCCGCCTTGAGACTTGTAGCATGTCTTGGTGGAACTCATTTGATTCCCTATATTCTGTGACCGCCTCTTGGCTCTCCTGCTCATAAGCTGTAGCCACATTCTCGCTTGCCTCGTCCAACATGCATTCCAACCTCTTCACCTCCTGCTGGTCTTAGAGCATCACCCTCCAGAGCAAAGTGAAGTCACCTTTGCATCCATAGCCTCTCACCTCACCTCCAAAACACCTTCCCATCACTGTCCGTTACCTTCTCCGTGGTTGCATCCAAAGCTACTATAGTCCTCTCGTGTAGCCTCCTATTCTCTGTCATCTCCTTGATGCGATGACGGTTGAAGATGAGGATCTTCGCAGTCGCAACAAGTGGCTCCTACGTCGCCACCTTATACAGCTCCTACATTGGCCTGCCCCAGGCCTGCTTCACCCCATCAATTGACGGTAGTTGGCCTACCAGCCTTCGAACCATCTCGTCCAACCAGCCCTAGCTCTTAGGCTTTGCATGGGTAGGCCCCTCCCTGTGGCATGAAGGAAACCTCATTGGGATGCCTAATGGACCAGTGGTGACGGCCCTCCCACTCTGTGCCTAAGAAGGCCTAGCGGCATCATGGTCCCCTACATTTGGCCAAGGCTTGTCCCACCGGGATCTTTCACACCCTCCCCTTCGATGGTTGCTCGCCACGCCCCTTCTGCGTAGACTAGCCTGCCATATCCCACTTGCTCTCCTTTGAAGAGTTGAAGATCTCTTTCAGGATAACCTTCATCGTCGCCGCAAATGTAGGTAGGGATCCTCTTGTCTTTGAGATGTTGGCCCAAATGGATTTCCTACGTGGGATACTAAATGCTAGAATAAAGGTATATTTCTCAACGGATGCATATCCCTCAAAACCCTAAGTAGTGCGCGCCTTGCGAACCATCGCCCTTGACCCGATCCACGTATTGTGCATCGCACAAATGGCTGGGGGCAAGTGACGTATATGTGTGCACCGATTCAGGCCACGTGTCCTAACTACTGCCTAAGCCAGTCTTCTGCGTGGTTTTGAGATTTCACAGGCTCTATTATGGCTAGCTTTCGTTAGCAAATCCACATCCTTTTTCTTTGTTGTGATATGCTTCACATCCCATAACCCTTGATGCTCTGGCCGCTATGTTGCTCTATATGGTCTTTTTAGATACACTAGTCCTATCATCACAGGCACTCCTCACCAACTCCAGACTATAAATGGAAGTCTCCATAGCCCCCTCCATGTATGTGAGGCAAAGGTAATAACAAGGCAATATAACCCTGAGTACAAGGGAGTTAAGGCTATGAACTCTCCGATGCTTAAGTCAGTAAGTGAGTGAGAGGAGTGAGAGAATGCTCTCTGTAGAGGGGGGTGCACAGGGCACTAGGCGACAGCTTGGCAAGGGAAAAGAGGAAGAGTTGGCATGGTTGGAATGGCATAGTTTTGGCTCCCTTGTACTAATGGTTGTATTGCCTTTGTCTTGCATACCTGGAGGGGGTTGTAGAGACCTCCGTTTATTGCGAGAAGCCAGTGAGAAGCGCCTATGGTGACAAGGTTTGAAAGACCATATAGAGCAGCATAGCGATAGGAGTAGGAGATGTTACGGAATATGAAACAGATCATGGTATCAAAAAGAGGCATGGATTGACTGACGGCAACTAGCCATCATGGCATCTTTGAAATCTTGAAACCACACGGGAGACCGGCTTAGAAGGTAGCCATGACTTGTAGTCAAAATCGGTGCACACATACACATCACTGGTGATGTAAACTGCATGTCTTTACAAATTGACAGGGCATCTAGACCCAGCATAACCATAACACAAATAGCAGCAAGTCTTTGGAATGAGGAGAGAGGTGTGGTAGAGTGTTGTCACTAGGATAACATGGCCAGCCAACAAAAAGAATATGCTCATAATTCACTAGCTTCTAACGATAAAAGGAAGTCTCCACGACCCCCTCTAGGAATGCGAGGCAAAGGCAATAACAAGGCAATATAACCCTGAGTACAAGGGAGTTAAGACTATGAACTCTCTGATACTTAAGTCAGTAAGTGAGTGAGAGAAAGAAGTGAAGGTTCTCTGTAGAGGGGGGTGCACATGGCGGTCGGTGATAGCTTGGTAAGGGGAAAGAGGAAGAGTTGGCATGGTTGGAATGGCATAGTCTTGGTTCCCTTCTACTAATGGTTGTAGTGTCTTGTTATTGCCTTTGCCTTGCATACCTGGAGGGGGTTGCAGAGACCTTGTTTTATAGGGGGGAGCCGATGAGTAGCGACTGTGGCGATAAGACTCGTGTACTTGAAAAGATCATACAGAGTGACATTACAGAATACAAAGCGGATCATGTACAATATCGGAAAGAGGCATGGATTTGCTGACAGCAGTTAGTCATAATGGCACCTCTGAAATCTCGAAACCACGTGGAAGACTGACTTAATGAGGTGGTAGCTGTGACATGTGGCCGAAATCGATGCACACGTACACGTCACTAGTGATGTAAACTACATGTCTTTACAAATTGACAGGGCATCCACAGCCAACATAACCATAATACAAATGGCAGAAAGTCTTTAAAATGAGGAGGGAGGTGTGGTTGAGTGTTATCACTAGGATAGCATGGCGAGCCAACAAAAAGAATATTCTCATAATTCATCGCACCTCTTCCACCTCTGGGTGTCTGCGCCGGCAGCGGCGAGCAGCAACATCCTGTATCGCAATTTCAGTTCTCCTGTGGTGACGCATTCGACGCTGGATTATCCACGAAAGCGCACGGCGATGCGAGTGAAATGGGCTGGCACGTTGACCCCTTCGGAAAACCAACCTATTTTTTCAATCGGAATGGCCGATCTTTTCACGACATGCAACGAGTACCCAACCGATGAGCATGTTGCAGACCCGATCACCCGGATGTGAGGGATAGCGGTGGGCCCCGAGGTGGAAAAAGTACCTCGTCGCCTCGGCAGCCTGATCACGTCGCCCAAAGCCTATGCAAGACAAAACGCGCTTCTGTCCGCGCTTCGTTGGCTTCGTTCGAACTCACCGCTTGCCCGGGTGGAATGTGACGAATTCGATCCGTTCTGGGTGGTGACCCGGCACGCAGACATCGCGGACATTATTCGCCGGCATGATCTGTTTCATAGCGGTGACCGGTCGCACACGCTGGTCCCCAGAAAATCGGACGATCTCGCGCGGACCGAGACGGGCGGCAGCCCGCATCCGATCCGTACTCTCGTTCACATGGATGAACCGGATCACGCAAAATACCGGCGGGTGGCGCAGAACTGGTTTACACGGCAGGGAGTGCAGCCGCTTGCGGATCGCATTCGCGCCATTGCGCGCGCCAGCGTCGATCGCATGGCCGACATCGGCCCGGCCTGCGATTTCGCACGCGACGTCGCGATCCACTATCCCTTGCGCGTGCTCATGCAAATCCTCGGCGTCGCGCAGAAAGACGAACCATGGATCCTCAAGCTGACGGAAGAACTCTTTGCCAGCGAAGACGCGAAGCTTGGATACGGCCAAAGCGTCGCTGGCGACCCGTCGCGGCACGCCAGGGAGTTGTTTCGCCTGCTGGGACAATTTCAGGATTTCTTCGTGCCGCTGATGGAACGCCGTCGCCGCCAACCGACCGACGACCTGACCAGCGTGATCGCCAATGCCGAGATCGACGGTAAACCGATCGATCAGTTCGAGGCGGTCAGCTATTACGTGATCCTCGCGGCGGCCGGCCACGATACCACCTCGTCGTCGATCTCAGGCGGACTTTGGGCGCTGTGCGAGAACCCGCAAATATTGCGGGCGTTGAAGGATGAGCCCGAACTCATTCCGCAATTCGTCGATGAAGCGATCCGCTGGACCGCGCCCGTGCATCACGTGATGCGAACGGCGGCGGCGGATGTCGAAATGTGCGGACGAAAGATCGAAAAGAACGACTGGCTGATGCTGCACTTGTTGTCGGGCCATCGCGACGAGCAAGCCTTCGCACAGCCGGACTGTTTCCGTCTCGATCGCGACATGTCGCGCAGCGCGATCTTCGGCCAGGGCATTCACAATTGCCTCGGCCAGCATCTCGCGCGGCTCGAGATGCGCATCTATTTCGAGGAACTGCTCCGCCGCCTCACATCGGTGGAAATGGCCGGCCGGCCGCGGCGTGCGGAATCCATCTTCATCGGCGGGCCGAAGAACCTGCCGGTCAGATTTCAAATGAACTGACTGCTAACTGACCGCGGCGAACGGCCCGACCATGTCCATGCTGCGGATCAGTTGCTCGGCCGAAGCCAGCAGTCGATCGGCCTCGGCGAGACGGCCCGACTGCTTCAGCAACTGTCCAAGCGCGATCTGGCATCGCGCGAGTTCCGGCCGCAGCCCAAGCTCGACACAGATGTCGCTGGCCCTGGCGTAGTTACGCTCGGCCTCCTCGGGAGCGGGCGCAGCCGGATTTCGATGGGCATCGCCGAGAAGCCGCAAGGCATCGGCTTCGATCGCGCGGTAGCCGTGCTTGCGCGCCAGCTCAAGAACGCCGCCGGCATAGTCGACCATTCCTTCATAGCTGTTATCGAGCAGGTTGGTGAAGCCGAGATAGACGCTCGACCACGCTTCGCCATAGGTGAACCTGGCGCCGCGCGTAAATGCCACCGCTTTCGTCAGCAGCGATGTGCCCTCGGTCATGCGGCCGGCGAGGACATAGGTGTAGCCGAGCGAGGTCGACAGGATCGGGACGAGGTAGCGGATCTGGCTGGACCGGCACACCTCGAAGCCATGCTCCAGAAGCTGGATGGCCCGAGGCAGATCGCCCTTGTGCGACTGGATGAAGCCCGCCCACCAATACGCCAGCGCAATGTCGTGAGGCCGCTCGACTTCGTCGGCGATCATGCAAGCCTTTTGCGAAAATTCAATCGCGGCCGGAAAGTTACCCAGCCGGCCATGGGAAGCGCCAAGCATGCCCAGCCACAACACCGAGCCTGTTCCGGCGGTGCCGACGCGCACATGCCGCAGCGGGCCATCGATCCAGGCGAGATTCTGCTCGAGCAAGGCCACCGATTGGCGGAAGTCGCCACGCCACATATAGGCCTGGCCAAGATAGAAACTCGCACTGACTTCGAGCGCGCCGTCGCCGACTTCTTGCGCGATATCGCGCGCCCGCAGCCCGCGTTCGATGCAGGCATCGAGCTGGCCGAGCCAGTTGTGCACAAACGCCCTCGCCACGTGGATCGCCGCCAGCCGCGGCCGGTCTCCAATCGAGTTCGCCAGCGCCTCCGCTTCACCGAGATATCGGTCGAGCGGACCGTGGTCGGCGATCGCCGCAAATACCGGGCGCAACCTCAGCCTGATGTCGATGCCCTGCTGGATGCGCTCGCGATCCTGCGGAAGGTTGCCCAGCGCCTGCAGCGCGGACTCGAAAAAGGCGGCTCCCTCGCGATAGGCCGACAATTCAACCGCCTTGTCGCCGGCCTGGCGCAGGTACATCACCGCTTCATCCCAGAGCGCTGCATTGAAGGCATGATGCGCCAGGCTTTCGATCAGGTCCTGCGAGGTCTCCTGGTTCTGCAATTCCATCGCCCGCAGCACGCGGGCATGGAGCATCTGGCGCTTTGCCGATATCAGGCCGCCATAGGTCACTTCGTGGACCAGGGCATGCCTGAATTTCAGTTGAGACGAAACATCCGGTATCTCGTAGAGGAATTGCGCAGCCTTGAGTTCTGCCAGCAGTTTCCGGCTTCCCTTGGCCCGACTCGGGGAGAATCAATGGCCTCCCATACCGATCCCTGTCGATCTCGAGGCGCTTCACGCGAACACTCGAATCACGATCTGGTTGTTGCTCAAAACCGAGACGGACGTCAGTGCGTCTGGGTACTCTGCTGTCACGTCGGCCAGAGCCTCAATGAACAGCGCCTCGCTGTCAAGAGTCTTGCCGGGGTCGGTATAGGTGAAATCACCAACCACTTCCGCCTCCGTGCCTTCGGTGAAGGCTACGTCGAGTGCGATCATTGTCCCTCCCAATGCCACCCTTGGTGTTATGTCTTGAGATAAGTAAACACCCTCACCGGGGCCACGCGCAGCGAAACGCCCAAAGTTTTCGTAACTTTTTTTCGATCTCCTCGTTTTGGCGTGTCGCCCTTGGGTACGTCGCAGGGTCCGAGTACACTTGAACTATCTTCTAAGCGTTGTTCGGCGTGATGAGTGGACGCCCTTCCGGGGCGTCCCATCCGATGAACAGATGGCGCGAAGTGTTCCCATTGGTAGTGGTGAACAAGAGAACGCCCCAGCCTTCATGGCCGGGGCGTTTCTCGTTTTGTGCTGCTCTAGTTGCCGGCCTCGGGCTTCCTGATGTACCCGTCGCCGTCCGCTGGCACCCTCTCCACGTGCCACCAGCCCTGGACGGTCTGGCGGTCGTAATGCACCACAGCTCCATCCTCGTCCAAGGCTTTGAGCCATGCGTCCAGCCGGCGTGCGTCGCCGGCGCCAAGCTCCACTCCCATCTGTCGCTTCCCCAGGAGCCGCAGCATCCTTGCGTCGTAGCCCATCTGGTGCTCCTCGGCTACGCGCCACGGAATCTGCTCGACGTAACGTGCGTGGGCACGAGGATTCTCGATCCCGTGCCTTGACATCGCCAAACCAAACGCAGCTCGTGATCGTCTCTGGCCTGTTTGCGCATCCCAGGCTTGACTCATCTCCTCGAGCGTCATGCCTTTCGACACGTAGCTGCGAAGGGTGGCCGCGTCGATCGGCTGTTCGTACTTAGCCACGGCGTTCACCACCTCGGGTCAAGTGAGTATCCATATCTCAGATACTAGTGGAATGTCCGCGCATGTGGCAATGTCAAACCACCACCGACGATTCGTGTTCCTAATCACGCAGGTTGAGCGCACGTTCTATTACAGGGAAAACCCCAGCCGCAACCTGAGTGTTATGTACACAGGTCGGACGGTGTGATGTAAACTCAGTAATGTCAACACACCAGAAGGGCCACTACCACCATGAAGATCAAGCTCGAGGCTGCGGTCGAGGCGTACAACGCCCACATGCTGTCCATGAACTACTCCAAGAACACGATCCAGTCGGCCTCGTACGTCCTCGGCCCACTGATGAAGTTCGCCGGCGACCGCTACCTGCACAACGTCAACGATCTGGTCATCAGCGACTTCATGATCGAGGTCTCCAAGACCCGCAAGAAGGCGTCGTCGATGGCGCAGACCCACGCACGCCTGTCGGCGTTCTTCAATTGGGCGGTCAAGACTGGACGCATCCAGCCGCACCAGAACCCGATGAACTCGCGGCGCAGGCCGCGCGTCGACAAGGTGGAGCGGCGCCGTGTGGACGTGGCGAAGTTCCCCAAGCTCCTCGCCCTGGCCGACGAGAGGTCAGCCCGTGACCGGATGATCGTGGGCATGGGGCTGTTCACCCTCCTGCGCGAGCAGGACATCGCCAGCCGGCGCATCCGTGACGTGTCCCTGGACAACGGCAGCATCTACGCGCAGGTGTCGAAGTCGCGCCTCGAGGATCACATCCCGATCAGTCGTGCTCTCGACGCCGAGCTCAGGCGATGGTTCAAGGCGTACCAGGACCAGTGCGGCGACCTGCGCCCCGACTGGTTCCTGATCCCGAACGAGGTGCGCATCCAGCAGCGTGATGACAGCGGCACCATCATCACGTCCACGTTCGGTGGGTGGCTGCCGGAGAAGCACCCCGGACGCCTGGGCAGGTTCGTGCAGCCGGTCCTCGAGGCCGTGGGTCTGCCCCTGCGTGACGAGAACGGCACGGCGACGGGGGAGGGAGCTCACACGCTCCGCAGGAGCGGAGCCAGGGCGCTCTACGACGCACTCGTGGACATGGGCCGGCCCGACGCGCTGCGGATCGTGCAGACGCTCCTGCACCATGCTGACATCACGCAGACGCAACTCTACATCGGCCTCAATCCAGACCGTGAGTCTAGAGATGCCATCATGCGTGGTGCTATGCTCTATGGATTCGAAGCACTCGATTCGATTGGTGGGGTGGTCGAGCATGGCAACGGAGAGGGTGACGGTGCGCACCTGCGATATGTGTCGGGAGCCTGACGCGGTGACGTTCAGCATCTCGTCTCCCGTGCACGGTCAGTACCGGGTGGACCTGTGCGACACGCACTCCAAGCCCGTCCTCGATGTGGCGACACGTGGCAAGCAGCGTGGCCGGCGCCACGTCGCCACGATGGAGGAAGTGGAAGCTGCGAGGGTGAAGCCGCCGAGACGCAGAACCGTCAAGGCATAGGAAAACGCCCCACCATTCTTGGCGGGGCGTTCCTTTGTGCTCACGCTCCGAGTCTGCGCTTCTTGGCGAGGCGCTGGCGCTGGTAGCCAGACAGTCCTCCCCAGATGCCGAACTCCACCTCGTTCGTCAGTGCCCACTCCAGGCACTCCGCCTGGACCTCACACCCTTTGCAGATGGCTCGAGCGACAGGCGCCCGGTCTCCCTCATGCGGGAAGAACGCTTCCGCGTCCGTCTCTGCGCACCGTGCGTGGTCCATCCATGCTGTGTCCTCGAGCATCCGTGCCCACTCGTGGTCGATCATCCGTTCCTCCCTCTATTGTGCGATGTCAAGTCAGTGGTCGTGCTCGAGCCAGAACCCGTGGCCGCACGAGAACTCCAGGTAAAGTCCCAGCGGATAGATGTCTGTGACGCCTTCGATGATGACCGGCTCGTCGCACTCCTCGCAAAAGTCCTGCTCTCCGACGAAGCTCATGCTGCAACCTTCGGGCGCGCGGACATAAACCCCATCGACCACTACGACTGAAACAACGTGACAAATCAAGACCCGGAAAGGAGAAGGGCCGGTGGTGGGCATTTGGGAAAGTCGGGCCGATTGGGTGTCTTCACAAAAGTGAGGGTACATAGGAAGAACAAAATGAAGTGAGAGGCCAGGAAGCAGGGAAAAGAGTCGAGTCGATCAGGCTCGACGACCGTCAACTTAATCATATCCCTTCCTCTAGTGAAATCTCCATCACAACTGTCTCAACTTGTGCAAAGACCAAAAAGATTTTCTGTTATCAGCATGAGGACTGCTTTCGATGGCAATCCTTTCTACGCATGAAGACAATTGTGCCATCTTGAAGGCACTCCATATTTAGGAGCTTGATGAAGTTATCTACCACAGACTTCGTGATTTCATTAGAATATTTATTTCACATCCCCTCCAGATATCCTTTTATGAGTTTAATGCCATTGACTGCCCTGTGACTGGCCATGGCTACAAGAAAGAACTTAGAATTTCTGAGATCCCAATCTTTAGAGTATTTGATAGTTGTAATAGTAAGGTAATATGTCAAATAAGGCATTTTGTGTGACAGATACATCCCTGATCTCTCTGACATTATTCAAGTTCCATCTGTTTTATGCTTCTGATCATGTGAATAATCTTGAAGCTTTTATCTCCGACCATGAATGTCTAAGGAAGATGCCTTTGAATTTGTATATGCAGTCATTCTGGACGTTCACAGAGAACTGATGAAGAAGCACCCCAACCTAGTCACTATTATTGTGCCTCGGCATCCACTACATGGACGGCAGATTGCTCTGGTATGACTAGTGCTTTACTGCTATCCATCAGTCATCATGATTTTTTATTGTATTGCTCTTCTCAGCGACTCAGCATGCTGTCAGAAAGTATCATTCTTGTTATATTATTCATGCATACTATTGAACACTAGTTGATGTCTTACCAAAGTCACCTTCGTCAAGGGGCTGCAGTACCTAGCATCTGAGGATTGCTAGTTAATTTGCTGGACATTCTAATAGTATTAACATAAATAAAGGAATTTCCTTTTCTGAGATATCATCAAGAATGCTTCTGGCAAACTTGGTTTTCTTATACCATGTGGCTTGGAGGTTTAGGCTCTCTGTTTGGTTTACCTTAAAAGTAGCTGACTGCTCATTGAAGAAATGTGTGTAAAAGTAATTAGCTGTTGAAACTAGTTCAAATACAGACTAGCGTAATCCTCCCTTGACAATGTATATGTATTTAGGTCTTCACTAACAATTTACAGAGAACGATTAATGAAACAATTCTGAAGATAAAATGAAGGGCATGCCATTGGAAAATAAATAAACATATTATGGCAAAACAGCCCTGACATGGTATCATCAACATTGAGAAGGAACTTCTGGTGTTATGTTTTAATACTATGGTGGAAATCTGCTGATAGATAGGAAGGAAGGGGACAGAGAGAGAAGCTGTGGTGGAATTGGTTATCTTTTTCATACAGCTGCCAGCCCCGTGCTCTGTTTTATATTTTGTTTTGTCCAAAGGATGTCACAGAGAACAGGGAAATTCTCCTACCTAGGTGATCAACTAGAAGAGAGAAAAAACTAACAGAAAACAGGGAGAAATTATAAAAAGATGACAATACCCTCGAGCTGAGCATAGTTGCCAATCATATAGAGCTTGCTCAAAGATGATGTGAACTGCTTATTAATTTCATTGTGTTTTTCTGTCATGCCAAACAGGATTGTTGGCAATGTCAATTGCAACCTTGTTGTCACTGTACAATCTTATGTCTTTAACCCATTCTCATGGATAATAATTTTCAACCTCTGCAATCAGCAGATCTATCCAGGGTACCCTGTTTTAGGGCTATACAGTCAATGATTCTGAGGACAGATTATGTTTCCTTTTTTTTGGAGTTGCTTTCTCTCCTTGTTTTAGGGTTCTTGTTGCCCCCTTTTCTGCAAATGTCGTATCTATTTTTTGTGCTGTTTCCTGTTTATGTAAAGGCCCCAAGAATCCCACGTTAGGACTGGGCATCACAGACCCATTGGCAGTTCTCTTCCTCTCGTTTTTCTTCTGTCATGGTATGGTATCAGAGCCAGTCCCATAACGCGATCTTCCTGTCTTTTGTTCTGCCTGAGTTGTTTGACCCCTCATTTGTTGTATCCCACATGCCAGGCCCTTTGTGATATCGGGCTGGATGGGGTGGGGTGTTATGCTCCACATCAGTTGTGGATGGATTTAGTCCTGGATTTATAGGTAAATGGGCCTCTTCATTCCTTGCCAATTGGTTTTGAGTTGGATGCTCCAACACAACAAGCCTTTCCCTGAACAGGATTTGACGTATCTTAATATTCCATCAACAGCTCTCAAGTGTGGTGTCTAGGTACATGTATAAACTGACTAACCTCACTGACTGCAAAGCTAATGTTGGGCTTAGTGAGTGTCAAGTAAAGAAGTTTGCCTATTAACCTTTGGTACATCCCTCTTATCATCTTCTGTGAGAAGCTGGTTCTCTTGACTACTTGACCGATGATTGTCTTCTCTAAGAGTATTCACTAGCCTACATCCCAACTTCCTAGTTTATTGTGGCAAGCGGAATGCTTACTTGTGCTGAAATATGTGTATGCCATGTCAGCACTGAGACATCTCTATACTGAGGAAATATTGCAGAAGCCAAGATGATTTATCTTGAACTTCTTGGCTATATTGTTCTTTGGCAGTTGAATTTTCACATCTATATATGCAATAAGAATCACAACCATCCATCCATTTGGTGAGCCAAGCATTGTTTGCAATCCCTTGAGTAAAGCCAAATCAAATCATGGAATTTTGAGCTTGTCAAATGAAACCCTGGATTGTTTCAGCCTATATAAGGCTGTCCTCAACTTGCCAATTTTACCTTTCACTTTATCTTCTAGATGGGGTTGCGTATATGTAGAGGGCAGAAAGACCCCAACTTAAGGGGCCAACCAGAAGCTACAAAACACTAATGCAAAAGAAGAAGAAATTGAAAAAGACTTAAAAACACAGGTCTTTCCTCGGGATACACTCAAAATTAAGTATCCCTTTGTGTAGAAGTGATATAACTTGATTAGTGGCTACCAAACAATCTAGATGAATGAGTCTTCTACCTCCCACTTAAAGATGAGTTTCAATTCTGCATCCTTCAAATCATATCATTGACTATTGGTAGTTTCACACTGCCCTCTTTTTTTACACATGGTATTACATATCTCTTTCACCGTTTGATGCGAACCTCAACACTTGTTAGGTGAAGCAGCCCTGTTACTAAGATCAGGGGTCCCTTCACCGTTTGATGCGAACCTCAACACTCGTTAGGTGCAATAGTCCCGTTTACTAGGATCAGGGATATTTTCCATGGTTTCTTATTTTCGACAGGCAACTGTTTCCTCACAATTTCTCATCAAAGAGTATGCAAAAAATCAATCATCCTAAGTGCTAAGCAAAATTCCAATCACCCATATGTTTGAAGTCTAATAATCTCATTACTGTGCAATTGTGTGCAAGTTCAATAGAATTTTAGGTGTATTTTAAGGAAAAGACTAAAGACATTACCAATTAATTCACCCCTTTAACTTGCTACTCTCACAAGTAAGACTCTAAGTCCTATCATTCTAAGAAAAGTTTCTCATCATGAAATATGAACATGAAGCACTTGTTAGGGGTGTATTGAAAGATTACAAATATTTTGAGAAAATTTGAGCTCAAGCTACCCTGACATTGTCCCCAATGGCATGGACAAGATGTAAAAATGAAATAAAGTCATGAAAGTAGTGGGGAGGAGAGATACAAGCTGAGGAAGGGATGCCATTGGCAGAGAAATGATACTCCATGCTTCTAAGATAAAAGAAGAAAATTAGTAACTCTTTTCTTTTGAAAGGAGAAAGAGTAATTGGGTTGTCTTCCAACAAGCACTAAATTTAACGTCTTCAGCTAGATGCATGAGAGTTCAATGTATATTAGACAAATCAATTGTGTCCACAATCATTTCATTTGAGAGTTCCTCAATGTAGGGTTTAAGTCTTTGCCCATTGACTGTAAAGGTGTTCCCACTTTTAGGATCGAGGATTTCAACAACACCATGGGGAAATACTTTAACCACAATGTATGGTCCATCCCATCTAGATCTGAGCTTCCCAGGAAAGAGTTTCAATTTGGAATTGAACAGTCAAACTTTTTGGTTAGGCTCGAATGGTTTCCTTGAAATGTGTTTGTCATGGAAATCCTTCATTGCCTTATAGATTTTGGAGTTCTCATATGATTCCTTACGAAGCTCATCTAGCTCACTTAATTAAAGGGTCTTGTGTGCTCCAGCCTGGGTCAAATCCAAATTAAATTACTTAATCACCCAATAAGTTTTGTGCTCTAATTCCACCAGGAGGTGGCAGACTTTTCCATAGATCAATCTGAAAGGTGACATTCCAATGGGGGTCTTGTAGGCTATTCTATAGGCCCATAATGCATCATCCAATCTCTCAGTCCAGTCCTTCCTATCAATCCTCATAGTCTTTTGCAAAATATTTTTGATTTCTCTATTGGAAACTTCCACCTGATCACTAGTTTGAGGATGATATGGTGTGGCCACTTTATGAGTAATCCTATACTTTTTCAACATGCTTTTGAATTGGTAGTTGGTGAAGTGACTACCCCCATCACTGATTATAGCCCTAGGGAATCCAAACCTAGAGAAAATATTCTTTTGCACAAACTTCATGACCATTTTGTGGTCATTGGTTCTAGGCATTTTGAAATATAATCAGCAGCCACCAGAATGTACTCATGCCCATAAAATGGTGGGAAGGGCCCCATAAAATCAAATCCCCACATATAAAAAATTTCTACCACAAGGATAGGGTTTAAGGGCATCACGTCTCTCCGAGAGATATTCCCCATGGCTTGGCACTTTGGGCAAGATTGACTAAAGGTATGGGCATCTCTAAAGAGAGTGGGCCAATGAAAATCACTTTGGCGGACCTTTGCAACAGTTTTCTTCCCAGAAAAATATCCTCCACAAGCAAGGGTGTGGCAAAAGGTGAGAATACTTTGATGCTCATTTTCTAGGATGCACCTTCGAATGACATTATCAGCACAAATCCTGAGCCTCCCAAATGCAGTGTTTTATCTGAGCAAAGAATCTATCTTTTTTATTTTTGGAGCACCCATCGGGGGTTAATCCAACTGTTAGATAATTAACAATATCCACATACCAAGGAGGCTTAATGTGGGCAATGGCTAAGAGTTGCTCATTCGAAAAATGGTCTTTAATGGGGCCACTATCGTGCACAAGAACCCTGGAGAGATGATCAGCCACAACATTTTCAGACCCCTTTTTATCAAGTATTTCCATGTCAAATTCCTGCAGAAGTAGGATCCATCTGAGCAATCGAGGCTTAGCTTCTTTTTTAGATAAGAGGCATCTCTAGGATGAATGATTAGAATATATTATAACCTTGGATCCTAAGAGATATGATCTAAATTTCTCAAGGGCAAACACCATGGCCAACAATTCCTTCTCAATTATGGTGTAATGTTTTTGGGCCTCATTCAAAGTTTTGCTTGCATAATAAATCACAACTGGGCTTTTGTTCATTCTTTGGCCCAAAACTACCCCAATAGCATAATCCGAAGCATCACACATTATTTCAAATGGTAAAGACCAATCTAGGGGTTGGATGATAGGGGCTTTGGTGACAGCACTCCTAAGAAACTCATAGGCCTAAAGACATGACTCATCAAAGTTGAAAGGGGTGTCTTTGGCAAGAAGGTTGCACAAAGGTTTGGAAATTTTGGAGAAGTCTTTGATGAATCGGAGGTAGAAGCTAACGTGACCTAAAAAGGATCTGATTTACTTAACAGATGTTCGTGGAGGTAAATTAGCAATCAATTCAACGTTTGCTCTATCCACCTCAATTCCTCTTTCAGATATAATGTGTCCTAACACAATCCCTTCTTTTACCATAAAATAGCTCTTTTCCCAACTGAGAATGAACTTTTTCTCAATACATCTCTTGAGGATCTTAGCCAAATTGTTCAAACATGTGTCGAAAGAATTCTCAAAGACAGAGAAATCATCCATGAAGATTTCTAAAAAGTCTCCCACCATATCAGAGAAAATGGCCATCATACATCTTTGGAATGTGGCAGGGGCATTACACAATCCAAAGGGCATCCTTCTAAATGTAGAAGTCCCATAGGGACATGTGAAGGTAGTTTTGTCTTGATCCCTTGGGTGAATGGCCACTTGGTTATATCCTAAATATCCATCCAAAAAGTAGAAGTATTTTTAGCCAGCTAGTTTCTCTAGGATCTGATCAATGAATGGTAGAGGATAGTGGTCCTTCCTGGTGGCAGAGTTCAATTTCCTATAATCAATCATACCCTCCACCCAGTGGGTAATCTAGTGGGCACCATTTCCCCTTGATTATTACTCACCACGGTGAGCCCAGACTTTTTTGGGAGAACTTGGGTTGGGCTCACCCATTGACTATCAGAAATGGGGTATATGATGCCCACATGTAACCACTTTATCACCTCTTTTTTAACTACCTCTCTAATGTTGGGATTCAATCTCCTTTACCTCTCCCTAGTTGGTGTAGCATTATCTTTTAGATAAATGTGGTGCATGCACACAAATGGACTTATTCCTTTAAGATCTACTATGGACCAACCTCGGGCTTCTTTATGATTCCTAAGGACATCAATCAATTGATCTTCTTGAGAGGGTGTCAAATCAGAAGCTATGATGACGGGTAAGGTCTCCTCAGGCCCTAAAAACACATATTTTAATGAATTAGGCAAGGCCTTCAATTCTAGCTGAGGTGGGGCTTGACTAGATGGGAGTGAGGGCTCATGAATGTTGATAATCTGTGGTTCAGGCTTCGTGGAATCAAGGGTGTGATCATCCAGAATAAGTTCATCATCATCAGACTCAATGAGATTTTCAGATTGGCCAAAAGGAGGTTTGCTCTTTATGACATCTTCAATCACATCAACCGAGTAACAATCTTCTTCCCCCCTACATGTGCTTAGAAGCTTTGAAGACATTCAATGTGATCTTTTGATCTCCAAAGGAGATATCCATAAGTCCAGATTTACAATTGATGTTGGCATTAGCAGTGGCCAGGAAAGGTCGGCCCAGTATGATGGGGCTTTGGGCCAAATCTGGGGTGGAATCCATGTCGAGAATTAAAAGTCCATAGGACAATGACATCCTCCACTAACCCGTTAGGTACTCTAACGGACTGATTTGTCAATTGGAGGATCACCGGTGCTGGTTTGAGCTCCCCTATCCCAAAGTTTTGGTACATTAAAGTAGACAAAAGATTTACACTAGCCCCTAAGTCTAATAATGCCTTTTCAAAGGTGACACTGCCAAAGACATAAGATATGAGTGGGGCTCCGGGGTCTTTCATCTTTTGGGGTAGTTCATTTAATAGGACAACACTCACTTCTTCCGACAAAAGAATTCTTTTGGGGTTTATTTTTGGCTCTCTCATTTGGGTGCACTTTTCCTTCAAGAAGTGGGATGTTGATATGGACTTGTTTTAACAATTTCATCAATTCCTCATTTTGGGCTTGGATGTTCTGTCACTTCCTTTCTTTTCCAGCTTCCAAGGTAGTGGGGAAGGGCATCTTGGGCTTGTAAGTTTCAGGTGATTCATCTAATTTTGCCTTCCCTTTGTCTTGGCTTCCTCACTATCCACTATGGGAGTGGCCTTGGGCAAGGGTTCATTTTCAATGACATCGTGGGCTTGGCTTGATGAGGCTTCATTGGATTGATGGGCCAAGTAGGGGTCTTCAAGGATTTTTCCACTTCTTAAGGTTGAGATGGCCTTGGCATTTCAAATTGTGGGCCCTTTAGAGGATTTGGGCCTTGTTGAAATTATCCTTGAGGGACAGATGGAAGGGGCTGTTGTTGAAAACCTAGAGGATAATTTCTAGGATTAGGCATGGGTTGGCTAGGAAGTTGGCCCAGTTCTCTCCTCACATTGGTTTCTAGCAGTTGGCCAAATTGGGCCTTCATCTCCGCCATTTGGGCTTGGGAAGATTGATTTTGGGCCAGGATGAGCTGTTGCAATTGATTGGTTTTATCATTCTGGGCCACTGGCGAAGTTAGGATAGGAGGTTGGTAGACTAGTGGAGGATATGGAGATTGCCCATACGTGGGCTGAACAAATGAGAGTTGGCCATAAGATGGTTGGTCGTAAGTAGGCTGAGAATGGTTTGGTAATGCTTGTGACACTTGACCCTTATGGAAAGTTTGATTTTGAAAATGGGCTTGAGGTTGGGATTTGGGTTGGTAGCTTTGGGCCTGTTGGGATTTTCCAAAAAAGTTCAGGTGATTCCTCCAGCCTGAATTGAATGTGTTTGAAAATGGGTCATTATTGGGCTTAGAGAGTCCTTGGGCCGCATAAACTTGCTCCGGGATGGAAGGGGGTAATTGAGCTGCCGCAGGACATTCGTGCACCTAATGGGTTGGGCTCTAACATAGCGCGCATGCTTCATGGACCTGACCTTGGTGAGAATGGAAAGATGGTTGTGATTGGGCATTTTGTTTATTCAACCTAATGAGTTCGCTCACTTGTTGGGTTAACAAGTCAAATTTCTCTAGTTTTTGAGCCAAGGCATTCACATCTAGTCTAGGCTCAAACTCTCCCCTATCCTTCACCTCATACATCCCAACTTTTCTAGATGGCCCTACTGACCTCTCATATGAGTGTAGATTTATGAAAAAATCTATAATATTTTTTAAAAAATAAAAGAATAATAATGGAAGGGGTTTTAAAGGGAAAAGGGGAAAGGAGAGCATGCATGGATGCTAGAATGGAGAGTGTGATCGCCAGATACCATGGGCCTCAAAGAATGTTAACAATAAGAATAAAGGAGGTGATCACAAAAAATAACTTTGAAAAGTGCGGGGGGGATGTGAGTGTCACCTTCTCTTCGAATCGTCTGGCTGATGAAGAGAGCTGTTCTTATGATTACCCTTACAAAATAAAGAAACACCAATCAAAGAAATATGGATTTGAAACCAAAGTGTGTAGCATCAAATCCTTAACATGAATAAACAATAAGGCATGGAAAGTGACACACCTTGTTGGTGTTTGGTGTTTAAACCCCTATACAAAAGGGTAGGTAAAAATCATGTGATGAAGAGAGGAGGGTGCAAGTGTTACACAAAAAGAGGTCTCAACGTGGTTGAAATGAGAAAGAAAATAAAAGGGAAAGGAGAATATGATGCCTGCAATGCTAATAAAATTAAAGAGAAAGAGATGAAGAAAAGCTTATTGATTTTATTTCTCCAAGAGGAAGGGGGGCTTTAATGATCTTCAATCTTCAAGGAAGGAGGAAGCTCCAAAGAACTAAATCAATAAGCTTTTCTCTCCGTCCCTTCGGGTGACGGACGATCCTTTGACTTGGACCTCCCGTTCAGGTCGATTGAATCAATAAGCTTTTCTCTCCGTCCCCGCGGGTGGTGAGCAACCCTTGGACCTGGATCTCCCGTTCGGGTCACTTGAACCAACAAGCCCATCTCCCCGTCCCGTCCAGTAAAAAGAAAACATCCCCCGGGCTCGAGGCCTCTCATCTCGCCCGGCCCACCTCATCGAACTACTCGGCAGGACTACGGGGTTCACGTGGTGGAGCGATCCCCTCGCCTCCCCCTTGGGGAGACGAGCGCTCTCCTACGCGCCTCCGCCAGTCCGGCCGGGGCGCTCCTAGGTTGAGCTTTCGACACAGGCTCACGCTCGGATGCGGGACACGAAGAAACAAGAACTAAGAGGCAAAAGAGAACAAATTCATGGGCCAGTACCCGGAAGAGTGCATACCGATATTCTTTTCCTCTATTCAAAATAAAGGGGTACATGCGCAGCGGGGCATACCCCTGTATTACATAGCCGAGATAAGGTAAAAAAAAAGAGACGGAAGAGAGCACGGTACATGGGAAGGCCCGGAGACGGCGACGCTCAGTCGATTCCCCGAAAGATGTCTTCAAGAGGAAGGATGCCGATGCAGGGGAAGCTCACCATGTCTCGCAGTCGGCCCCTCTGCCCCTCGAGGCGCTCCAGCTCCGCTTCGAGGGAAGCCGCCTCAGCCCTAGCAACGGTCTGTGCTTCGTCAGACCTTTCCACAGTTGCTTCGGCCTTGGCCAGCGCAGACTTGGCAACAGCGAGCCGCCCCTCCAGCTCTTCGATCAGGCCCCTGAGGGAATCAACCTCCCGCCGGCCACCTTCAGAAGCCTTTTCGGACTGCTCTCCCCTTTGCCGGCTCTCCTCCAGGGCTTGTAAGTACTCCCCTGCCTGGGCCTCGATCGCGGCAAGCTCGTTGGGGGCCCGAAGCTCAAGGAAGTCCCGACGGTTCACGTACTTCAGCAGCAACAGTACCCGTCGTGACCACTCCTCCAGGGGGCATCCCAGCACTTGCAACGCCCCGGTCAACTGCACGGCTATCGCATGCACCCCTTGATATGTGAGAGTTGGATCCGCAAGAATCAAGGAGCGCAGCGTCGCCAGCATCTGCCGGACGGGAGCGTCCGAGACGGTGTGGCCGAGAGAGGGCACCACCGGCGGATTGAACTCTACCGTCCCGTCCACCGCAGCCCATATCTCTGTGTCTACTGCGGCAGAGGAGGAGGGAAGCTCCACCGACAAGTCGCTTGGGCTTCCCATCTCGAGGCGCAGCTCCCGACCAGCTACAGCCAGAGGAGCGGTCGAAACCACGGTGGTGCCACCGGACCCCACCAAGGCAGACGGTTGCTCCCCCTCGATCCCAGTTGCAGGAAGGGCAGCAGGTGGGGCAAGCTCCCTTCCCCTCGGTGAAAGTTGGGCCGCCTCCCCGGCTGGAGTCTTCTCCTCGCGTCGGGCCACGAACTCGGCCAACATCTCCCCCAACAGCCGATTTTCCTCCGGCGTCACGAGCGTCCGGAGAGGAGGCAGAGGAACCAAGAGCTTCAACCCGCTGTCCGACCGAAGGAATGACACAATCTGCGCCACCTCCTCGGTCGAAAGCGTCTTGGGCTCGTCCTCCTCCGTTGGGGCCATCATCCCCCTCCTCTTGGCGACGGCCTTGCGGGTCCTCCCGGAGCGTGCCGCGGAAGAGTCTCCCTCCTCCTGAAATACAAGAAGGAAGATAAGAAATCGATGCTCCGGCAAGTAAAGAAGGTCGCCCGGGCGTCAGAAGAAACAGGGAGGGCCCGAGGGTCTGTTGTACCTCGGTACGGAGCACAATCCAGTTATCTGGCGCTATCTCCCCCTCCTCCAGGGCCTCCTCAGTGATAGGGGCGGTCTCTGTCGCCGCCTCCTGCTGCATAACCTCGAGGAGAGCTGCCAGCTTCCCCATACCGACGCTAGCGTCTCCGGGTTGCCCGACCGGTGCGTCGGGAAGAGATGCGTCCGCAGCCTCTGGTCGCGCCGTCCCCTGTAAGCAAATCAAATGGGTGAATGGCGGAAGGCTAAAATAACGGAAGAAAGGGAGCCCCATCTGAGCGGGCCCACACTTACAACATCCTCTTCGGGGATCGCTTCGTCAGAAGAGTAGCCATAGTCTACCTTCTCGCTCGAGGAAGATCCGCTCGAAGCCGGTTCGCCCCCGGTCGGAGCAGGAACGCCTGCTTGGGCGCCCTCGACCTCCTCCTCGTGTGAGCTTGTGGACGGCGAGGCCCCGAATCTCAACCTCCTCCTCGTGTATGTCAACGTCGGCTCGGGGATCGCCTGTGCCGCTATGTGTGCGGGGAGAGGAGCAAGGGGAGCTGTACAATAAAGAGAAGCCCTGGTTAGACAGACACTCATGAGTCCCTAGTATGAGACCCCGAACTCGGGAAGGAAATCACCTTGTTCAGTCGCCGCCTCCGGAAGCAAGACGTGGATCGTCTCCTCGGTGAGAGGTGCGGTCCCGGAAGCACCGGCCTCCTCCACGACCGGGGGAGGTATCGGCGCAGGCTCCTCCGTAGGGGCTAAAAAAAAGGGGGAGGGGCATCTATGTTAAGAACTTCATCTCACAAAGCGAAAGGATACCAGACAGGACGAGAATCCTACCGGCTGGTTCACCTGGGTCGGCTAGAGCGGCCGCAACGGCTGCCCGAAGTTCCCTCATCTCGGCCATCTTCTCCTCCATCTCCTGCGGGCTGAGCGTCACAGGAGGGGGGGCCACTGAGAGCATCCTCACTACACCCAGAAGCAGAACAAACACATGTTATACAAGAGTAAGGGGTTTTCCCGGTGAGGGGAATCGAGTGCCGAAAAGACATTGACACGAAAGGCCTTACCGACAGGGCTCTTCGGCTGGGGCCGGGGAGAGGCAAACGCGGCGAAGGAAGGAACCGGCAAGGGAGGAGAGGTCGAGGCCATCCGGGACGCCTCCTCTCTCCTCCGTCCTGCCTCTTGTCTAGTCGCGGGGTTGGGTCAAGACACACCTAACAACACTCAAATGGGTGTCGTCTTGGAGTGGGGTGTCCCGGATGTCTACGTGGTCCTCATCCAGCAGCTCATCGAAGAACTCTTCTGCTAAATCTGAGTCAGCCTCATAACTAGCCGCCACTAATCCCGATAGGTGGTCTCCAGTCAGTGTGTCCCCAATGAAAAGAGTCTCATGGGTGGGACAACGAGCAGCGAAATGGCCGAACCCACCACATCTATAGCAATCCTAGCACAACCCACTACCCGGGGATGGTCCACCTATATATCATCGGTCCCTTTCCCTTGTCATCACGATGGACTGGGGGTGGTGGAAGCTGGGGTCAGGTAGGGAAGGTGGGTGGTTGGGGACGCACAGTAGGGGTAGGAGCCTGAGGACCAGGGAGAGTGTCCCGTGGAGGGGGAAGGTGAGGCCGAGGAGTGATGGCATCATGGTGAAAGGGCTCCTGTGGGCGAGCCATCGAACGTGAGTAGGATCTAGGTGTAGTACGAGGGTCGGTCCCACACTGAAAGGTGGGTCCCGGGCATTGTACCGAAGCAAATTCAGACTCGAACTACTCCAATTTGAGGGCAACCTGATAAGCATACTCCAAAGTGGTCACGTTGCGATGAAAAAGCTCATACTGGTAGTGCTGCCGTAGACCCTTCCAGAATCAGGATATGGTCATGGCGCCCTCTTCCCTAACCCCACATCGCAAAAGATATTCATCAAATTCAGCGATGTACTCAGACACGAGTCTATCTCCCTTGGAGATACTCTGCCACCTATCAATAAGGCGCTGACGGTATGTGGCAGGAAGGTACTTCTCTCGAAGCTTGTCCTTCATGTCATCCCAGGTCTCGATGGGGTGCTGGAGGCGCTGCATGAGCAGGCTCTCAATGTTCACTGAATAGGTTTGGGCTGCCCCATCAGTTTCATCTTTGCAAAACAGACTTGCCAGTGGTCTGTCATCTCAAACCACTCAAAGTAGCGATCCATACTGGCCTCCCAATCTAGGTAGATCTTTGGGTCTAGGGGCCCATCAAAGGTCGGGTGGTCTGCACGCACATTCCAAAGAATGCACTCATTATCATCATCCCAGTTACGCCTTTGGCCTTGACGGCCTCGGCCATGCCCATCAAACCCATTTTTCGACCCACAATCATCCATATCCGGGGTCCCATACTACCTATCATCAGCCCTGGGGGTTGCAGAGCGCGGTATCGGCTCATGCGGCACATTTGTCAGCTCGTGGTTCAACTCAACTGGGACCCTCTCAAGTGTGGCAATACGCCCAACTAGTCCTTGGACAGATCGGTCAGAGGCCATAACCCTATCCTCAATTGCTGTCATTCGGCTTGATAGGTCATCTAACTTGGCCATAATTGTTTGCAAGACGTCGGCCATGGATAACTCAGCTGGGACGTGGGCTCGGGGATCTGCCATAGGTGCTGGTCGTAGGAACTCGGTTCCCCTACAGGTGGGCATGTGACATAACCATGATGCAAAGGATGAGACTCAAAGCAGCCACTAATCAATGCGAGGACTTCCCTAGAACCACTACTCTGATACCAAAGTTGATGCGGGATGACACGGGGTAAGGGGAATGGGGTCCCTAAGCTTTAAACACGAGAACCCGACGTTGTCCTAACATGCATGAAACGCGATTAGCACGTGAGTGTAAGGAGCCGCCCGAAGGCACGATTCTGGCGCAAACTCTTAGGACAACTACGCCTCACACAAAAACTACATGGCACTCAGTCGTCCCTTGTGAGGGAAACGTGAGGATCTGACGGTTGAGGAACCACCATCATCTAGGGAGGTTGATCGCACACTCACAGCTAGGGTAGGCTACCGGAAGGGGGGTCTCACTTGCTCTCATAGTAGCATTGGAATATCGCTGGCTAGGATCCTATCACTCACGGCAGCATCAGTAGAACAAATAATAGAAAAAAGTAAATGTCAAGAAGGAGCGAAATGCGTACCTCCACGCTATGTGTGTGGGGAAGACACCCCGGCTGGCCTGTCGAGTCTCGGTATACAACAACGATTAGATAAGGGATACAAACCACAATGGTTGCCCACTCCTTGCAGGGAGATAACAGGCTATGACACAAGAGATCCAAGTCTCTAGGGGTAGGGTTGACAGGTAGCAATGGGCGGTTCGGGGGTCAGCATCTCCCCTTGATCGAGATTGGTCTCTACAGTTTTTCTTCTTCACCTCCTGCCGGCCATGGCCGGTGAGGCAGGGCCTCCACCTCCTGCTTCGGCGCCGTCTGAGTATGCCTCCTCCCTACCTCTTGCTGGTAATCACCGGACGTTTGCGCAGGTGCTAATGGAATCACAGCGGAAGCCTCGGACTTCTTTCCAGGTGAAGGATCCTGCTTTTACTGATAGAGGAGAGCCAGCGGTGTTTTTCTCCAAGGAAGAGGTTCAAGCGTCGATCCGATTCCTCTCTTTTCCTGTTGTTGCCAAGTGCTCTTATGGTCGTCCTACCTTTGCGGAGATCAAGAGCTGCCTTCAGCAGCGTTTGGCCTTCTCCTCTGCGTTTGTTATCAGCAAGCTCAGCCCTAGACACCTTCTTCTCCGTTTTGATTGCGAATCGGACTTCATGAAATTGTTGATTCAAAAGAACCTGTACATTAAGGGTTTTCTCTTCCGTTTCTTTCGCTGGACGACGGATTTCAGCTTTGACTCTGATCCGCCTACGGTGCCGGTTTGGATTGGCTTCCCCTCCCTGCCAGCCAATTTGTATCACGAAGACTGCCTGCGGTCTATTGCTGGTAACTTTGGAATGGTCTTGCGGATCCATGAGCGATCGCTTGCCATGACCGATACGTCTGAGGCGCTGGCCTGTGTAGAGATGGATCTTTCCCAGCCACGCAGGGAGAGGCTCTGGATAGATCTGGATGGTGTTGGTTTTTGGCAACCTGTCAACTATAATCGTGTCCCTGGTCTCTGCTCATACTGTCACAAACTTGGCCATTATGTTGAAGGTTGCAAGAAAAAATAGGGTAGATCCTCCCGCGGCCCCGCATGCTAGATTGCCTCCGAGTGACCACCGGGGAGAGAAGTGAGCACCCGTGCCCTTGGCACCGGGTCGGTCCTAGAATTGGGCTAACCATCCCCTTTGGGAGAGCCTCTGGCCTTGCTGGCCCTCTACCAGCAAGGGCCCACCCCCACACCCTCCACTCGGCATCGCCGAGTCACCCACGGTTCGGGCGAGTGTCGAGTGAGTCGGCCGTCGATATCGGCCCGTTTGGTTGCGCATGTGCTTGTTTGCTAGTAGGTCCGAGGTTGTGTCACATCAGGACGGCTCACTAGGGACTGTTTAGAATATGAAAGGACAGGAATGGAACAGTTAATATCAAACCGTTGAAGATCGGGCGGTCATGTGGGGACTGTGATAGGGGGAGTGATGCTGAATTTGAAAGATCTTCCTTAGACTGTGGATAATGTAGACGGTCTACCATGGACCACTCTACTGAGGAGTGAGGCACGAGAAGCTATGCGAGGGGTGGATCAGGCGGTCGACCCCAGGCCGTCCAAAGCTTAGACAGGGTAGAATAGGGTGGTTTAGATGTGACCGCTGAGTGACAAAGCGGTTCTTGATGGACCGCACATAAAGCAGAGTGCGGAATTTCATTCTTATTTATTGAGATATGAAATGAATGCAGGGGAAGCGACGGACCCATATTTCATGGCTGCAGGTCCAGGCGGTGTATCTGGCACTGTCGGACTTTCAGCGAGAGAGGCTAGCGGTGATGGGATTCACCAAACTCCTGAGCATTGAGGTGTGTCACTTTAACACAACTCTACTTTATGCTCTGCACGACTACTGGGACCCGGTGAGTCGGTCCTTCCTCTTCCCATGGGGCACATGGTCCCCACGTTGGAGGACGTGGCTCGGATCACGGGCCTGCACGTGCATGGGTCTCCGGTGACTGGGAGTACTTATCCTGATTACCGTGATATGGCCCAAGAGTTGCTGGAGTTGGACCTGCTGCATCATGAGTGGCAGTCTACCATGGTGGCGAGAGCAGCACTCTAGGATAGCCTGGGGCTTAGAGGTGCGGGGATAGCGACTGGTGAGCTGCCCGAGCAGCACCTTTAGCGGCTCGTGGACCGAGCTAGGTCGAGAGTTATAGCGACGGTGGGGGCAAAGGCAGACAGAGTCCTCGGACGGTTGCTGATGCTGCTATTTAGGCGGCTCCTTTTTGCGACGCGAGTAGACGTGATCAGCTACCGGTTCCTTCCACTCCTCGAGGACCTCTCCCACGTAGGTGACTATGCGTGGGGAGCGGCGGTCCTCGTCTTCCTGTTTGACACCCTGAGCTCGACGACCCGGCAGACGATGCTTGAGGGCTTCTCCCCTTTACTCCAGGTACGACTCTGACCCCAGCTTGGTTTCTATGACTTCTAGATGCTTTCTAAATGCTGACACGCTATTGTGATGCAAGTCTGGGCCTATGTCCGGCTACCCGGGCTCAGGCGAGGGGAGATTGCCTTCCCCAGTGTGATTCCGATTGCGAGGCGTTGGGTTGCGCCTTGGGAGACGGGAGGGCTTAGGAGACAGGTTCGTGCCCTTCAGGACGACCTAGACACCTTACCGTACACCTCGGTACACTTCTAAACTTAGACTTCTAGCTAAAAACTCTTCATGCTTATGATGCTGACTCGACTTTGCTATTTGACAGGTACGGTGGACTCCCTATGTCGAGGAGGGACAACCCTAGGTAGCTGGGGCCCTTGCATTCTCCGGCCGGGACATGTGGCTTCATTGCTTGAATGTGGTGGAGCCACTCTACTCCTGATTGGTCCTAAGGACGATTGGCGTCCATCAGCCTGCTGTTGAGTTCCCGATGGCGGAGAAGCCAGGGGAGCGCATGGGTCGGCACCCACGGGGAGTAGCTATGGTGACAGACTGGACGGTACGGGCCGCTGACTAGTTAGCTGACTGGGGGGCACACGGGCAGGTGGTGACCGCTCGTGCAGAGAGCGACGGTGCGTATTACACAGCGTACGCCCAGCACTACCGGGACCAGTTGTTCTAGGGTGCTCACCGACTGGTACGACTTCTAAACCCTAAACTCTCTTAATTATAACTTATATGTGATCATGCATTGACAATTGTTTTCTAAATGCAGACCCATCCAGGGGGTAGGATAGCGGAGCTCCAAGGGTTGCTCTACTCTACCATCATGGAGCGGGACGAGGCCCTCCGGGCGCTAGCCATACTGGTAAAAGCTTAGACTTAACCATGTAATTTTTATTATGTTTATTTTATGACATGACTGACTTCTAAACTTCTAAATGCAGCGGGACGAGGAGACACAGAGACAGGGGGCCAATGCTCCTTCTTCCTCGTGACAGGCTCCAGTTGACCGAGCGGAGCAGGACGCTGAGCTTCGGAGCATGGTGGAGAGGGCTGAGGCAGTAGAGGCAGCACTCGCCGAGAGGGTACATTCCTAAAACTCTTTCTTGGTCAATTCATGATTATTATATGATGTTTATTGACCATGGCTACATGCATACAAGCGATCGAGCTGATGATCCTCCGGGGCGAGCTGGAGGAGAGGAGCCGAGATTTTGAGGAGGCAGTGCGCCTTGTCAGCGAGATGGAGCGCACTCGCGTGGGCATCATTGAGGCAGAGACACTTCCAGCCCGGGCAGCTAACATGGACACCTACCGGGCGGAGCTCGAGAGGACCCGTGCGGAGCTGGCGCAGACCCGGGGAGAGCTGGCAAAGAGCAGAGCTGGCGGCCCAGACGTGGAGCGCTACCTTGCAGAGGCAGAGCAGGCTCGTCTCCAGGTTGCCCTCCTAGCGGGCATGGTGGAGGGGCTTTGTGAGGTGAGCCGAAGTCGCAGCTGAGCGACTCAGAGTGGCAGCCACGGCCATGGAGTCTCGGCCAAGACCAACCTCACTGATTCCTGTAGTTTGCGGAGGAACGAGGAGGAGGAGAGGCACCGTCATCGACGAGACGAGGCTACGTCATCGATGCCTCCTCCGAAGAGGCACGAGGGTGAGGGCGAGAGCAGCCAGAGAGAGGGAGACGCTGGTTCCGAATAGCTCGCAAAGCACCGACGTTCGACTAAAGTGTCGTTAGCGCTCGGATGAAGCCTGGTGGACGCCGGTGGGTTCTTGAGATCCTGACATCACTCCGAGGTCGCTGGAGGGTGGGGATGGTCACAGTCGAAGATCTACACCACTCTATCCCACCGGACAGGTTTGCGCAATCGACATGCGATGACTGGTATGCTCGTTGTAGATCTCCAAACCTGACGGGACCAACTCAGTGGGGTAGCAGACAGAGAGCACTATGTACCCTCAAAATCTAGCCATCGTCGGATCACCTTGCCGGTCGTGGTCGCCGATATGGTCAGCTTCTGGTTGCTGGGAGAGTAGCTGGATAGGGAGGCAATGGCTGTGGTGAAATTTCCTGTACCGAAGTCAGAATGAGACAAAACCACCTGGGTTGGCTTCGCATCGTCGAGGGTCACAACTTTGGAGAAGATAGCTCAGCCCGAAATGGAGCATAGGATGGAGTTACAGGGCCGACGGGGCCACTGTCTGTCCTAGGCGGACAGAGACTTCTGAACCTAGCGCAGTCACAGCAAAATAGACGCCCCGGGCGGTGGTGTTATCAAAAGATGGCGGGACCACCTCTGGATCGTTGGAAACTCAAAGATGAAGAACTCTTCTGAAGAGAGTTCTGGCCGGTTCACATGGGGGAAGATGGTGCTGCCGTTGCCAAGAGGTCCTCAGAAACTGGTGCGGTTCTGGTGCAGTTGCACGGAAACGCCCGACGCGATCGGTGCCGATGACGAATCGAGGAGGGACCACTTCCGGAGCGTAGCTGGTTCGACGTAGGATGACTTTGTAGAAGGCCACTTGATCAGACTTGCACTGTGGATGCCAGGAGATCTTCTGCAAACTGGGCTTCTACTTCTGCCTTGAAGCTAGGAGTAGCAGAGCTAGATTCTGGCTTCACCGAGTGGTGGGCGACGTCGGGAAGCCTCCGGGGTCGCTGTTGGCGCTCTTGGAAATGGTGAGGGGCATGGGTTGCAGAGTGGAGGGGTGACCGGAAGTGGCTGGGGGTGAGAGTCTGGAGAGGGGCGGCTAGGGTTGGAGTATGGAGGGGGGGTGGGGCGCGCTTGGGATGGGGAGAGGGTGGTTGCGCTAGGAATTTGGTGGAGGGAAACTAATTGTTTCTTTTCTTTTGTTTTGGTGTTTTCTTTCCTAAGGAAGAGGAGGAATTTTAGGAGGGAGCAGAATATGGGAGGGGTTTAGATAAGAAGGGAAGGCTGGGATTTGATTTGAATTGAGATTAGGAAGGGATAATAGCAAGAGGGGGAAGGTGGGCGCTAGAATCTCCTAGATTGTAGGAGTGAGTTTGGGAAGGAGGAGAAATAGGAAAGAGAGAGGGGGGGACGGGGTGCACAGCCCAAGGAGGGAGGAGAGAGATTTTAATCCTTGAAAAGATGAATGAGACAGAAAAGTTAAAAAACCTAGCGAAAATGCTTGATTATTTCGGCCATTTGATAGATGTCTCCCCCTTTCTTCCTCTCCAACCTCCCCCTTTCTTCCTCTCTTCAAAACCCTCTCTGCTCGCAGAGATGAAATTAGACGAGGTGGTCAGAAAAGTCTAACTCTGGGGTTTCCGTTTCTTTCATTTCCGAGGCATCATATAAGAAGGGGGAGGAGAAACAAACAGGATAAACAGACAAAGAGTTAAATGACAAGGATTCAACCCCCCACATCCATTCATTGCTCCGGAAAATATGATGAAATGACATGTATGTAATAAGGTCCCTGCCGTTTATAAACCAGACCGAAACATTAGTAGGAAAATAACGAAAACTACGTCAAACGACACTCCAGAAACCGTAGGCAACACCACTACCCTTTTCCTCGTGAAGACAAACACCTAGTCTGCTTGGCCATGGAGGCAAACTACAAAATACCAAGGGCTTCATCCCTTTGGGTTGGCTGCAATTTCGTTTCCTCGAGAGAAAAATGCGGAAGAGGGCGGCATTCGGGCCACAAAGGAACGATCTTTGCCGAGACCCAATTGGCCATCTTCCCCAGATTTTGCTGTAGCAGGACACGCTCTCGGCGAGACATGCACATCACCGGAGCACAACGCCGACATACATATCCCTGCACCATCTACTCCTGGCGTTTCACACGAGCAAGCACACTATCAAACCAGCAAAGGCAGGCACGCCTTCTCGTCGATTGCTTGAAGGAGACATGACGAGAGGAATAGAGGACAGACGAAGTTAAGAGCCTCACCTTTGGGCCGGCCTGGGTGAATGGATTAGCAGCTTCCTCTCCAGTGCTCAATAGATCACTCCAACCCTGCAAAACCCACAAACAGAACACAAGTATGCGTATGAATAGAAGAGCAGCCAAGAACGGGGGAAAAGATATCTCCGGAAAATGGTTTTTTTTCCTGCCGGGTGTAGACTCGCGAGTTGCCGAGATGCAGTGTAAGCCGTCAGGGGGCGCATCTGGTCTCTCACTTCTGGTGGAGTGCCCTGTCCTTCTCCTATCACTGGAATGGATTGAGTTAACTTTGTTGGTAGATTTAGTTTCACGGCTAATTCTCGTTGTTAGCCAGTACTTGATTAGTTGGCTATTTTGTTGTTTATATTTGGATTGGCGACTAGTAGTCGATCTGCCTGTTTAGTAGTCTTTCCTGCCTTAGAATAGAAGCATGTTGATTAGTGCATCTGCTTGTTTATCTGTTTAAATGCATGCTCTAATTACATATTAATTATCTTTTAATTACCTTAATTGTATTGTTTATTTGCCTGATTGCATGATTAGATCGTGGTAGGGATCCGTATGACCCCTACTGAGTCTGGCCGTGACTCACCCTTCCTTCTTGCAGGTGAGCCGTCCCAGCCGTCGACTAGTGATTCTCGTGTTTTCGGAGATCGTTCTTAGCTTGCCAGCAGCGGTCGTTTGTCTTTCTTTTCTGTCTTCTGCCGGGGTATGCCCCATGTAGTTGTTGTCCTTCTTTTCTTGCTGTGGGACTTGTACTCTTGTGGATATTGTAAATCTGGACTAGTTTATCAACATTAGTATTCTCAGTTGCAAGGCACTTAGCACATGGAGAGTTAACATGAGAAATATCAACAAGTTTCTTTTTGATTTTTCTATTTTTAGATTTTAAAGGTTTACATCTGTCAAATAACTCATCATATGCATCCATCAAATCATTATAGCTCAGTCCATCTTCCTCATCAGAATCAGAGCTTACCTTTGAGCTTTCCTCACTTTGACGTTCATTCACTTTATTTACTACGAGGCACTTGTCACGTCCCGAGCGCGAAAGGAAGTCGGAGTGCATGACGAGTTTATATCGATCATGTCAATCAGAGCATTAGTGTATTTGACACAAAGACAGAGTGCGCAAAAGTAAAGATAACCAAATCCTTTATTCAATTATAACCTCAAAGTGCTTCTATTACAAAAATTCTAAGACTCAATAAAAATAAAAGTACAATAGTTGACTCAAGAAGATTAGAAAGATAAGACTAGACGACGCTTGGATAGATGGATGTAGCTCTAGTCTCTTCACTCTTGACCTTCCTGATCCGATTGAGTCTCGTTATCAGACTTACTTAAAGAATAGGGGAAAACATTGGATGAGCGAATGCTTAGTAGGAATTATATCTCAAGAGCTAGCTCTCTTTAAGTAGATTACAAGTTACACGAAATGCAATAAGCTATGCATGCTTGCATAAAATGACAATAGAGAGTGTATATCATGAGATAGGGAAAAGGACTAGCATGTCTTTCAAGAACTCATCTCATTAAATATCAAGATATTCAAGCAAGTATATTTATCATGTCATCCTGAGAATTGGCTATCATGTTTCAAGCAAGTATATAATAAACACCCTTTTCGAGTCACGCGAGTATGTCATGTCAAGTCAAGTCAAGTACGAGGCTGTGGAATGTCATCGAGAATGACAAGTACTTCGGTGCAATGCCACACCGTGATCATTACAACTCCTATGGACACAAGTACTTTCGGGTGCTCCTCCCAGCACCGATTGGGCCCTTATATGAGCAGGCATTGATCATGTATTTTCGACATCCACTAAAGTTATAGCGAATATGGAATTCCAAAGGAATATGCTTGTAGGAACTTTAAGGTAGATCATAGAGATTAGAATTTTAAGGATTTATCATAATGTGTAAGGACGATAATAACGGTATAATCACAATTTGTAATAACACTAGGTGGAATCGGCTCCCTAGCTGGTTACCTTGTCATTAAGAATAAGCTCTCATATTGAAATGGTCGCTCGTTCTTGTACATGATAAGGTAGATAGAATTAGTGTCCATGAATATGGCACATAATTCTTAAGAAATATTAATGGTATGGTTTCCCATTATTTCAAGAATATTCTCATGACATCCAAATAGCCTATCATGAGGGCCGGTATACCATATTTCTTTAGAGTGACATGACAATTAAATAGTGTCACGGGTTTTAATGGTACAACCAACTCGGCTTCCTTGAGGGAATCCAAGGCTAACGTAGACTTACAGATGTCTCTATGACTAATTTAGCAATCTGGAGGAACGGAATGTCCAAAAAAGGGCTCTTATGCCACCGAGAATTGAGAGGTAATCGATAAAACATCGTGAAACGTGAGACTATACTCACGGAATGGAATATAGTGTCTATACACATAACCGACAGTGGGTTACAGAAACACAGAAACTCAGGTAATTGGCGCCTGAGATCAAGTGTTCAATTTATGAATTAGCGCCCTGGGCCGGGTTGCCAATTAAATTTACAACAACTGTTCATTCAATCGTTGTTTCCAGGTTCTAAAATATATTAAGAATTCTCAATTTTTAGATTTTATATAAATGGCGACTTAGCTTAAGTCTTCAATTCAGTAAATAGCGCCCTAGTCAGGGGCGTCATATTTTAAATTAGTGGCAGGGTGCATGTCGTTAATTCAATATCTATGTCACTTGGTCGTGAACAGTAGCACTTTTTAAATAAAAGAAATTTCACAGGAATGGTCACATGGTCATGTAGAGAAAAATAGCAGGACTCTAGTAGTGTAATCATGCTTTTGATTAGATATCATGGTTTACAGTTATTAAATTTTAAACGTGGATGATTTATTAAATTGCTATGGAATGACGACTGTTCTCTCAGTCGTTACTTAAAATTGACGCCCTTGTAAGGGTCGCCAATTCCCTAACTTATGCAGAAATCCCAGAACAATCCGAGAGAGAAACTGTAAGCCTTTCTACTAATCTTTACCTGTCTATATGCATGCATGGGAAACGAAAATTAAAGGGTGTTGCGTAGAACTTGAGAACACCTACCTTGAGTGATGGTTTGGTTGGCAATCGGTCAAGGGGATTTGAAGGACAAAAGAACAGGCAATGTTCTGTATGCAGCAACTAAGAAGATATAAGTATATCTTCCTTTGATAACCGCAGCAACAAAAGAAGAGGTGATTTGTCTCTTCCCACTGTAGCTTCAATAGTATTTAAGAGGAAGAACGTGGTAGACTTGTCCTCCTTGCACGATGGAGGAAAAAGTAGAGCCTTTTCTCGTCTGTAGAAACACCAGAGAAAGAAGTAGCCTTTTGTCTGCTATGAGAAGCAATCCTTAGCAAGAAGGATTCGTCGGAGAAGAGCAAACAGTTGGGCTTGAGATATCTCTTCCTTGCTTCTGCAGAGAAGGAAGAATAAGGAGGAGTAACCGACTTTCTATCGGATCCTATGGCAGCAGTAAATCTGATGATCTCCTCTTCCTGTTAGCAGAAGGTTGGAAGAAGAAGTGGTAGCCAAGCTTGATCGTAGGAGCAGCAGCTTCTCTTGATAGCAGGAAGAACAGCAGCAGCTTCGGTTGACAGGAAGGAAGACTAGCAGCAACTTCCTTCGGCAATCAAGAGAACCTTCAGAAAGAATACAGCAGGTGGATGGTGCCAGGAACCATGCAGCAGTGAGTTGTGGGTTTGACGAAGCTAATAACATGGAGTTCTAAGGGGTTATGGCAGGGTATTTATAGGGTTTTGGGAACCCAATAGGTTTGGAGTTCGATCGGGATTAGTAGTTCCCGCCGCCACCAACTTCAGGGATCGAAGAGGAACCTTCCAGCGACGTCCCAGCCAACCGCCTTGGCTAGAAGATGACCGAGAGTTACCATCCCTCAAGCCACACGTGCTTACTGTCTAGTGAGTTTGAATAGTGCTGAGTCAGACCAGCAGCCCGCCTCCAGCCCAAAAGCCCTTCTGACTTACTGCCCGTCAACCCGAGATCGGTACTCCCGTGTCAATGTAGCCCTTTACCTCCCTGCGTGGAGTGGGCTGTAAAATTCATTACTATAATTATTTACATTTTCTGTACCAAGAGTTACAGATCTTGGCCGTGGTTGTCTTCCCCACGTCTGGAGTGTGGAGGTACGTTCTCACTCCTCTCCTTGTCACGTTGCTGACCTAATATATGTTTGTATGCCGCTGCTAGCGTGTGATAGGATCAGAGCTCATTATCATTATTTGATCACCGCTATGAGAGAGCGAGTGTGATCCATCCCGTGACTCGATCCGAGCACGTGAAAAGAGCCGACCACCCTTGACTCTACGTCGGTTTCTCAACTACGTAGATCCACACGTTTCCCTTGCTTAGGGATGTCTGCGAGCTCGTGCCTCTTGTTGAGGACATCTCCTCCTCTTCGGAACTCTATTAGTGTCGGGTAGGTCGCGTCATTGCTGGTCGCATTATCAAATTGGTTGCGTCGTCACCTGGAGTCCCAAGTCCGCATCCAATCGGTACTGAGTTGCATCCGATCCCGCATCAAATTGGTATCAGAGCATGGTTGAGTCTAGGGTCATTTGTCTAAGGTGTTGCACCTCATGCCTCTATCCAGTATATGAAAAGGTGCTGCTGGAACGATAGGTTATGCCTACCTGGAAGGTAGCCTCTTACGTGAGTTGGGTCTTCAGATCAATACCTCCGCCACGTACTGGATATTGGTTAAGTCTAGGTTCATCATTTCGCTTTGGTCCATGCATTGTAATCTTTGTGTCTGCATGTCCATCCTGTAAGTTCTCCCCAGTTTCCCATGGATTCCCAGTCACCCAGGCCATATGAATGGTGGCGTAGTGCCCATGGGCTTGGCAACCATCCCCTCTACTTCTGTAGGCCCGAAGCCTCAGACTTTTATGGCTCCAACGTCTCGATCGACTACCTACATTGGGAGGCCGCCATAGATAAATATTTTGAGTGTTACTCTATGTCTGAAACCATGGAGGTCAGTTTTGTCAAAGAGAGGCTTTTCCACAAAGCTACCAAGAAATGAGAAAATATTGAACGCATAAGGGACGTTAGGAGGTAAAGGCCCATCGAGTCATGGTGGGAAATGAAGGAGGAGCTTAGGAGGATCTACCTGCCCCACCCAGTCACCTCCAATCAAGAAGGTCATAGTCAGAGACGAAGGGTCGAGCTTGTAGATGAGTCTAGGTCCAAGACTAGGCCTAGTGATTATGGGTGAATTCACCATGAAGCCCCCACCCCAAGTCCCACCTTTGCCGAGCTCTTGCAAATCTTTCGGATCGGTTGGATAACAGGTGTGCTTATATTGAGTCACTAATTTCCCTTGCCCACCTTCGAGACAAGACGAGACCAAGCCCGAGCCTAAGGAGGTAGCAGTCGATAGTCTCAACCCAGAGCCATCTACGGAGACCCAAGGTCATCCCTCCATCATAGAGGCCCTTCCCCATCCGAGGGAGATGCCTTGCCAGAACCTTCACCATTCGATCTTCACCCAGAACCATACCTACTTACCAAGGGTGAGATAATCTTTGAAGAGCCATTAGCTAGTGAGTTAAGAAATGTTTTATTTTCGGATGTCACGATCCCTTGCTACCCTTCCATAGAGCCAGCATTACAGGTAGTTCCCACCACCTCTTTTAGCACCACCTTCCAATCCTCTTACTTCGTGGACACCATGGATGATCTACTTAAGAGATTAGGTTGGCAAATGGAGCTGACCAGCATGTTGGCTCTTAGGCCTGACCCACCTAGGTGCATTAGCTTCATATACCCATCCTTGGGTTCTATTACTTCCATCTACAGGGTCGGTCCATACACCAGTGAGCTCATTTTACTCTTACCTCTACTTGACGAGCTCCACCATTTTCCACCCCATGACACCTTCTCTCTCGTAGAGAAACCTACACCTCTCAAAGAGCCAACAACTCCCTTCGTCCCCTCAGTTGATGAAGAGCTGGCCTACATTGGGGACCTATACCTGGGGCCGAAAGGGAGCTACATCACTAGTTCCCTAACCTTTCTTGATCCTTTTGATCCTCTCATGGGAACCCATCACGAGGGGTCCCACATTCTTTGATCCCTTCGATCCCCTCCCTAGTGAGCCTCGTAACCCACAACCTCCATTTTACCTTGTTAGGGAAGTCTCCTATCACACCCCTCCCACACAGGCCAGTCCACCTACACTCAGCCAGGGGCTCGTTCATCAGAAAGATGTACATGCTCTAACATCTTATAGGGGTGATGAAGAAGGTAACTTTTGTTGTGCCTCTGTGTTTTGATGATTGGCAAACCCTATGAGTCAGTTATGCTTTTGATTAAATGATCAATGTGCCTACTGAATGCTTGTTACGTGAGCCATTTATTCATGAAGTCTATTCATTTAGTCTAGCTCGTGTAGTCCTTTACCTTGTCATAGTTCGCATACTTCGTGCCGATTTTGAGATTGCTTACCTCGTGCTGGTTCTGCACTGATAAGGTCTACATGTTGGTTTCAGACTTATACTTCGTGTTTGTGCCAATGAACCTCGAAGTATGAACAATGTTCATAACTCGAGGAGATTTTCTAAATGACGAGTTTGTGCTCGTGTTACTTTCATTCTTCTTCATGCTTTTGTCGGTCTTTTACCTCGTGTCATTCTAGTTAAGTCTTCATACTTCGTGTCATTGTTTCATTTTTCTACACCTCGTGTCATTCTTCTACTTCCTGCTATTGTTTATACTTCACGTTGTTATTGTCTAAGTGTCGGTTCTCTACTTAGCATTGTTTCTGAACTTCACGTCATTTTTTCCTCGTTTCTATTCTTCGTGTCTGTTTTGATATAATGATATAATGTTAGCCATGGATTTTGCATTTCATGGATGTTGAACGTGTAAAATTTTCTCATAAATTTGAAAAAATAAAAATTAATTTGATCCAATGATGGCGTAAAATTGGTACAAGACCAATGCCGTGAGGTGGCAAGAAGAAAGAAATGGAGGAGAAGCTACAATGCCTCTGGTGCGTTGGTGGGGCGCTCGGGAGCTGGTTTGCTTCTGCTGTGGGAGGAGGGCACATCCGGCGTGTGTGTAAGGTGACGGAGAGTCGTTGCAGGCTGGTGGAGCTCCAAGGGGGACTGAGGAAGGCTTCCTTTGTGGAGGTAGTGTAGAGATAGACGCCAGCTCCGGTGTCCAAGGTGGAGAATGGGAGGTGCGTTCATGCTGGGAGTTTCTCTCCAGACAATTTTAAGAGCAGCTGATCTGGCTAGACAGGTGCCTTTGGGTCTCCCCCATTCAACCATGTTTGGATGAGGTAGCTGTGAGGGCCCTATTGAACAAAAGGTGGGCTTATGGTGGGCCTTGGGAAGTGAGGAGGATGAACAGAGATGGGCTCCTAGCTGTTGGCTCTTGTGTGGAAGGGGTGAAGGTAGTGATGCAAGTGGGGACGATGTTGTCTGGAGGTTCCATATTTCGGGTCCAACCTTGGACCTTGGAGAGGGGCACATATACTATCCAGGGGTTGATGGCCATCTGGGTCAGGTTCAGAGGGGTGCCGATCATCCTCTGCCATGAGTCAAGTTTGGTCCTCCTTGCAAGGTTGTTTGGAAGGGTCGAGGCCGGCATGAGGACCAACTGTGTTGAGGCCCTCTTTTAGGTCGTTTCTCCTCAAACAGTCCCTCCGATGATCCTCTTCACCGTCGGAGAGATTGAATACACTATTCAAGTCTCAGTCAGGCTGTTGGCTCAGGGGCGGAGGATGCCATTGCGGGCACTAGGGTTTCGGCTATAGGTTGAAGATGGAGTTTAGGTGGGTGATTCGAATTCGAATCGTCCTGCTTCGTGTCTGGGGCCACTAGTTGGGCCGACTTATATGATGGCTTTCTTTGGGCCGCGGCTTGGTGAGGCCGGTGCGAACGAGGCGGGCACATTTGAACCTCCCCAGGTGGCAAACTGTAGGGCTCATTACCACTACTCTACGTTACACTCGTTAAGTCCTTACTTACTAGAATCTTGGTTTAAGGGGATATCAGCCCCGAGAGGACCCGCCTTGGGTCACCTTGGGTCCTCTCCCGCCCGATGCCTATGGGTCTTCAGGGGGTTCCCTTCATAGAACCTTTGGCAGTGCAAGGTGGCCACCTGTTGGTGGCAGCGGCTCCCGTCTACCGGTGGCGTTGTCCTCGGTGGCCCTCTCAGGCAGACTACTCTTGGGATCGTCAGGGGTAACGTCGTAACCCCATCCGGCGCCCACGACTAGTGGTCGCTCGACGGGCAGAGGCGAGAGATCAGCACCGACAGGCCAACTCTAGAGAGTCCCTGTGCGTTGGGAACCTTGCCGCTTCTGGCTTCAACCTAGGATCTGGTATTCTCCTTAATCCGATAGGGCATCCTCGCTCCGCCTGTCAATAGCCATCTACCCCGGTAGCTGGTTGCGGGATTAGTTGGACAGCCACCGACGGCTGGTGCCGGCAAGCTTAAGCCTATCCTTATAGGACCTGTTTGGAGCCTTCCCTCATTTGAATCCGAAGCTCTGCCTCTGGCAGGGTAGCTCCCCTGTGGCGATCCGGCCTGTGGCCCCGAGGACGGCATAATCAATGGCCTCTACCTTCCTGGCCCCTTCCATCTGGGTGCCGACCTTCCCTACTATTGGGGAGACCAGTGGTAGGGCCTCCCTTGGTGAGTTGGGCTGTCAATGGCCCTCACATCAGACTCCCACGAGGAACATGTGTAGCCAGTTTTTGGCTCGACGGCGGAAGGCTAGGGCGAGGAAGAGGCTGAGGCGGTGCAAGACAGAGGGCGCCGGCTCTTCTAGGCAAGTGGAGGCGTTGGCAGTGGTAGAGGTTTTGCTTGGCGCTGGTGGCTTTCTCCCAGCTGCCCCTGCGGAACCTGTGGGGCAGACTTAGCCTGTACAACTTGCCCCTCCCACCTCACCCTATCTACCGAGGGCGGTGGAGGGTGAGGCTCCCTCCAGTGCTTGCAGTTAGCCTGGAGGCTTTTCGAGGGAGGCAGACGCACTAGCGACAGTAGCGAGTGGTGGACAGCCAGTTGCCGGTCTTCTAATGGTCGACCCTTCTACGTGCGAGGGTTGTAGTGGTGGTGGGGAGGGGGAGGGAGCCCTGGAGGCCCTGCCTCTTCGCTCCTTTTTGTTTGACGAGGAGTACAAACAGCTGCCTCTGGTCCTTGAGGGAGGGGGCACGGTTGGCGCTCTTGAAGCCCCAACCGATGGTGTCACAGGATGGGAGGAGCCTTGACTTCCAAAGGGAGACCTCGTGGCTGAGGCGGAGGTGGTCGTTTCGCTTCTGGAAGGACTTCGTCAGTAGTTATTCCTAGCATTGCCTTCCCCACTCAGGGAGTCAGAGAGTATCCTTCTTTGCGCAGAGGTGGATCCAATCGAGGACGCCAGTCAAGGGGGGATGAGTGTTGATAGGGAGGGAGAGGTCACCCTCGGGAAGAAGGAGGTAAAAGAGGAGTTATATGGAGACTTAGGCTAGAGAGGTTGCTAGTCTGATTGGTGTGTCTTCTTAGGGTGTGGATGAAGGCGTGAAGTTTGTCTTCTGGAGAATTTGACGAAGGTGGCAAGCGGTTATAGCAAGGAAGGCCAAGGAGGAAAAGAAGAAAAATAGTAGAAGCAGGGTCTATGTAGTTAAAAGCGCGCCTAGGCGCTCGCCTTGGCGCTGCCTGTCTCGCCTCACTCTGACCACAATTTTCTGAATTAATTAGTTTCTTCGTTATTTAATTTCTTCTATTTCAGAATGCTTATTATATTGTGAAATCTTTGTCAGTTTAATGCTGTGTCATTTTATTTAGTGAATCATAATAATTTGAATCATAGGATTGAATGAATTTAGGAAATTTATTGACTTTATATATAGTCTGTTTGCCGTTGTGCTTCATCAAGTCCATGCACGTTTAAACCCCGTGCAAATTCTTTCTTGGGTTCAACCCCATGCATGTTTTAACTCCACTTCACAAACCCTATGCACACTGTGCATCAGTGTTACATAAAGTCCGTGTAAACTTTTTAGTCCGTGCATGTTTTTCTTAATCATGAGCCTAGCAAGGTCCGAGCACTTCAAAGTCTATGCATGCTTTACCTAAGCAATGAAGTCCATGCATTTTTTCATTCCAAGTCCGTGCACATTTTTCTTATTAGAGTCCATGCATATTTCAAGTCTGCAAAGTCCGTGCATATGTCTTGGCTGTTTTGAAAACCAAGTTCGTGCACGTTTTTTCAAGTCCATGCACACTCTAGCCCATACATGTTTTTCAATAAGTCCGTGCAGTTTTTTCAGCAACAAAGTCCATGCACATTTCCTTAAAACTAAGACCGTGCAGCTTTTGTGTCTGAAGTCTGCACAAACCGTTGCAGGGTCTGAGCATATAAAAGTCAGTGCACATCTCATGTCCGTGCACTTGAAACCCCGTGCAGTTCATGTCCGTGCACACGATACCCCTTGCACATCTCTTCAAGTCTTTGAAGTCATTGCACGTTGTTACAAACCCCGTGGAGTATAAACCCCGTGCATCTTTCTTCTACTCTTCAAGTCCTTGCACGTCTTTGCAAACCCCATGGAGTCTAAACCCCGTGCATTGTTTTCCTTATGTGTGGAACCTGTGTCAAAGTCCGTGCACATTTTCAGTAACACAAGTCCGTGCATCTTTTAGTCTTTGCTGAAAATCTAAGTCCGTGCACTTATGAGTCTGTGCAGGTTTCTCCCGAAACAAAGTCCTTGCATCTTTTGTCAGGTCCGTGCAAATTATACTCCATGCATATTTTATGTTTCAAACAAACTCCGTGTATGCCTTCACGGAGTCCGTGGAAGCCAAACTCCGTGCATCCTTTTTCTGTTTAAGACTATTTTTAACTGAACTAATATTTGCTTCTATTTTGACAGGTAATGGTCCGTGGAAAACATGGGTGGCACGTGATCCAAGGTTGGATGCAGCCTCAGGATCGTGACATGTGTAAAGTGAATGGCAAGATGATGCCACGTGTGAAGGTTCTAGGGCGGGTTCCCATGGAAGACACACGGCCCTTTCCGCTGCTGGTATAAAAGAAGGCTCTCTCCTTCTTGGAGGAGTTGATTGTGGCCAAAAGATTCAAATGAGAAACTGAGAGAAGAAGTCTGACAAAAAGAGAAAGAGAAGAAGCCCGATCCAGAGTGTTGAGAAGATAGCAGAGAGAAGAGGAAGTGCCTTCCATTAAGAGGCGGGAACTAAACCTCTCCGCGGTGGTTGGCGATTACATAGGCTCCGCCCTCGTAGACTTTCTAGACTACATAGGGTCCGAGCCAATTTTCATTTAGCTTGCCTTTGGGGTTGGCGGCCATGACATCTCTTCTCTTGACCATGACGAGATCGCCTTTCTTGATTTCGCGCTGCCTGACGAGCTTGTCAAAGGCGCGTGCTATTCGGGCCTGATAGACCTGGATATTCTGTTGGGCCCGGAGCCGCTTTCCCTCCAGGCTGGAGAGCTCATCGAGCCTTCGCTCGACATTTGTCTGTCCCTCGGGGACTAGCTCGTGCTAGATGGCGACCCTGAGGGAAGGTATCCCCAGCTCAATGGGGACAATTGCTTCCCAGCCGTACACCAAGGAGAAAGGTGAGCAGCCCGTTGGGGTCTTGTATACTGTCCGGTATGCCCATAGCGCCTCGTACATCTTCTCCTCCCAGTCCTTCTTGTTGGAGCTAACAATCTTGGCCAGGAGAGTGTAGAGAGTTTTGTTGAAGGCTTCAGCCAGACCGTTGGCCTGTGGATTGTAGGGAGTTGACGTCCTCTAGTCAATCTTGTATTTCTTCGCCAGTCAGTAGACCTTCTAGTTGCAGAAGTGGCTGTTGTTGTCTGAGATAATTCGGTCAGGGGTGCCGAATCGGAATATGATGTTGCGGTGGACAAATCTGGCGACAATCTCCCCGGTGACCTCCCTTAAGGCGACAGCTTCTGCCCAGCGGGAGAAATAATCAGTTGTCGCCAAGATGTACTTGCAACCTGTGAATGAGGTGGGCAATGGACCCACAACGTCTGTTCCCCATTGGGCAAAAGGCCAGCTGGGCACCGTAGGATGCAGCGGCACGGGTGGCCTCCTGGGTATGGTGGCATGCTCCTGGCACCTCTGACACGACTTAGCATACTTGTAGCAGTCGTCAAACATCATTGGCCAATAATAGCCAAGCTTCTTTATTTCAATTTTTATTTTCAGCCCCAACTGATGTGCACCGACTGCTCTGGCATGAACCTCCTTTAAAACTCTCCAAATCTCTTCAATAGACAGGCATCGGAGGAATAGCTTTTGCTTTGCATCGGTCACAATTCGAAATAATACCCCATTTCGGAGCTCATAGGAGTCCTTTGTTCTGATCAGTCTAATCTTCCCTTCCCTCTGCTTGGGCAGCTGTTGGTATTTGAACCATTGCACAAGAGGGTCCCTCCAATCAGGTAGACTGACAGCTTCTGTTGTGGCCACCTCCCATTTTTCTTCTTCTTCTTTCAGTCCTTCTTTTATCATGCTAAGCACTTGGCACTGGTTGATAACTCGGATGTCGAGTGACCCATCAGGCGGAACTGCTAGCGAGCTTGCCAACATTGTCAAGGCATCGGCTTGAACATTGCCCTATGGCGAAGTAGCCTGATGGGAATCGACGCCGAGCATGCATAGTTTATTTTATATTTATTTCCTTTTAGTTTGTGTTTATATCCTTGGGAAAGTATGTACGCAACTGTAAGGCTTTATAAGCCATCGAGTCATTCCCTTGGATTGTTTGAGTTTTTATGTAAAAGTGTAGTAGGTCCAACTAGGGGGCCCTCCCTCATTTCCCATTAGTCCATGTCACCCTTGTGGGGCTGGTCAAACTTGCTTAGGTGGCATCTAGAAGGTTTGAATGGTCAATTGACCACATCTATATAGCTATTAGTTTTTTTTAGCAGTATTGAGCGATTATTACCGTACCTTAAGATGTGTTCGTCCATGAATGTGGACAATGCCATTCTTATGACGGCGAATGGAGTCCACCTTCTAGATTGGCTCCCTGCGAATCTCGTCAACTAACACCCCCTCCCAAGGTGGACATTCCAGCAGTTGGGGTAACCCCAATGCACCTCCTCCGCCCTTGCCTGGACGACGAACATATCCCGCCAGTGTTCTACATTTGACACGGTCGAGGAGAGGGAAAGGAATATCATCTATGCCTTGCCCGAAAAATAAAACTCCGAGTTACGGGCGCCGGGATAGCACTAAAGGCAAAAGAGATTGGTGGTTAGACAGCACCCTATCTGACCGCAACAGTGGGCAAAAGCACACAGAATTCGCCAGGAGTTAGGAAACATCTATCTCGACTGGACCAAGTAGAAACTCAACACTTCTTTAAAAAGACGGGAGATAGAAAGGCACAAGCTAGCCCGGAAGAACTCTATCGACGCGGTGATCCCTTCCAAAAAGTGAGTCCCAGCCGCGCTTCGGTGGTGGGCAAAAGGATGTCAAATTCTGGGGGAATCTGATAACCATCTGTCAGACCTACAGTAATACAATAAGAGACCCAGGTAATAGGGAGAACAGAAGGAGCCCCTGAGGGACCCGTGGGATCATCAACGGTCACCTCCGAGTTGCTCATAGAGGGCTCGGCCTCGTCGGCTATGGTTAACCTCATATACGGAGCCATGGGAGGGACGGGGAATGAGAAAACTCACCGGAAGAATGAGGAAGCAGCGAGAGCCGGCATCAGAGGAGATGAACGGATGCCACCTCCGTCGCTCCCCGCATTCCTTTTTAAGAGAAAAGAGGCGGTAAGTAAGACGACGAACATCAACCGCCCATATCACGCCATCGACATGTGGACAGATCGTCACTGTTCCATGAACAAGTGAAAAAACCCTAGGCTGTGTCTCTTCACCGTCCAATCCCGCGCCCCCATAACGGATGGGGCTGTGCCATCATAATAATGACGTTGTCTCCTGGCGATTCAACGGGCGACTGGCAGGCACATTTAAAGCTCCACGCTGCGACCTCGAGGCGCCAGGCGTGGAGGCCAAGCACCGCTCTCTTTCTTCTGAGGCGAGGAGGGGGCTGAAGTCCTCCCGAGCACCCTCGCTACTCAGGACTAGGCTAGTGAGGAGGACCCATCTTGCCTGCCCAATAATGCCCATCCTCCAACCCAACTTAAGAGCCCAACTCTCTAAGCACACTAAGTTTCCTGGGCGGCCCAGCACGCCCTCTATCCTCACGTAGGGCCAGAGCAGAGACCGTACCCACGTGCATCTCCTCCGGAAGCGGCCACGATACACGACAACTGTTGCGCATCAATGACGATCGGTGCTCCAGTCCGGCGATGACATCGGGACGCCGCCTGTGCCACTCCCCCTGTCAACGCATCCTCACGCACTCTGCGGCGAGCCATGTCTCATGAATTGCCGAAGCCTCAATCGCATTAATGATAAAGCTATCTCCCAGGCGAAAAACGACGAGTCAACGCCTATGCCTCCCTGTCTCGTCAGGCATGCGAGTTGGGCAGCTGAAGTCTCCCTCGACCATGGTGACCCAATGGTCAACTCCTCCGATGATAATATAAATAGGATCATAACCCAACAATCAGGAGGTACGTGAAAAACTTTCCCTAGAAATCTCCCGTCTTTGTCTCTCCCTCTCCCAGACAGTCTCCTCCCTCTTTGTCGTTGCCTAACTTCACCGTCGGAGGGTTATCCCTTGAGATAATTTTCAAGGCTCCCTCTGACCATCCATCGGTGGTTGCAACTCTCTCTCCGGCGAGACTCGAGATCCCAATCAAACAAATAGTTGAAGCTGTGGATCGAGGAGTGGACGACCATTTCTAGACCGCTATACTAGCCATCTGACATTGCCAGAGGAAACTCGTGCCATTGGACTAACTAACATGTCCGTTGCCCAGGCGGTGATGTCGCAACATACACCCACCTTTTTCGGAAGTAGATGGTCGTGGGTTCCATCCTCACCTCCAACATGAGTTATGGGATTTACCCATTTGAGGTTGCCCCCATCCCTTGTTAATGATAGACATGTGTAGACGTCTCTGTGGGGATGGATTTTATTTTAAGAGATTATTCTTGTTATTGATTTATTTGGTTTATTAATTAGGCGTGCCAGTCACTATCGTGACAATTTATTATGCGCTCATCTGACTGATCAGACAATTATGGGTGATCGTGTCGGGACTCAAAACCCGTCGTACCGTAAAGGTTACGACGTTAATTACGCCCCTCCGAAAGAGGGACAACCCTTGATTAATCGCCAAAATGAAGACCATGGGGCCCAGAGAATTAGAGATGCGGTTGCATGCAAGCACACGATATGGTAGTATTTATTTATTAAATCGACTCCTAGTACGAGGCGAAGAACTTAGGTCCAAGGGACCACCATCACGTATAGTGATAGCTTCTGGTCGGGCGTAACCCGACTTTCCACTAGTCACTATTTAATATACCAGATAATTAGATCATGCAAGCATGCAAGATAACAATATTCGACATTATTGTTTATTATTTGTTTGATCATTTATTTACGACTCTGTGAGAGATTTAGGCAGTGCCACCCCGCTTGGAGGGGCATTAGGGTCTTCTTTTATTTTGAAACTGTGCATCACGTTACGGTGCACACACATGGATCCATGAGGTGGGCCAAGTATGACCGTGTTCGAGCAAGTTTGGAGATTATCGGGACAGTGTATGCCGGGGCACGGCAAATTTGATATTTAGGAAGAGAGGAAATACGGTCGAAACCCGATCGGAACAAGTCAAATTCAACAAGTTGTCGGCTCGGGACAAGGTCATGCTTTGGCTAAAATGGGATGAGTCCCGAGAACCAAGCACGATCCGTCGGAGCGGCATTTATTATCTCATACCCAGAGGTCAGGGAAGGTGAAAGTGCCGGAGCAGACACGACCATTGTTCTTTATTTACTCTTGTCGTTGTTTTAGATGCATGAATACTTCTATTCTTATTTTATTTATATTATTTTTATTTTTATTTATGTCATCTCTTTTTCATTGCTCATTTCACTATTTGTTCATTGTTTCTTTATTTTATATTTATTTATATTGGATGAATGCACCTTTTAATTTCTTTTATTTGGAATTTGTTTGATAATCGTTTACTTACTCACCATTTTTATTGTTTATTATTATTATTATTTGTTTAGTCACTATTTGTTTATTGTGTTTTCTTTTATTTCTCACTTTTACCCTTTTTATATCTTTGTATTTACTATTTACTTATTTTATCTTAGCCATTTCTTTTTATTTTTTTTTAAGTGAGAGCATGTTATCCATTTTATTGTTTGTTTCTCTTTTACAGATATGAGATGGGGGGTGTTTCGCATGCATGGAGTAATTAGTGTTAAGAGAGAGGTTTAGATGAGTGGTTAGTGTTTAAGATTACGGGAGGCTTAGTGGATTTTGATGTTGGTAACATACTGGTTTCACTTTGATTTTGTTTTCCCTTGTGCATGTGTATAAATGGGATATGGTGCATGTGCTTTACGTGGAGACGGCATGTGTATATTACGTGCATTGTCAACTTTGTTCGTTGTTTGTTTTTTCCTTTTATATACATGTGTGTAACGGGAGGAGCGTGGGGTGACGCCGAAGAACACATCTCGGCGTGGTTCTGATGAAGGTGAACGGCGTGGAGGTCATCTCGGCGTGAACTCACCCCGGCGGAGCACTTTTGTCTCGGCGCGGCTGTTTTGGCGTCGAGAAGCAACCTTGCCGATTCTTTATTTAACACACATTTTTTTGTTTAATTAGTATTATTATTATACATTTATTTATTTATCTATTTTATTATGCTTATCTGTTCAATGTTTTATTTATTTATCTATTTGGGTTATTATTATATTATCATTTGCTTTGTTGTTTGTGTTTATTGTATCATTATTATTATTTATTTTATCTTTTGTTGTTTGATTCTTATTGACAGTTTAAAAGTTGGTCAGTCTGTCTGGCAGAAATCCGACGGCATCTCCCCTGTACTCAAAATATGCCAAGAGATAGATAGGAAACCGTCCACGGAGTGCCGAGACGGAATCCGTAATGAACGGGCATATCGGAGCCCGAAAATCGAAGGAGCTGCGAAATAATGGGACACTGTCTGCCGTAAGGCGATTTATTAACACCCTTTTTAAAGAATCACCAGAGAACATGCAGTGGCAGAACTCCGTGGCCCGACGAGGTAGTCGAAAAATCTCAAGAGTATAAAATAAATGTAGGGGTGAAACCCCATTAATATAGCTCCTCAATCTTACACAGAATCGGATTTGAATAGCCCAAAAGAATTGACCCATGGGAAGTAAGATACATGTATTTATTTTATATTTGTATATACATATATGCATGCATATGAATTTACACAGTCAAATAAAGAATGATGACTAGAAGGCCAATTGGGGGTTTATTAGCGCACACTCACTATGCATATTTGAACACGGATGGACCCAAAAGGACACTCACGTGAGAGTTTGCACAACATATGTGGGGGGTCAGATTGTTTCATATTGCACCAAATGCCAGCATGACATGGGCAACCAGTGGGTGGGGTTAGCTAAAGGATTGATGCCACAGCATGGGTTGAATGGGATTAAAGGTGGCTAATCATTGTTTGTGGATTTACATGCAGCAGGTGGGGGCCATGCATTAATTACCTCTATTCATTCCAACATGCATTTCGTGAGGGCAACACAGCACGTGGGGCATCACATGGGCAAATTCACACCAACTAATCCATGTATGCATACACGCGGAATGACGAGAAAGCAAGTCAACCAAGTGGGGCTCACGTCCGACGCGGGAGAAAAGGATCTCGGCGTGGAGATGATGGAAATGGGCCTCGGCGGGGAAGCTTTTCGGCGCGACTGGGGGTCTCGGCGTGGGAACTCCCGCGTCGAGAGAAAACCGGTGCGCCGATAGGAAACGGCGCCGAGAGCTTCTAAAAGGAGATTTTCCGAGGGAAATTTTAGAAGTGTTTCTCAGGTTCCAAGCTAAAAGGATTTTTTTTTGATTCTGGGTATTTTGGAGGTCCTGAATGGTTGAGGGATTGAAGGAGTTTTCCGCGGAAACATCATCTGGAGCAGATTAACCACCGGGGCATTTTGATCTTGTTCCTCACAGCACCACGAGTGAGGGCCATGAGATGGGCTGTCTCAGGCTCTCACAGTGATTAGGAGGTTCAAAGAAATAACTGAGAGGCGATCATAACAATTTTCATGCAAGGATATACAGTGTTCTGTGGAGCATAAAAAAAAGAATCAATACAGGAAACTCAAACTGCATGGAGCTCAATATCAGAACAGAGCTAACGAAAGGCGAAACAGAGTGCCGTAAAAGCTATATACCTCGTCATCTCACTGTGCCTCGTTCATTCGGAGAACGACCAGAGACCATGTCACATATTTGACAGATCCTTGGCCTTCATTTGAGGGATCAATTAATTAGGAGAATCCATCGTATGAAGGGCATCAGAAAATACAATTAAAATGAGACTAAACCCGTGAAGCGAGGCTATGCGAGGAATCAGTGCCGGGATGATGAAAATGTGCATATAGCCCCGCCGGGTGCCTTATCTGGCTCAAGGGACCTCGGCCGATGACCCATCACAAGCACATAAAAAAAAATAGAAAGAGAGAGAGAGAGAGAAAGCAGAATAGATCAATCATCATTTGTATTCCTTCATTTCAGAACGTAATACATGAGGATAGAAAACAATATCAAAGAAAGAACTACATGAACAGAAATGGGGAAGCGGGAAAGCTGTAGCCCCGATCGGGCTTTACATGGTGGGAGACCCACCTTTGCTGCAGAGGGAAAACCCACTCCTCTTTTTCTTCCTTGGACGATTTTCTCTCTTTCTTCTCAAGAGCTCTCTCCTTTTTTCTCTTCTCTCCCTTGTCTCTTCCCGGATGTCTCTCTGTTTTTTTTTCTTAGTGCCGGCTGTTCCTTAATGTTGCTCGTCGAGCCTCTTTTATAATGGGTCATAAACACTTCTAATCTCGGCGCGCTTTTTTTTTACCCCTCTCGGCGTGACTGGATCTCGGCGCGCCTCAGACTGTGGCGTTATCGGCGCGTGTGGCTTTAACTGGGCCTTTGCCCTTCTTCAGCCCATTTGTGGTTTTCTTCTTCTTCCTTTTTTGTCTTTTCCTTTTATCCCTGAAAAATAAGAAATATAAAATGAAATATGTTAATATTGTTATTTGTATTGTTATTATCTTATCATTTTATTATTATTTTATTATCTTCGCCCTCGTCTCTCTAGGTAGACACCATTGCTTTGGGCTTTTTAGGTTTTCTCTTCCTGATCTACTTCAGAAGCTCGGGGCATTCTCCCCGCATGTGACCTAGTTTTTTACACTCATAGCAAATTACTTCCTCTTTCTTGCTGCCTTCACCTTTGTTGAACATAGGTTTCCTCTATGCCTTCTTGAACTGACCACCAACTCTTCTAATCTTCTTGACAAATTTTCTCGCCCTTCTAGTGATCATAGCAACAAGCTCCTCATCTCCGGTGTTGGTTGTGAAGTCTACCTCACTTCCTTTAGATTCTTGTGGGTTTGTCTTCAATGCCAATGTTGTAGCCACCTTCTTCTTTTTATGATCTTCCTCGCTCCTTTTGATATTGAACTCGTAGCCAGCCTTCTTTCTGAAACCTTAGCCCTTCGCGATGGGTTGCGTCTTTGCAAGATTAACAATTGCACTAGGGTGTTAATTGAGTCTGATTCCAGCAGATTGGTGGGGATTATGCAGCAAAACTTTGACTGCCCTTGGCATCTTCTGTACATTATTCATGACATTCTATCCTTGATGTCCTCCCCATCTTGCACTAGTGCCTCCATCCAGCATTGTCTCAAGGAGGCGAATTAGCCAGCTGACTATTTGGCAAATCTGGGTTGTTCTCTTTCCTTTTTGTCTTCTTGGGTCTCCTGGGCTGATCTTCCAATCTCTATTAAAGGGCCCCTCCATTTGGATAAGGTTGGGTGCCCTAGCCTTCGGCCCTAGCGTTTGTATTTCTATCTTATTCTATCAATAAAATCTCCCACCCAACTTTATTAAAAAAAAAGATCTCTTTGTTTGAGCTTTTTTACGCACGAAAGCAAGAATACAACATGTGGCCCTTGTCTTCTAGCCAGTTGGAAGGCGAGGAGGTGTAATCCACATCGTTCCCCACATCCCTTCATCACACACAGTCATGTTGTGGCGGTCTTCTTCGGTCGCATCTTTTCTTCTTATTTTCCAAGGTACGCAGCGCTGCTCTCCTCTCTTCTTATTCCTTTGTGCACTGTTAGCCCTTGGTGGTGATCACGGTTCGTTTCTATATCATCATCACCCCTTTCCCTTTGTTCATATTACATGCTTATATGCTTATGTGCTTTGTTCGGAGTGGGATAGATAATTCATCAACACCGACAATCCTCAACTTGGCTAGCTAACTCTGAAAAATAAGGTGAGGAAAGCTCCATTACCTTGAACTGAGAGCACAGATTCTCTCTCTTAATCTAGCAATCCTCCTACAACTCCATAAGCTCCGAACCATAATGCATCGGGAATCACAACATCAGCCAAGAATTCTTGCAAGCATAGCCTAACTAGTACTCATCCTTCCAAAATGAAGCCAACGCACCCTTACACATCAAGGAATGGGCATCGCTTCTCACTGGCAGCCACACTGCTAAAAGACAGAATGCGTCTCGCACGGACTTCATGGCATACAAGAGGAGGCCAACCAATCCGAATACACAATGCAAGATGATGGAACTTAGCAAAGAACGACTCTCTCTGACCAAGGAGAAACCAACATGCCTCCTACAAAGTAGTAGATCTCTGTGCTTGACCTGAGCTTGAACCTCATGCATGTTGGGAACCTCACCTTCTAGCACCAATAAAGACCATCACCATCATCAAGTCAGCTCCTCCGACAACACTTACCAAGTGCCCCATCGCACCACATTCACATTAACTCTCAACACACCATCATTGTAATTCCCTGAACTATAACTCACCAAGCCTCGAGCACTGACTCTGTTGATTGCTAGCCACACACTGCCATAGCAGTTGAGCTAGTCGTTGCCACACACTCCCTTCCTACGTTTGCCTTTGATCCCAGAACCATCAACACACCAAAACACTTACCGAGGAGCGAAGAAAATTCACTGAAGATGACAGGCTCAAAGGTTGCTACACCTCTAGCCATTGGACATCATTCTCTCGAATCTGTCCTTACTGACACCAATCCATTCTCGATTCTCAGGTCCTCAAAATATCCATCTCTTGAGCTATTGTCGCATGGACCACCACGCCAAGAGCCACAATGCGAACCATGATCGACACCTGCCAATACTCATCCTCAGATCTCAAATCTGCCATGGACCCTTTACATCTCATCTGCAACCTCACATGACGCATCCAAGCTGGTACACAATGGCCCCAAATTCCACAATCTGGGCCACAAACCAAGCCATCGCCACGCAATCTCAAACCAAATCTAGAGCCAACACAGCCTATTCACATGCAAAAATGTAAGACTTTGAACTCTCTGGGACAACTCTGTGCATGTACCTCAAAATCTACAAAAATAATCAGGACTAGCATGTCATCTCTAACACCATAGAGCATGATAAGAAAATTTGGCTCAACAATCAACAACTCACCAGGAAAATCCTTTGCTCGATCAAGTACATCTCTCGATCAGAGTGCCCTCTTTGCTAACTCAAAGCAGGATGTTAACACCTCAGGGGCTGGGTTAACCTCAAGCTAGGGTGGCCAAAATGACATTAACACCTCAAGGGCACACTCATGGCCACCTAGCCACAAATAATCCTCGCCAGCCACCTGACCTCACTGTAAATTCCTTGACTATAGCACTGCAGACTCTCACCTACCGGCAACCTCTGCCCAACGCAGAACAACCTGGGCCACCACCGCTGGGGGAAGAAGCCCTCTATCTCATTCCTTAGGCCCCATGCTGGCACTCCGACAAAAACTAAAACCACTTCCACAATGCCAACGCCACGCACTTTAGCTCTCACGAGTGAAACAAAGGGGTAAATAAATACAAAACCCTTTGTCAACTATAAACTGTACTGGACCTCATGGACTCTGAGCACTACATTTATCTCAAATTCCCATGTACGTCCTCAACCACTACTCTGATACCACCTGTAACAACCTAAGATTCAGATACCAGGAATAACCTGATACCATTTGAATCCTGACCCGCCACCCATGAGCTAGAGGGCTTGGAAGGATTATTTGGAGTGTGGAGGTACAACAGTCCCCAATGACATAACCCAACCTTCGATGATACACACAATAGGTAGGATCATCTGTCTTATCCACCTCTGAGGGCTTTCGCGGATCCGGCAGAGTAATGAGCTGCTCCTTCATGCATAGATCGAAGAGCATTTTGGTATGCTCCTTCCTGAAGGAATAAGGCGTCTTCATGCGCTCTGCTAAGAGACACGCATTCGCCTTGTCATCAGGCTTTTTACCCTTACCTTTAAATTTTTCTTCCCCCGTGTCTCCATTCGTCGGGGAGAAGTCCACAGTATTTACCTCCTTGTCGCTAGCCAGACGGTCTTTGGAGGGTTTGCCTTTGGCAAAAGCTTGTACAGGGTGGTCGGCGAAGAACATTTCCCACCACCGTATTTAGCTGGTCGAACTTCTGATATTTGAGCCCAAAAGCTTTTCACTGACTTCCGCCGATAAGCCCCTACGGCAGATGGTGATCGCGCCTTCGGGCGTCGGAGGATTATCGCAGTGCATGCTGACGTCCCTTCATCGCTTGATGAAGTCCAACACTGTTTCACCCTTCTTCTGCCGGAGGGCACAGAGTTCCGCCAGGGAGATTTTGCGTTCGACCATTTGGAAACAGTCGACGAACTTCTTCTGCATATCAGCCCAATCAGCTACTGAATTGGGCTTTAATCTGGAGTACCACTGGAACGCGGTGCTAGTCAATGACGTGGCGAAATACCACAGCAAATATGCCTCTTCCAGTGCCAATTTACCCATGGCCATCATGTAATAGGCCAAATGTTCATGTGGCGAGCCCTGCCCGTTGAACTTCTAGAGTTTCGGGGCCTTTGGGCTGTGGGGTGGAAGCTTCTTGAATTGATGGTGGAGGGGATAGGGCACACTGTACAAATCAACGGTGGCCACACCCTCCCCATGTTGAGCAAACTTCGCCTCCACGATGCGCTCGATCATCTGTCTCTGCGCCATAAGGCTTTCTGCAGCACGGGTGGCAGATGACCGCGCATTGGCTTCATGCTGCGGAACTTCAACTTCCACCGCCATTGGTAATTTTGCCGTGGTGACGGAGACATTGGCTGCAACTGGAATGGGAGAGGGCTGTTGTTCCGCTCTAGCGGGTGCAACTTGAGGTAGAACATGGGCCTCCTTTTCGCGTAAGAGTGATTGCAGGAGATTCTTGAGCTCTTGGTTCTCCCGTCGGAGATCCTCCAACGCGGGAGTCTGTGTTTCTTCCCTCAGATCTTCCTCGTGTCGGGGGTGGTTATCACCATCGACACTATGGACGTCCTCTTGGCGCTCTTCATGCTGTGCTGGTTCGGGCTGAGACGTCCCAACAGTTGGCGCCTGCTGTGTTTGCGCCAAGATCCGGGACACGGGCCTTGACCTCCTCAAATATTGGAGAGGCTAGTTGAGCTCTCTCGAGGTGTCCTCCCACTGCTTGTCGGCAGAGACGGCGTAGCAGGTGAACACCTTGATAGTGTCATTGGTCACCTGAACCACCCACTTCTTCCGGGGTGGTTGTCGATTCGGCTTGGGCGGCATCCCTAGTCTGTTAAAGACAGAAACTCGGGATGTAGAAGCTTGAGGGGAGTGATCCTCCTCCGTGTGAGTGGAACTGGCCCACGGGGAGGTTGGCCGCACCTTCTTGCCGGTTCCCCGGCGCTTTTGCCCCCGTAGGGGTTGAGTTGTAGACCTCGGAGAGGCCAAGGTCTCAGTGCTTGTCGGACTCCGCACACGTTGCAGATCCGACATGCGGAAGGGCTTCTCCGCCTTGTCCTGTCTTATAATTCGGGACTCCTCCTTGGTGACCCATATCTTCTTCAAGTGGAGTTGACGCTCCTCAATGGGGTTGCCCCCTGATCGCTGTCGGGGAGCTCATGGCTTGGGTCGCTGCAAGGGACCCTGAGTTGCCGCCGGTATGGCAGGCTTCTTCTTTTTCGCTCCGTCCTCCCGAACTTGTCGGAGGAGTTCGAAGCGATTGGAGGTGGGGATGGTTGGGACATGATGATCCTGTGGCATAATCGGCTCGCCTCCATCAAGCTGGATGCGAATGTCTCCGACAATTATGGTTTTGTCGGAGCGAGATGTCGCCACTGTAGGGTTTGTAACCTTACGGCTATGGTGCTGCCCCCGTTGAGCAGGAGTGACGCTGGCGACGCCTGCCATAGGCCTGGCATCATTGTGGCGGCGACGCTGCCCCTGTTGTGCAGGAGCAGCACCTCTGAGGGTAGCCGCCGTAGAGCTTGAGCCGTTGTGGCGGTGACGTTTCCCTCGTTGAGCGGGAGCAGCGTCGACAGTAATCTGATTGACCGAGAAAACTCGGCCATTTGCTGAGACGAAGGGCCTGACACCCCTAGTTTGTGGAGAGTTGACCGGGCGGACTCGGCCGACTACTGCAGTACAGGGCCTGACACCCCTAACAGTCAACCTGTCGACTGAGTGAACTCGGCCAATTGTTGAAGCTGAGGGCCTGACGCCCCCGACAGTTGGCTTGTTGACCGGGCGAACCCGGCCGGTTGATGAAGTGGAGGGCCTGACACCCTCAGTGGTTTCCTTGTACACCGGGCTGACCCGGTCAGCTACTGGGGCCGAGGGCCTAACACCCCCGACAGTTGTCTTCTTGACCGGGCGGACCCGGCCGGTCGCTGAAGTCGAGGGCTTGACACCCCCGACGGCTGGCTTGTTGGCCGAGCGGACTCGGTCAGTTGCTGAAGTGGAGGGCCTGACACTCTCAGTGGTTGTTACCGCAGGCGTGGCTGAGCGGACCTCAACCACGGGTACAATGCCCAGGAAGAAGGGCGAGCCGACGATCGCAGGGAAGTCACCGAAGACGATGGGGGTCACCAGGCATCCGAACTTGGCGTGGTTGGCGATAACTTGGGGGTCGTAAGTAACAGCTGCCATCGTTGTCGTTGTTGTTGTTGGTGGTGGTGGTGCGTAGCACGAATGCAGAAGTGCGCCAAAGCACAAAGAGCTCTCAAGTGAGTAGCGAGATGTGCCCTCCTCTTCCTGTCCTGCAAGAGGAAAGGGAGGGAGATCCGAGTACTAGTGCTGAGCTCAACAGGGAAAGGAGTGCTCGGAGAGTGATTTCGTGGACATTATTCTCTTGATCCATAGGGATCCCGCCACGGGTTTCCCCACGTCTCGAAACGTCGTCAAGGCAATGTGGGTTGAGTACTTTTCCCTCCTGTTCCTTTGTTACTTACCAGTTTAATTAGGTTACTTAAATCGGGGAGTTGGAAGATGATAGTCATTCAACATGGCTAGTTTCCATCCGAGTTTAAGGTCAGACATGTAGGAGGATGTTGCCATTGGCATGGCAAAATAATAATATTGGATCGATAATTTGACGTGCTAGCTAGTTTCCATGCAATTCAATCTAAGAGATCACTGTGGAAACATCTGCATGGCCGGGGTTGGAATTCCTTTAGTTCATGCATTTGATACACCTTGCTCTTTTTGTGAAGGATCGGAAGATAAGAACCTGCAGTACGGTGTTTGGGTGCCATGCAATTAAACCACCAAATTAAAGCTCTCTCAGATTCTCATAATTTTAAGAGCTCTTCGATCCAGGAGATGGTAGAAGTTAGATCAGTAACAACACTTGCGACCCTAGAGTGGGTGATGACAGAGCTCGTGAAGTACCCAGAGGCTATGGAGAGAGCTCGGAGCGAGGTCAGGGAGCTCACCGGACAGAAGCTCATGGCGACAGAGGACGACATCATCCACATGAGCTACTTGAAGGCAGTGATCAAGGAGTCCCTCCCCCTCCGTCTCCACCCTCCCGCTCCTCTTCTGCTTCCTCGGGATTCCATGGATGACATAATCTGTACACCAAATGCATTAATGGTAGGAGCCACTTGACAATTAATGATGGCATATGACATGTCTGGCCCCTTCAGGATCCAATTATTGATCACAGACTGTTGCTCGAAGCAGGGGAGGCCCATGCGAGTCCAAGTTGCAAAAAGTTGGGGGACAGGCCCCTGCGGAAGAAGTACGGCGGGTCTCATCCACAGCTGCCTTTTTTTAAGAGAGAAAAGCAAAGTAAACATGGATAAGAACATTTGGGTTTATATGTATATATCTTAGAAGTAAAATTGAATGTACCTGAATTTATTGTCACATACATCTTCTCTCGTATGGTCATTTTTCATTAATCTGTTATAATCTCTGCAAAAGAGATAAAAAAGAAGAACGAATATGCTGCGAAGGTTTTTAAGGCCGTGAGTTCCATCCATGTGACGGCGCAGGCAAGTGGCGGGGATGAGGGGGAAAGTCTACTCTGACCTCCATGCACTCCTCCCAGGTGGTGTCGGACTGCGCACACTCCTCGTGAAAGCAGAAAGGGCCACTATAAAAATGGCTCACCCACGCATTCAGTGTCACCCTCAGTGTGCGAGGGGTCCGGTCCGTGCCAACTCGAGCCAAGTCTCTCCAGGACTTCATCAAGAATCTGAAGCAGTATGACAGGATGTACCGTCCTGTGCTGTCGGTGGAGCTGAGATGCAGATCGCCCAGTGACAGCTTCTCGTATGGCCTCCCGCAGATCGGAAGACCAGAAATCCTCTGAAAAGCCCAGAGGTCTAGAGAAGTCTCCCCTCCGGCTGTGACAAAGGTGTTCCACCGACGGTTAAACCTCTCTACCAAAGCCTGCAGCAGGCCCGTGTGACAAGGGTAAGAATACAAGGCGGCAGTCACTGCATGACAGATCCCTATCCTGTCGAACACCGACCGGTAGACAATCAGAATGCACCAGAGCCACTCTGTCGCACCCCAGTGATAGCTGTGAGATGGGATAACGGACCACTTCCCATACCAGCTGGGAGTCTTCAATGACAAAACCCTCTCAAGCATGCAATCATGGACGTACTCCTCCTGCGCGAAGCTCGCCCCGGTGGGTGTCAAGAAGAGACCGTCTACGACCTGATCCATGGTCTTGTGTTGCCCATGCATATGCCAAGCTGCTGGAGATAGTGTTGCAGTCCGAACAGTAAGGCTCTCGTGCCGCTGGAAAGAGCCCAGACTCTGCTGATCCGGGTACTGTCTCTGCCGGGTAAAACCCTCCGGGTAACTCAGATAAGTCAAAGAGCACAGCCCCTGCATGCTGTCTCTCCCTGCTAATATCGCTCTCTGTGGACGGCGCCTCTCCTCAGGAAGTAAGGGATCGTTGGCCTCCATGCCGATCGGTACAAAACTCTGAAGAAAACGGTAGAGGTGACGGTCCAAGGGATAGTGGCGCGGATAGCCCCCTGTGCGATCATACGTGTAAAGGCCGTCCCGTCTCGTGACCCGAGATACGTCCACGAGTCCCTCCGTCTCCCCAGCACTCTCAGTTGGGCCCTCAACGACCCATTAATAACCAAAGTTCAGCCGACTGAAATGGTCATCGTCCATGGCACAGGAAGGGAAAGGCGACATCCGCCAGTCGATGCTCTCAACACGGCACTCGTCAGCACCCCTGACCCTCGACATCCTCGGTCGACTCCCGTCTCCACTGCTGCGAGCCATGCCTGGAAGCACAGAAGAGGAGAAAATAAAAAAGGAGCGTCAGGCCAAGATATTTTGGACAACAGTATAATCATTCAACGTAGTCCGCAAAAAAAAATGCAACATTTATGAAAAAGTTGCATGATTTCAATTCCCTTCAAAGGGCACGGGCCACCCGCCCCCGCCTCCGGCCGTGGCGAATGTCCCGTGGGGGGCATTTGTTGGACCCGAAATTGTTTCAAAATATTTTGAGAATACTTTCATCATGTAACGACTGACGAAAAATATGACGTATCGTCGACATTGTAGGATCACGGAGTACCCCCGCAATTTGGGGTCCATCGGCCCGACCATACCATCACAATCGGCGTCGCAGCAAGGGAACTGAGGGAAATACATATGCATACCCGTCAAAATAGCCGAGCAAGTGTATCACACGGCACAGACGGATGCGAGAATTCCTCCCCACGCGGCGACGCACAAACAAACAACAAACAAGATGCCCCCTTTGCTCCCGCACAAAGCTCCACCAACGTAGTGCTGCCACGCGGCGAGAGGTGGACCTCGAGGAGCAATATATACACGATCGAACCTTAGTCGGGTTTTATAATTTTTTAATAGTATTGATCTTGACCTGATCCGACCCGACATAACTCGAGCCCGGGTCAAACTCAGGCCTTAAAATTGATAAATCAAATCTGAATTAGACCGACCTAAACTCAATCTGAATCAATCTAAATTCGATATAAACTCGACCCATTTACAGCCCCTATATGAAATGGCATCCATCGATGGCATGCCACCACTTGGGGCCCTCGGAGGATAAGTATATCACGGTCCGCTCCCGTGTCCGCTTATCCCTGGCCCCACTCGCCTATCCCCCACAATATACACGCGCCGTATGGGACGACCGATTGCCAGCAAACACGAACCAATCGTGCCCTCCTTTTAGCATCATTCCGTTCTCTCTGATTGGTCACACAGTTCCACGTCATCGTTCTCCCGCAACTGCGTCGGGAACTTTCTAGGGAAGTCCATCGTTCCCCTCCCCACTATTAAAAATCCGTTCGTTTTTCTAATTGTTCTCTGCATTCAACACCGCCGCAGAAATTGCGGACCAGAGAGAGGACGCGGCGCGGCGGCGGCGGCGAGGAAGAAGATTCATGGCGGTTAGATGTGGCGCTGGAACGGGAATTCTCGCCTTGTTCCTGGTGATCGGAATCTCGGACGCTCTCGTCGCCTCGCAGCCCCTCAAATCATCGTTTCCCAGAGCGATTTTGGTGAGAAGACTCTGGTTCATGCCTGTCGATCTGGAATTTTCTTCTTCTAATGGAGGATGAGAAAACCCTAATTGGTTGCCTTGCCTGCTTTTTTCTTCGATTTTTTTTAGGATCTGAAGGATGCGGTTGTGAAAGGGTTGGGAAAGCAGGCGGAGGGCCTGGAGTTGTCGGGCTTCGATCCCCGCAACGCCAAGGTGGGGCAGTCCATCACCTACGAATTCCATGTGGAGATCGACAAGAAGGTCTTTCCGATCAAACTTCTGGAGGATGTGAACAGGTGGGAGTTCGTGGATGTCCCGATATTTGGGGCGGATGGACATGGAGGGGAGGGGAGGAAAGGATTGGCGGAGGTGGGGAAGGTTCCGGAATCGAAGGTACTCCCGGTTCTGCCCCCGTTCCAGCTCGCGGGGCCCATGGAGCTCTGGATCCAGGACGGCGGTGACATGAGGCTCGCGTTGCCTGTGAGTTCATTCATCGTCTCCTTTTCCTCCTAAAATAAGATCCTTTTATGTTCTGCTGACATCCTCCTGGAACTTTTGTTGGTTGTTGTTCTCGTGTATGGCACGGTTGTTTTCTTCCTCTTTCCTTGTCAGTATGTAATGCCACTCAATTTAGGATATTTAATGAGGTCTTGTTCTGCTAGGTTTGATTAAAGTTTCATTTTTGTGAGTTCACAATTTATGCTCTCTTGATTCAACTAAAATCGGCGATTACTGAGAAGTGTTAGAATTTCTGCTTGGTTTGCAAAGATGATTGAATCATAAATATGTTTTTGTTGGAAGTAGCCCACATCGGGGATACCAATGACAAGTTTGCTTACTGTCTATATTTGTGAAATTAGAATGTGGTCATTACGATTGGGTATGTTGCTTATGGAAGTTCTGTTGTGGTGGTCGTTGGCGTTAACGCTTATTTTCTTTTACAAATTTCTGCAGCACGATGTGGACGCTGGCGTGCTGAAGAAAGTAGTCTTATCAGATGGGGCAGTGGTGACGGTCGAGGGTGCCAAGTCTGTCAGCCTCCGGCACCCTGTTGAGCTTCCTCTCCCCCTTAACCGCACCAAGGGGCGACGCGGAATAGCAGCTGGCCTCTTAACCATGGCTGAGGCTCTGCGTCATGCTGCTCGGTCCAATGAGAAGCCTCTTCTCTCCCTTCGCATCGTTGGCCCAACATCTCTCACATCATCTTCGTCGTCAATGTCACCAAGGGACAGGTTAAAGCTCAAGCGTCTGGCGCCTGGCCTCATTGAGCTCTCATCCCCATCTGTTCCTGCCTTATCTGAAGAGATAGAAGGGTCAAATGACGCCCTGCTGTGGCCTCTGACTTCAGTAAATGGTTCTGACTCCAACCTCAGGGGTTTTGAGGAGCTGTTGGCATCGGTGTTGGGGGAGAAGGGAAGGAAAGATGGCTCCTTCAGGTTGTTGAAAGCAGAAGTGTCCTCGAGGACTTATGTGAAACTCAGTTTTGCAATGGAGAAGCAGATTTTAGATGGGGAAGTAGACTGGTCGAGCTTCCCATCATGGAAGTCAAAACCGGAGAAGGTGAGATCCCACTTTGAGGTTCTTGCACGGGTGGAAGAGAATGGGAAGATTGTACCTGAGAGGATTGCAGAGATCCCACCCATCGCCGCACAGGAGACTCTGCTGGAAAGTGTGCAGAACCAGAACCTCACGATGTCTCGGTTGCCTATCTATCATCCTCCTCCTGTCTATTTCACACTGTGATCACTCATCCGTTATTGATTTTGGTTCAAAGCTAATGCGGAGATGTATGTTGCCATCTTGTGTCTCCATCTTCCCCTTTTCTCACATTTTATCATCAGCAATGGAATACTTGTCATTTGTTGATGGATGTAAATAAAGGACATACAGTAATGTAACACATGAAGCATTTTATACTGCAATTGTCTTACATCCCAGCTTGCAAAGGGAATATTCTGGGAGTTTTAAATGGAAGCTGCGTGGCCGTATGACACTCTTTCAGGACTCTTTTTCCTATTTTTTCTTATATAATAGGTCGTGTGCTAGCAATAAGAAGGGTAAGAAGAATGTCAATTCTGAATGTGTGATAGATCCAATAGTTGAAAGTTAGTGGGAGGCATAGTTGTCAAGGTGGTCGCTTAGGCGACCAGGCGTCTTTATGGGCTAAGGCGCTAGCCCACCTTTCTAACCCCCCGGGAAAGGCGAGCAAGGCACCCAAAAGCGCCCTACTTGGGTGCCTTGGGCTGCTGGCCTGGTATAGACCCCTCTTTTACCCCCATTTTTTTTTTGTAAGGGGTGCGGGGGTTCTCAATGTAAGGTAAGGTCATAGATAAATCGGACTTCAAACGACCCCCTTCCCGCCCTCATACACTCCCTCCAACACCTTGGAACACCCCCTCCCAGACCCCCTCACAGCCAGGGGTCTCCCCCACACTCATCCACCAACATCTGACGTTCCTAATGCCCGAAGGACCCATTCTTCCCCGACTACGCAGATCAGGCCTGGCCAGTGACCTGAGGTGACTTCCTGGAGCTCCCACGGCTTCTGGAGGCGCCACGTGGCCGAGAGCTTCTACCACCAGTCAACGTCCATCAGCAAAAAGCAGTGTCCCGTTCAGCATCTGGAGGAACATCTTCCAAATTTTCTCCCTCAGGTGCTCCGTTCTGTCAGTTCCTGGACTGAACAGACACCTGCTCACCTCTCAGACTGCCCCGGACTGCTCCGACCTCCAACGACATCCCTGAAGGTGCCAATTCGAAGAAGACTCATCAATGGTTCCAAAGAATCCAGCGACGCTTGATTCAAAGGTTAGGAGCACTCTTGGTAGCCTCTTCTTCCTGCTGCTGAAGTACTCCTGTGGACTGAACCAGAAACCCATGGCCTTGCTTGCGGCCAGCCCCAGACCGGATCCAGTGACAGAAGAATTCTTCAAAAATATGGCGTCATCCTAACCCATTTACGAAGACCCTCCCACTAGTTTCGTCTCAATCAAAATTCGGGAGTGACTGAAGCAGTGTCATCTCCGACTGTCTGTCCCCTATTCTAGAGAGCAGGCAGAATCGGTAACCTCCTTCGGTTTAGTTACTAGTTCAACTTTTCCCACCCCGCCTGGCTGGCTTACAGCCCCTCCCTGCGTGGAGGTAGTGTTTGGATGTAAATCCCTTAACCCCCCAGCCCGAGATCCCCTATCCTGCGAGAGGTGTAGTTTTGTAGTTAATTATTTTCAGGTCGAAACTACACCGACGCGACGTGCGGGTACATATCGACGCCTCCCCGCTCGCCGTCGTCTCCGATCGGGATCAGCGTCTTCACGCCAATCATGTGAGCCATAGACCCCTTCTTTGCTGGTCTTAACTTGCTTGTTTAGTATCGCTTTGGTTGCTCGTCGGCAGTGAGTGAGTGTCCGATGCAAAATCAATCATATTGTGTGTCCACCGTGGAGCGAGTTGTGAGAGTGGCTCTACATACCACACCCTCAGCATGTTGGCCGCCCGTCAAATTGGGCATCCCAGATCCTTAGGGGTTCAACCCCAAGTTAGCCAACCCCCTAGAATCTCAAGGTCCAACCTCGGACCCTCATCCCCCATCGCCGGTCCACCAACAAACCCGGCTGTGCGCATCATGGGTGAGTCAGCTAGAGTGGGTCCGTCAACTCGATTGTTTGCTTGCAATTTAGGTCCAAGGAGTGGTGTCAGATCAGGTGACCTTGCTTTGGGCGCAGGTGCAGTCAAGCCAAAAGGAGGCTCGGGTCTCGGCCGAGCAGTTGGCCCAGGCTCGTTATATGGTCAAGCTGAAGGATAGGCTCCTGGAGATGGAGCACAAGGTTCAGGTCAAGCCTGATGAGCAGTGGAAGGCCGAGCATGAAGAGCTCGAGGGCCGAATCTGAGAGGCTGAGCGACAGCGGGCGGAAGCCGAGGGAGCGTAGGCCGAAGTCAAAAGGAGACTATCCGAGACAGAGTGGAGGCGGCCGAGTTTGAGAGGAAGGCGGAGCTAGCTGGAGTGGAGGCCCTCGAGCGATACAAATGCTCAGAGGGTTACCAGGCAGCTCTCTAGAAGGCCGCCTTCTCTTACTATGAGCCAGGCTACTGTCGAGGTTTGTGGAAGGGGTTCTCTCAAGGCTTTCGTCGGGCGGCCTCTCTGGCCCAGTAGCAGGTGTTTGAAGAGCTCGAGTTTTCTTCCGGGCAACATTATGACTCGGACTCGGATACTACCGACTCCTCGTACCCGATATCAAGCAAAGGGGGAGGCCGGGATGCCTCCGTTTCGTCCGAGCGACTACCAACTTTGATAGTTTCGGGAGGGCATGCTGTCGAGACATTTCCCACGATGGTGGGGTCAGTGTCTGGACCGGCCATCACCGATGGTGCCGAGGGAAAGTTGCCTGGGGCCGAGGATCCTTTGTCTGTCGAGCTTCGTGATGGGCCTGAGGCCTAATGTATCAGCTTTTCTTTTTCTTTCTTTTGGTGTAGCCATGCAAAAATTTCCCTTGTGTATATAATGACGTCAATATTAAATGCTAAATTTACTGCTTCTTACTGCCTTTTACGCGATTTGACCACCATATCTGTAGTTATTTGGGAAGGTGGTCATTTTTCCTGAGGATATGTTGCATGCCGATTGGTCAGGCAACTGGCATGGCACTGGCACTTGTCCATCTTCCCATGCTTTGAATGCCTTGCCCCTTCGCGTGTTCCCATTGAGGGGGTGTTGGTGGAAATGAGATAACCGCCTTGAGGAAAGGGTTTCTGCCTTTCACATTTCTTCGAGGGGAAAGTCATTTAAGGCAACTGCTCCCGTTCGACCTATAAAAGGTCTCGAAGGGCGTCTCCTCCTCTCTTCATCGCTTAAGGTCATCCCTTGTAGTTCTCCCTTTTCACGAAGTGTTGGGCTGTTGGTCCTAGTGAGACATGGAGGGTGCTTCTGAGGATGAAGATGCAGACCGCGGTATGGGGGAGGTTCCTACTACTCTGGTTTGAAAGAGTGCTCAACAGTCAGTGGGTAGTTTGAAGGAGGGCTCAACAAGCAGCAGCATGTCTTCTCCCTTCTTCTGGACTGTTAGCACTATCTTCGAGGAAGGTAGAAGTGGACAGATAGGGGTATCAGGCACGCTTGTCCTATTCTCGCCACTCCTCCTCCCCTCCCCCACTTTTCTTCTTTCCGCCGTCGATCCAGTCCGCGAGAGGGGCAACTCTTCCAGTTCCCATCTTTGCCTCTTCTCTCCCTCTTCTTCTCTTCGACTAACTTATTTTCCTTTTTCTTTGAGTCTTTGGGGGATGTCTTTTACCATCCTCTTTTTCATCATATCCCGTAAGGGGTCCTTCCAAAGAGTTTGCAGAGGATTCCTTCTTATTCTTCCTCTCTCCCTTTGGTACTTTAGAAATAAGAAATAAAGCAGGACAATTCAACAATTAACAGAAATAACAATCTAACTGCAACAGAGTCCAGTTCAACAAAAGTATAGTCTAAGGTAGGAAAACGTACCCAATACCGAGTGAACACTCGGCCCAGCGAGCTGACAGCTAAGAATCTCAGCGTAGCACCCTCGAACCTCAAGAAAGGTCCGCAACACCTGAAAACCAGGGGTGAGTCTCCTATCACTGGCTCAGTAGGGGTCCAGCGGAACCCCAACCGAAAATAATGACGGTACGGAAAGCAGCAACAGTAAGAACAACAACAACAACAAGAGTAGCTACAACAACAACGACGGGGAAACACGGATGTACATGAATTTCCAAAACACGGCAGCCGCTGAAACTATGGCTCTACAACTACTCCTACTGGAAAGAAAATCAACACTCTGATCCCACAATCGGGGGACTACCAAACTACGAACCACCCTAGCCACACTACCAAGGAAAATATCACGACAACTCTATCATGGAGGCCTGTGCTCACACACGAAGGCTCACTCCGAGACCACACGATCCAAAAACACGGTCACGATCTCGCCGTCATGAACTCTACACCGTCTAGGGGAAAATCCTCGGTGACGCTCACCAGAAATCCTAAATCTCGACTTCGAAAAAACACCTAAAAACTACACTCAAAATCACGTCCCGCAGATGAGAAACAGAATCTCGAGTCACAACAAGCTCACGTCACGTGACGGGAGTACCTGCCCATTAGAGCAAGGTCGAATGCATCCACTGACGTCTTAGTCCGCGCCTCAGGTGCCTCCCTCCGGCCCAGTGAAAACTGAGACACCGTACTAGTAACCACAGGACAAGTACTAGCTGGGGTCACGCTCGTCAGCGCGGGTCTGTAGCCCCCAACCACATGTGCACACACAGACTACGCGCTCTAAGTCAGGTCCTCTAGTTAGTTTTTTCCTCAGCCCAGACTCAGACTGTAGAGGCGAGGGGCCCTATGGTAACTAGCCTAAAAATCGTCGCACCAGGGAAGCTCTCCACCACTCCCAGGTGGGTCTGCCCTCGCGTACGTAGAAAAGCCACAACTAGTGGGGGGTCACTAACGTGAACATCGAGAACCACACATGCACCCATCGTGAGTAACACGGAGTAACAGATGGCTCGAGGCCACCAGACTCTGGACAGCCCACTAGACCTAACAAACCCAACGGTCCTTGAGCCATGCGACTCAGGTCAAGACCGCCGCACGTGATGGCACAGTGCTGTCAACCTAGCCTAATCCCTAGATCTGAAACCATGGTGACGCGATTCCCAAGGTAGCTCACAAGTCGCCGAGTTGATCCCTCATCCAAGGGACACACAGAAAATCTCCAGCCCTAGGCTGATTAACTGGACTCACAGTCCAAAGTCATACGCACAGCCCGCTCGGAAACCACCTTCCGGAGAAACCCACGTCCTGCGGGGAAAGCCCTCCGCACTCATACCAACTCATGGCGACTCGATCTAAAGAAAGCACGAAAGCCCAGAACACATGGGGTCACCCAGACCCTCAAGACCCACGACACGCCTAACGAGGTAAATCGGTACCTCCGAACACCCCTAAAAACACGAACACAGAACTCACGGGTGTCTGTGACTCTCACGAGGTCGAAGGTCGACCACTGGGTCACAATCGGGTCGACTGGGGGCCAACACAACGCAAACGGAACACGGCTAGTAAGTGGCGGTCCTCGCTGGACCGTCACTTCAAATGACGGCCCTCTCAGGATCGTAAAACCAATATAGCGGTCCACTCTGGACCACTACCTTCTGGGGACACCAGAAAAATATGCGATCTTCCCCAAGACCGCTAGCCCTAGTGGTGGTCCCGGTCGGACCGCTAGCATCATCTAGTAGTCAGTCGCAAGGCTGCTACTATATGGGCAACACGGGACACAATGCGGCCATGCCCTGGCCGCAACTCAGAGATACGGTCATCCACCTGACCGCCTACTCCGGGGACTCAACAAGAAACAACCACGAATTGGCGGTTCTGGCCTGATCGCTACTGCAAGTGGCAGTCAATCTCAAGACCGCAACTACCCTAGGTGGTCGCCTCCAGACCGCAAAACCTGTCAACACTTCCAGGTAGCGGCCCCTAGCAGACCGCCTCTATGCAATGGCGGGTACTGGTAGGACCGCTACTCCATTCCGAGCGCGAAAATGGTGAACACGGTGGAAAATCCCATTCCACGCCCGTTTACACCCATGTGAAGGGGAAAACAAGGGACAACCAGTCCCCAACCTCTCTAGCACCGAGAGGAGCCATTTAAACCCCAAAAACGCGATCAAAGCACGAAATCTGGCTCACACCCCAAAATCACATGTTTTTTTCTCTGACGAAAAAATAAACCCTCTCGGCTCGCCTCGGGCTACCAACCTCGTGGGAAATGAACTACATGGGTTAAGGATCCATCCCCCTACCTCCACCGAAGATTCCACGTGCCGAGGAGGTCGATCCACCAAGAAAACATCGTGAAAGCTCCACTGACTCACGAACTCACCACGAGCTCCACCGCGAGCCACCGTCCCTCGATCCTCGCCCTTGCTCGGCCGCTCCTTGCCCGCTTCGTCTCTGCCTCGCCCCCTCCTCACTCCGTCAGCCGCCGGAGAAGAGAGGGGAGAAAGAGAGAACGTAAGAGGGAGAGGGAGGGAATGAGAGTGACGAAGAGAGAGAGGTCTCCCCCTTTTTGATGATGGCAACATTGTGAGTCATTATGTGGTAATTAATATTCAAGAAGACAAACATAGTGATGATATGATGACATATGTAACTCAAGATATAAAATGATGATCAAAATGTGAGTATGTATGCATGAATGAATATGGATATGCATGGATGAATTAGAACATGTGAATGCTGAACAAGTTATGAATGAGTGAGCATGTGAATGAATGAATGAATGTTGCTCTCCCTCTTTGTGTATGCATGATCTCTCATTTTCAAATCTCACACATGCTTTCTCCAATGCTCCCCCTTTGACAATGAATAACAACATTTACGCCCCAATGCGGGTTTATTTAAACGCAATCAGAGATTTGGCTTTTGCTTTCGCTGTTATGAATTTCAGGCCATGTGTTTCCTTTTCTTGGCAATCAATCAAGAGTTTTCTCCTCTCCGAGGGGATGTAATTAATATTGTAACCTTTATGGTATGGCGGGTTCTCAGTCCCGACACGATACACACAATCGTCTGACTAGTTAGATTGAGTGCACCATGGGCTTCCTTGAAGCCCGAATAAATCGTCATCTAGGTGACTGGTACGCCCTTGCACTATTAAACTGAATAAACGAATGAACAGACGAATAAACAAACAAACAAATGAAGTGCCCCGAAAGTGCATCCACATGTCACACTATGAATCATGTTGAGGTAAAACTGCATAAATAATGATTGCTTGGGTTATCATTTTAGTTCATAAGTATGAATGCCATACAAGTTGATGCATCTTAGTCACTCATGTTATACAAGTCATTTATCTTCTAAGTGTCAGAAATTATGGTCGATGCACATTCACGGTTGAAGCATGTAAGGTCGATGCACATATAGGCATTTAGTCATATAAGGTCGATGCACATTCACGGTTCAAGTATATAAGGTCGATGCACATTCTAGTTTGAAGCTTGTCAGGTCGATGCACATGCACGTATTAAGTCTGTTAGGTCGATGCATGCATACTTCATCAGTCTATCAAGTCGATGCATCATAGGCCCTTGTCTTCAGCAAGGTCAATGCACATACATGCATTTTATTCACTCTATCTGACCAACACACTTGAAAGCGTTATGTCCATCAGGTTGATGCACATGCAACAACACGCTTTATCAGGTCGATGCACATATAGAATTTAAGTCATTAGGTCGATGCTTAAGCACTAGCGGTGCTAGCCATCGCTTTGACAGGTCAATGCATTCATGCGTGCATAAGTCATCAAGTCAATGCTTAAGCACTAGCTATGCTAACCATCACTTTGATAGGTTAGTGCAGATACATTTGTTCTAACTCGATAGGTTAATTTGCATTTCACACTGGTTGGTGCATCCCCATGAATTCTTGTCTTCATCCATTCTCTCTTGGCATATAAGGTCTACCTGTAGTTTCCACAGGTCAGTGTAGTTGCAGTTAATCTACTGCATTCGTGCAGAAGAATACTCACATAGGTCGGTGCACTGTGTGTATGCATCGAGGCATATGCATCATCACATACATTTTTGATCTGGTTGTCTGACTCTTATGAAATTGCCTAAATCTGCATTCTTTTAAGCACTTATGATGATAAGGTTGATAACTGACTTTCATATCTACTTTGACAGGAATATCAAGTTAAATAATTTCCAAATGTTATTCAAAAATTTGTTCGAACACCTAGAATGCAGAATCTATAAAAGACTCAAGTGGCTCACGTGACTTGAACTTAAATCTGGATGTCATGAGATCCTAGGTGAATGACTAAACATATGAAGACATTATGTGGACACGTGATTCTAAGGCTCATATGTCTGGCACGTGATCCAAGGTGGAATGTCCAGCAGAGTAATTCATCACATCCTTATTCTGATCTGACACGTGGACTTCATCGAATTACTTTTCTTGAAAGATCATTGGCGGGAATGTTCCCTCCACACACCAGACTAAAATTTTGCGGGGACCACAATATTCAGCTTGCAGATATAAAAAGGGAGATCTCTCGTTTGAAAAAAAAATAAGAGTGAGAACAAGATTGCATAATCACAGAGAGATAGAAGACAGATAGAAGAGAGAAGAAAGAAAATAGAAGAGAGAAAAGAGAAGAGACTGAATGGGAGAGCGATCGGAGGGTGTTCGAGCTAAGAAGGGTGTAGTGAAGAAAAAGGGTGATTAGAGCTAGTGACAGTGAGGATTCTGAAAAGAGGATTTCAAGAAGAAAGATCAGAGAAGAAGAAGAGAAGATCTGAGAGTGCAGATGTCTTAGCAAAAGAGTGAGTATGAGCTATTACAAAATAGACTACCGGAGAGAGGAGAAGAAGTCAAAGAAGATATCGTTGCTGATGTCTCGATTTCTAGATCAGATCTAGAATCGAATGCTCATGAGAGCTATATTGTTTCTCGAGATTTATCTGTGTATTGCTTTTATTCTTTTGTGTTTTCTTTTGAACCTTTCTTCAAGCTGTTAGGTAGTGGAGCAAGCTGTGTTGCTCAGTGGCGAGGGGCGATTCCTTGGACAGCAAGCTGTGAGGCTTAGTGGGTTTAGCAAGCTGTAAGGCTCAGCGGTCTAGGATTTAGTCCCCAAAGCTATAGATCAACGGTCTGTAGGGATTCGTCCCCGAAGCTGTGGATCAGCGGGTTTAAGCTGTGTATCAGCGGGAAGCCTCACTCTAGTTTGAGTGAGAGGTGGACATAGGTCTCAAGGTTGAGACTGAACCACCTTAAAATTGATATCCCCCTTGTGTGTTTGTTGATCTTTGTTATGCTTCACTTAGATGCATGCCTAGGACCGTTTCTCAGTAGGCAAATGATACTCACTATATTTTCATTCATATGATTTGAGTTTGCCTTCAACCAAGGAGTATATAGAAAGACGTGGCTGGAAAGATAGGTTAGGCTTATCTGGCATGCCACCTCTTGCGTGAGGAGATCCTAGATCGAACCTATGCCTCGTACAAGAATTGGTTGTTGGTTATTCCCTTCATTCATGTGACGCTTGTTGGAATCTATTTGCACACTGAGTGATTGTTATTGGTTTTAAGTGAGGAGTTCACTCAGTAAGAGAGCACTACTATCTCATAAGATCATTAAGTGTAGTTAATATCTTTAATTCTACAAAAGTTTCATTGGGATCCATTCACCCCCTCTGGATGTCAGTCATGCGCATATCTGCTAGCAACACTACCACAACAAATTAGTATCAGAGCGGGTTTCTGTTTCAACAGATCCAACGATCTATAGATCTGATCCTGTTATTTGGTGCATTCGTTGTTTTCGCTCGCCATTTTTAAACAGTTTTAAATGGCTAACCCTCCTAAATTTGATGGATCAAGTTTTATGAGATATAGTTCACAGACTAGACAGCATATGAATAGATGTGCACAGACTCTAAGTGCCAACAAAACAACCATGCATAGACTCACTTTATGCATAAAGAAGATGTGCACTGATCTTTGTACGACTCAAACAAAATGTGCACTGACATACAATATGAACAAGATAAAAAGATGCACGGAGTTAGTATAGCATAAGACGTGTATGCACAGACCTTGAGACTGATGAAACATGAGAGTGCACCGACTCAAAATGTAAGCCCGAAAATGTTGCACAGACCTTAGACGCTGATCGGCAAAATAAGCACTGACGTTATGCGTGGTAGCACAGGATGTGCACTGACTTGGTTAGCACTAGGCAAGACTTGTACCGACTGTGTGAATGCATGAGATGCTACTTGCACCGACCTCGGTCTCGTACAAACCAAATGTTCACCGACCTTGGTCACGGCATAAGAGAATGTCCACCGACCTCTACAGTGGTTGCATGGACTTAACCTACGCGCAGGCACAACCGTTGCACCGACCTAATATGTGGTCACACAAGAAGTGCATTGACTTGCATAGCAATAACAGAGACTGCACCGACCTTGACTCCTACATACACTGATAGCAACAGTGAGATGCACAGACTTAGTTCAGACAAACAAAGGATGCGCTGACCTGAATAGTGAGTTGTGCCAACCTTGGCTCCTATGGCAGCAATACTATCTTCAACCTGAATAGTGCTTTATGCAGACCTTAAGTGCATTGTGAATAGTGATATGCATGGACCTTTGACAATTGCACGAGATGTGCACAAGCCTGCTAGTACTAGTTGCACCAACTTAAGTCCAGCTATATGAACACTTGCATAGACCTTTATATGCATAGGAACAGTGGTATGCACCGAGGCAAAACTTGCACTGAGGCAGAAGATGCACTAACTTTAAGCCGCATGAGACGCAAAGTAAGATGCAGGACATACACTGAGATACAAATGTGAGCATGAACACAATATGCATAGACTCGAATGTACACTTAACACAGACCCTTAGTGCAACTCACTTAGACCTTGATGCAAAGTAACACAAACTTTGTGTACTGACGTTAGATGTGAGAACTGGGGTTAATGTGAAGTTACCCTTAATGAACACCGAGAGCTTTATGTCATTTTTATAACTTGTTCTGACAGATGATGAGATCAACAATGAATGCATCAAGATTATATCATCAAGGATATACATATACAATGAGACATAATATTTGTCATCATCAAAACTCCATAACCGCAGGGGCACAACACAGCCCACACATCCCAGTTCATACAAAGGGGCTTTAGGTCTACTCTTACAGAGCTAGGTCCACTAGAAATCAAAGGAAATCAACTAGCAAACCTGGCACACAGGCCTGGACCGAATCAGAGAGATGGTCACACTGTGGCCACTAACATGTAGTAGCTATCCCAGAAGAGTCGCAATAATCAGAACAGTCCCGATTTTGGGCTGTAGAAACACGTGATTCGATCGAGTCGATGGGTTCAGATTTTGGGGGCACAACTCGCCTGACGTCCTAGTAGGAATCCCATGCTCGTAGGGTCTTATGGAGGTCTTGAAACATGAACCCTAGTCTGACAGAAGGAATATCCGATGGAGAGGTATTCGATGCCCAAGAATTAATGTGTCATAAACATCAAAAAAAGTGGGTAAAATCGGTCCAGCCGACACCACCGGAGTGGCACGACCTTGAAACAAGTTCTAACTATATAATAGAAATACAATTTGCAGACTAGTCAATTATGTAAGTATGTTACTCTACTCTCTTTTTCAACCATTTTATAACACGTGAATGATGAACATGAAAGAACAATTCATGAAAGAGAATTAGACTTTTAATCAAATGTTTCATGAGCCTTAATCATTAGTGTGTCGATACCACGAATTAACATGAATTTCATGCTATCTAATCAGAGAAGGATAGAACATATTTTGCCAGAAAACAATCAACATTATGGCTGTAGCAAGGATAGAAACGGTAAGACGGAGGCCACTATGAATGAGACAGTCAAGGAAGTGACCGCTAAGAACCTGACTAACCCCTTTTCCTTTTTGAAAACCTACCACCCAGAGGTGGTCTATCGCGGGGCCATTTAAGCACTAGATGGCCATTGGAGGGCCGTTTTCACTTTTTAACCCCACCGTATAATGATAGTCTATCGCGTGGCCGTCTCTCACGAGGGCGGTTACTAGAAGGGCCGCAATTAGAGACAGAAAACGTTCACAGTGAACTCCGACCGATCTAGACAAAATGACACATTCGCTCGTAGTAGTTAATATAAATTGGGCAAAAGTACTATCATTAGAAAGAGCATTCGAAGAAGAACATGATGGGATACATTAATTAGCGTTTAACCTAATGTATCATGAACAATAAGAACTAGGAACCAAAGACAGTCTCCCGGATATACCTCTGAGTGAAACGACTAATTCTATTAACATGATGAACTAAAATTAGGGAAATTGATACCAATCGGAAGAGGACTGAAACATGAACAATATTGCATGCTTTAACTAGTGTTTAGCGGAAGAGAAACCTACATTAATTAAAGAAGGGAGGGGGATACACGCTTGCTGGAACCCTAGAACATGCTGCCACCAAATGCCCGAATTCTCCCAAGTTCACCCACGATAGCACGTGCCGCTAGTTCAATCATCAAATAGGGTCTTTCGATCAACAAAGCCCTTTATTTGTAGGGTATATAGATGCTTCTAGAGGTTGAATTGGCTTAGAGAGTCCTAAGAGGTAAAACACGATGAAGAACTCAGAATTTGGCCAAATCTGCCACCACTGCCATTGAAAGTTTCATCTAGGGTTAGGGTTTTCGAAGGAAAATTGGGCTTCTATGATGGGCCAATCATCTGGGCTTGGTTTGGGCTCAATTGGTTGAGAATTGGGCTCAAATTAGATCGATTTATGTTGAACCATTAAGAATAATGAATTTTGTTAAAATCTTTTTAATTCGATCTAATTAAATTTTTATTAGAGGTCGGTCCACCCATAAGAAGGATTTAGGAATGTTGTACCCGGACTATTTCCCGACGAGATAACAAGAAATAAGGGCTCAGGCATTTCCTCGAACACCTTCCAGGCATGGGCTACCTATCCCGTTCTACAACCCTGTGGGTCCCTATAAGGGCCCTAACCAGCTTGCCGTCACACACGGCGACACAAGCAACTACCCGGCGGCAATCCCGGCAACTCTCATGCGGGATTTCCCTGCATCTCACGTCGCCTCCCGGGCCATCCTGGGGGCACCCCAACACTAAGCCACGCCACGTGGCACTGTTGACATGCAAAATTGCACGCCCATATGTCCCTGCCAGTCCAACAACAACAAACAACTTCAACCAAAGAGACCCTGGAGGGTACGTCCCGCCCGGACCCTCCGAACAGACAACCTGCTGCCGTGGAACCATCTCCGGAATCACGACAGCGAAGAGAAACTGACCCCTGGGGAAGCTCACTACTCGCGGGTCCCCGAAGAGAATCAAATGGATCGTCAATCGGGTCCAGAATAAGCCAGGAGATCCACTTCAACAAACTCACCAAGTGCCTTCAACGGCACACCCCAACGTGCCCTTCAACTGCATGTTCCCGTGCCCTTCAGTGGCACGCCCAACCCCCCTCAAGAAAGACTTGGCGTAGCCTTCAACGGCACGCCCACTAGTGGCCTTCAATGGCACACTCATGTCCTTCAACGCTACGCTCACAAGCTCCTTTAAAAAGCATGGCGTAGCCTTCAATGGCACGCCCCGACAAGCCCTTCAGCGGCACACCCCATGTGCCCTTCAGCGGCACACCCTCAGTAATGGCCTTTAACGGCACACTCTATGTACCCTTCAGCGGCACGCCTTCAACCAGTGTCTTCGATGGCACACCCTCACTAGTGTCTTCAACGGCACACCACGTCATGTGCCCCTTCAACGGCATACATTGAGCCCTGCAACGGCATCTTCAACGACACACTGTGGAAGCTTCTTCAGCGGCACAGCACAAAGCCTATTCAACGGCACAGCTGCCTGGACCCCTCCAACGGCACAGCCTTATCCTCCTGTGGCACGGCCTCTCCATGCCCGTCTGACACGGAAGATCTCATGCCACCCTACAAGGATCCTTGGCGCGCAGCGAGTGCAGCTGAGCTGTCACCCCTAAAGGAAGCCACGCTGGCTAACATCCTACGGGGAGTCAAATCCCATTAAATGGGGGTTTCCCACCACTCGACCGCCAGCCACAGGTGAAGGGGTATAAAAAGCCCTTCCTCTCCACTGGCGAAGAGGGGAGAAGACACACACAGACACGGACAGAGAGAGGGACACGAATAGAGGCATGCCAGGAAGAGAAGAAGAAGGAGGAGGAAGGAGAGCTCCGCAAGTCTTCCCCCTTCCACGACCGTCCCCAAAGGAAGAGTAAGAGAGAGAGAGAGAGAGTTAGAGGGAGAGATGTAGCAGAGAGGGTGGGGGAAGAGCAGGGTGCCGTTGCCCCTGTTCAAACCCCAGTCCCTTCCTTCTCTTCCCCTTCATGCTTTTCCTATTCTTCCCTTCCCCGCTGTAACCCTCACTCCACGTTCTCCGTGAATGAAAGTCTGGGCCCTTTGGTTCCCTTTACTGTCTCCGTTCGTTGGATTCTTATGTGTGCTTGATGGTTCCCTCCCATTCTCCGGGCAACGCTTTCTTCTTCCCCGCCGGTGGTTCCTCTACTTTGGGTGGGGATTTCTTTACTCTCGCCTTGCCATGTCTCCACAACCTCTCTGGATGCCCAGTCCCTCAACCCTGCTTCCTCACGCAGACTCTCCCTCCGGCTGGGCCAAGCTCGAGGACTCCCCCCTGACCCTCCTTCTTTCACCGGTCTTAGCCCATTTCCCCCCCTGCCAGCTTTTGGCCTTCATGTGCCTGAGCTAACCCTCATCGGTGCGTTCCCTAGCGGTGCACCCTTGGATCTTTCTTCAACGGCACACCTGTCCAGTCTCCCTGACCGGTACACCCTTGTCCCCCCTAGCCCGGCACATGTTTTTGCCCCCTGGCCGGTACACCCTAGCCCTCCTCTCAGCGGCACACCCTCAACTCCCTGGCCCTCTTGGCTAAATCTCCTTACCCAACACGCTGCTGCCACCCTCCTTGCCCGATACACCTTATAGCCCTTCAGCCTCTCCGCCGGCACGGCCCTTGGCCGGCACGCCCTTCACCCCTTTAGAGCCCTTCACCGGCACAGCCCCTTGCCGGTATAGCCCAACTCCCCAGTCAGCCCTTTAGCGGTACGCCCTGTGGGTCCCTTGCCCGGCACACCTGTCCCTGCCCCCCTTAGCCCAGCATCCATGGCCAGTCCTGCAACTCTCCCTTCACTGCTCCCTTCGAGTTTTCCGAGGTCAGTCCGAGGTGTTGCCATCCTCGGACGCCCGCCTCTAATTGTTGGGTTCTGCCACTCCATGTGGGCGCGTTCCCCGCTTCTCCCTCACGCCTGGGGTCAAGGGGAGATGCTGCCGAATTTCTGTCAGAAATAATAATACGACAAGGACAAAAAGGAGCAACAAACAAATGAGATAACGATTAATAAATATCTCTAATTAAGACAAGTGAATCATGGGCGTCATAAAGATACTTGGACTGGGTGACGATTGAGCACCTCAGACAATTACAAATGTAGGGGGAAGAACTAATTTGTACAAAGCTATATCAAATCAAGAGACAGAAGAAAAGAAAGGCCTTAAAACCGTTGGGAGGAATGGGCCCCGCATGCCTTTCACCAGCACACTCAACCCCTTTATTTTCCCTTCACCGGCACAGTTGTCAATCCCTTCAGCGGTACACCAGCCTTCCTCCTCTCACACACCTCCACCTCGAAGCTGCTCGTCGATACACCCTCCCTTGGAACTCCTTCAGCGGCACACACACACTCACACACGCAACCGCCCTTCAGCGGTACAGCCCCTCCGTATACCCTTCGCCGGTACGCCCTGTTTCTTCACCGATACGCCTGTCTTCAGGCCCTTTCGACGGCCCACTTCCCCCTTAATAAAAAAAGCAAGCAATAAATATGCATATAATAATAATAACAACGATAGAAGAAAAATATATATACATCCACGTAAAAAATGCGGGAGATTTAGATAAAAAAAAGAAAATATATAAAAGGGGAGATATATATATATGTAAATAAATAAATATAATAAATGAAACTGGAAACCCGTTCGAGCAAATGAACAACAGAACACAAGGGTGACCCATGCAATCAAATAATAAGATTTTTTACAGTTACCCTGAAATACAAAAAGGGGGGGGAATGGCCAGCAAAGGGGTGTAACCTAAACTCCACCAAGCTTACTAATAAAATTCAACACCGCAGCTTCGTCCTCCTCGTGACCCGGTGCTAAAGGAACATCGAGGCCATCCTCACAGGCTGGGTCTGGGTCTTGGGGGGGGTTACCCCGAAATGGTCATGACCCGGCCTTGCTTCGGGCCGATATCCTGGTTTCACCGTACTCGTCTCCCGAATCGGGTTTTATCTGAATCGTCATTAAAATTACCGTCCAGCCGGCAGACATTTGAGCATGTTCATTCTGGTTTTTCGCCGTATTCTTGTCATGGACTCTTGTCCGAATATGAAAGGGTCCGTGAGTGACCGACATGCCTGGCTGCCGGCATCTCGACACAGACCCGCGTGTGATTTATCCATGCCTCTTTCTTGTGCAATCAGTATTACTTTCTTTGGCCGTGGAGCCCCTAATTTCGGTAATTAATCAAAGGTGTTCCCTCGTATGGGGGATGTAAATGGCGCCATGACCTTTATGGCATGGCGGGATTGGGTCCCGACCCGAACCGCACAATCGCTTGACGAAGTCAGATCGAGCGCACCATGGGTTCTTCGAAGCCTGAATAAATTGTCACCTCGGTGACTGGCATGCCCACGCACTCAATAAACCAACAAACGAACAAATCAATCTAATTTAATAAAAAGTGCGTCCACAAGTCTGGCACGCCCGGTGGGACTCATCCACCTTTCATCTCTTTGCCGAAATTAGGGGCTTCATGGCCCCCTTCTTGTAATACTGATTATTTTATCTCTGCAAAAGCAGGAAGAGCAAAGTACGTCCGATTGCAAGAAATGGCGGTTTCCTTCGGCCCCCTAGTTGTCGAAAGTCACATCAGGGATGGCTATCTGGCCGTTACCCTCTGCTTCAGGAGCTTCCCTCCCATTGTCAGCTTCCCCAACTTTTTGGGGGTGGCCTTTGTTAACATCTTGGACGTGGGAGTGTTCGGCAAGCCCAAGACTGACGCCCCCATCTCGAGGATCACCGAAGCTGCCACTGGTCGAGCTGTGGCCGGAGACGGCAGCAATGCCCTACCAAAGATGTTGGGCTGCCATGTGCACCATGTGCACTCAACTGTCGACTCACCTCAGCAGGGATCGGCATCCCACCGGAGGAGGTGCCGAAGGAGCCGGGCTACCGCCACGCCAAGGGGTCGACTCTCCAGCTCCAGCAAGTTCGTCATTATTGGAGACATCAGAGTCCATCTCAATGGACGGAGGTCCGAGACTATCCCGAACTGAATAATACCAACCATCCCAGTCCGTAATTCTTTCCAAGGACTGGAGAAGATAAAAGAAGAAAGGGCGCCCAACATTCTGGCCGCCGCACCAGGAGACATGCCGATGCACAAGCCGGTGAAACTGAGACAAGTTTGGGCTCCCAAGGAAGCCCATCCCACGACACCTGCACAGGCAGGGCCTAGCTACTCCCACCGTCCAAGGGGGCGAAGAGACGAAGTGGTCGAAGAGATGGCCGGGACCCGTCAATCGGCAGCCGCTATACCGGTGCTGCCCGAAAACACCCGTCGCTGATGTCACAGGCGCTGTCACCGGGCTGACCGCCTGGCACACATGGATCATACCCACCTGGATGCCGTCACCGACACCCAACTACCAGCCGCTTTCCCCGACCAGGAGTGGGAGGGGATTGAGCAGGCCATGAGGAACTACCTCCGAGGCCCAGGCAGCACTCCCTCGGGTCGCCAGAGGCTGCTAGGGGCGGTGGCCTCCGCCTTTTAAGAAGAGGAAGAGACTCGGACCGTGCCTAGTGTGGAGTCAGGAAATCAATTCGAAGAGCGACGCCAGTTCCTTGTACGGGAGGAGGCGTCGCCTTGACGTTCGATCTTTGACAGGTTGGTCTTCCCCAGCAGGTCATCAAGAAAAGCTGCGAGAAGGAGTGGAGGCTGGAGAGTCTTAACTTGCACTATGGCAAGATTCTCTAGTTGATATGGGGCCTTACCCACTGACCCGGAAGAGGTGGCCAGGCTCGCTGCCAGGCCCGGTCCCCTCACCAGGAGAAGAAGAATGGCAAGCGAAGTGACGCGGGTGGATGTCGAGGCCACCTCCCCCGAAGATCCTCTCATGGCCTTTGCGGCTAACGTCATCACCACCGGGGGCATGAGCGACGGACCCTCTACGTCGTTCGAGGACACCCCGGTCGAAGAAGCAGGCAGCATGCCCACTCCCTCCACAACCGACCCCGCCATGCTGTACATGATACAACAATATCAGCGAGAGATCGAATTTCTAAAGAAGCAGCTCGGCGAAAGGAGCGCCCTGCCCTCAATGTCTGGACAGACCGAGGTCCTACCGGAGGCGCCCGGAGGCAACGGGCAGTCTTCTGAGGTGACCTTACCGGTTGCAGCATTCCCATCGGCCCCTAGCCTCCACGCGGGCATCGCCTTACAGCAAGTGCCGTATGTCGCCCCACTGTAGGGCTCGCCTCCCCAGGGGTCACTTGTAGCCCCTCAGGCGACTGTGGTGACCACCCCGGCTGCGCAGCCCGCCCATTTTTATCTGAGCCCGGTCGACCCGGCAGCAATCAGCCGGTTGATGTTGGAACAAATGATCGACATGAAGCTAGCGGAGAGGGGCGACAGGGATCAGACGCCGTTTGAGGTCTACCGGGTCCCTTATCCAGCTCATTATGCTGCAAGGAAGCTATCGGCTGGCATCACCAAGCCACCGAAATTTGAGAAGTTCAATGGGCAGGGGTCTCCTAGGGAGCACATTGCCTACTATGTGAATGTCATGGGGGATCTAGCTGCCGATGAAGCATACCTCCTGAAATTTTTTGGTTCAACACTCACCGGGTTGGCCTTCGAATGGTATTCGAGCCTGCCATCTGGGTCTATTACCGACTGGCCCGATATGCAGAAGAAGTTCAAGGAAAGATTTTACATCGCTAAGCGAGAAGTCATTGTGGCGGAGCTCTACGCCACGAGGCAAAGAAATGATGAGTCGACACTCGACTTCATCAAAAGGTGGAGGAATCTCAGCATGAGGTGCAGGCGTCCCCCGCACCAGGAGGATGCAGTACAACATCCCGCATCAACCGCCATCCGTGACGCCATCGAGCTGCTGCAATACATTCTTTGGCCTACTGTCCAGAACTCTGAGTGTCAGGATAGAGCCTGAAAGGAAAGGTTGGTTCTCCAAATACGACCATCTGATCATCTTCAGATTTTTAACAGCCTCTTCCACACGTTTCCCCCTCATCCCAATTCAATTTTTATGCCGATCCACCACCGTTTGCCCCACCGTTCCACCTTTGTCTCTCCACCCCGCATAGTCTGTCTGTGTGCAGATCTATGGGATAAAACCCTGCATAACTCTTTTTCCCGCCCCCTAAACCTTATCTGATCACCACCAAATTTGGTGTGCAAGATCCTCACTTTCCCCTCTTTCATCCTTGTTAGCACCTTCACCCAGATCCCTCATTTGCCCTCCAGTCAATGTTCATCTCCAGACTAGTTACAGTCTGCCCTGAACCCCCTTCCAGCATGGGATTCCTGTTGCAGAGGTTTTCCTGGAGAATCGATCTGGTGGATGAATTTGGAATTTATATAAGCCGAATATCTTTGAGTGCTCTTCGCGACGGCGCTAGTCTCGTTTCGATTTGGCTCCGGATCTGAGCATAACGTTCATTGTAACCGGGTCACACAGATCTATCCAGAGACAGGACTGCAGGACAGATATGGGCTTCAGATCTCACGTCAGCACCTCAACTACGATCCAACGACAACCGATCTCAGGGATCGCAGAGGGACATCCCAGCCAACCACCACCACCAGAAGATGATTGGAAGCCTCTATCCTACATGCCACTCTTACTTCCTGTCCAGCAGATCTGAACTGTACCAATTTGGACCCGTAGCCCGCCTCTGCCCGAAGAGCCCCTTTGGCTTGCGGCCCGTCAACCCACGCTCGGCACTCCCGAATTGCTGTTGTAGCCTTTTACCTCCCTATGTGGAGTGGGTAGTAAAATTAAGCTCTGTAATTATTTGTTATAACTATGCCGGGAGTCACTTGTCTTGGTCAGGAGTCTTCCCTATGCCCTGAGCCTGGAGGTATGTTCTCACTCCTCTTCGCATTTGCTTGCTTATTCCGTATGTATTTAAAAGCCGCTTCTAGCATGAGATAGGAAATCTATCCCACTCAATTTCAATTAGCACTGTGAGAGAGAGTGCATGACTTGTCCCGTGACTCAATCCGAGCACGATGGAGTGTTAACCACCCTTTACTCTTTGCTGATTTCTCAACTATGCGGATCCACATGTTTCCACTTGCTGGGATGAACCGTGAGCTTGTACTTCTTGTTGAGGACTTTACACCTCTTTTGGAGCTCATCAGTGTCGAGCCTAGGTGCTCCATGCCCGTCATTGCTGGAAGTGTCAGTCCAAAGTGAGTCGAGTCAATGTCTAGAGTCCAATGTTGTATTGTCTGGTCGAGTCCCATTTTCGTCCTGCATCAGCTAGTTGTTGGAGAAAGTGATAGTTGAAGATGGCCGCTGAGCATGGTCTGGTTGTCAGAACGCAAGCTAGAGACTACAGGGGAATGCATGTCCCTCTTCTAACTCTCCTGCAAGGATGGGAAATAGGCACCATGGCTTCAGGGCTGGCACATGCTTCTCTTTAGAAGAAAGAAGAAAGACGGGAGACGTCCCATCAGGCGTACCAATTCTTTGTCGCCACCGTTGTCGATGTGATGGGCAAAGGGTTGATGACCGCAGTGAGGTGGGGAATAAAGCATTAAAGGAAAATAAGGGAGTTGGTGTTATCTCGGGGATATTTTCCTTTGTGGCCATATGCCTCTCACAGTAGTATCATGCACTCGCCTTTTACGGAAGGTCGAGAGGGGTCAACTTGCACGAGAGGTTTCCGGGAGGACTGGGGAACTGGATAGGGTGCGGGCGTGCCAGTCGATTTCTCGACAATCACCCATGGAACCAGGTGTTGACCGGGGAAGCGTCGCCAGGATGCGACATGTGGGCTTAGGGTATCGGGCAACGCGTGGAGAGAAAGGGGGTTCCATGGGTACGAGTGTGCATGTGATTGTGGGGATTCGTATATGGGACGTCTTTCCCCACTGGTCGCAAGCAACTTGTGCTTATTTACATCAGATTGAATTCGAACACCTTTGTTCTGTGCTGAAGAAGAGCCTAGATGTGTCTGAAGTCATGGACGGAGGACCGGGGGTATCTTGCAGCTATAGGGGGGCCCTCGTACTCAACTGGAAGGATTAACCGACTGGAGTCAGGGAAGACTGGACACAAACAGAGTAGTGCGGAGGTGGGACTGAGACCCAGGCATGGGTACTCATATTTAACTGGTTTCATGCTTTATAGATGCCACACGGCCATACAAGCGGGTCGAAAAGGCCAAAGTGCATCTGGTGCAAGCCTCGGGACAATTTCGACATGTGAGTCGGTCCCTGGGTCATTGCAGGGTAAAGTGGATTATCCTCATGTTTTTACAGAGGGCTCTCCACAAGGAGCTAGGGACGCTCCCGGATTGCCAAGGGAGGGCTAGACTGGGTGGCAGGGGTGGACTCTGGTTGGCACCTGAGGGAGGCCAGATGCGGCTCGATGTGAGCAGTCAGGTACGGGTCCTAGGAGGTGAGTGTCTTCGTGTCAGGGAGTTAGGGCCGTACCTAGGAATGTTACTTCTGGGCCAGGGTCCGACTAACTTGGGTCAGTGGTTGGGACCGTCAGTGGCTGGCTCAGTGTGAGTAGCGGGCATGTGGTCCAATGGCAGGAGCAAATCTGGCATTATGATGTGCTCATTGTTATCATTACGCGTCATACGCGGACGGACCCAATGTGCGGGTGTATTCACCGTTATCATAACGCCTCATACTCGGGGGATGGACTTGAGTGAGAAGGCTCGACGCCATGTGAGGGGAGTATGTACGACATACCTTTGGCGTATACGAGCCGATCAACAAGCCACCCAACTCACGCTTTGCTCCTCACATTCTTGTTGGAAGCCTTGGGGCTTGAGTCCTCGAGCTGAGTGCCTGCAGATGTCCAAATGTGTATCCGTTAGTGTTCCTTTTTTTTTTGCCCCTTGAAGGTTGACAGGTGGTGGTGGAGATGGGAGGAGGAGAGGGACTTCTTAGTCAGGTCTGCATCTTCACTCATATCAGAGGATTTCCAAAATGGTGGCCAAGAAACTAGAGTTCATTCAAACTAGATTCTTTTGACATGACAGTGGGGATAATCGTAGGGGGTGACATGACATCTCATGGGGCAAAGTACGCAAGAGCAAGGAAGCAGGCGGTGTGGGCATCAATAATTTTAGAGACCTCAACCAAACATTACTTGGTAAATGGCTATGGAGGCTGGGAGTGGAAGATAGTGAGTTATGGCTTCAACTGGTCAAACAAATATACTATAGAAAGATCGAAGAGTGGGACTTTCCATCGACAATCTTGTACAATGTCTCCTCGATTTGGAGAGGCATCCTTCAGTGCAGTGACATCATCAGATCGAGTGTTCGGATTCGACTGGGGAATGGATAGAGATGTTTGTTTTGGAAGGACAAGTGGTGTGGGGATTTCACACAAGAAGAGTCCTTCTTGAACCTCTTTCTTATTTCGGCTGCACCCATGGTAACTATGGCCCAGACCTTTGACACAGTTGTAAGGGGGGACATAGACACCCACCTTCAGAAGGAATCTGACGCAGGAGGAGATGGATCAGCTGGAAGGTCTTCTGTTATTCCTCCTGGACTTTAGTCTGGTCAAGACCAAGGTTGACAGGTGGTGGTGGAGATGGGAGGAGGAGAGGGACTTCTTAGTCAGGTCTGCATCTTCACTCATATCAGATGGGGGTTTGTGCCACCGTTTTGTTTCGTGTCTGGTCCCTCAAGAGCCCGTTGAAGGTAAAGTTGTTGATATGGAGGATATCACATGGCTGACTACCTACTTGTGATAGAACTGCCCCATTCCTTCAGGATTTACCTACGCTCTGTTGTTTATGTGGGGCGGTGGACGAGGACCTGACTCATCTCTTCACATGATGTTCCTTTTCTAGGGCGGTCTAGGCTAAGATCGTAGACAGGATCCATCTTAATTTTGGGCCATTCGAGATAGGATTACCCGGTGGCTCATACTGCATGCTACACTTTGGGCATTTGTGAGGAAAAAGAAATAGTAGAATCTTCAGAGGTGAAGCTAGCATTGAAGACATGCTTGCCTCTTTTGTTTGTGACAAAGTGAGCAAATGGGCGAACACTTTTGTAAAGTGGAGTCTCAGAACTCCTCTCTTTTCCTTTTGTTAGGGGGATAGTAAGGGATGCACCGACTTGATGAGTTAACCCACTTTCTTTTCATTTAATACAAACGTGGTACCATCCGCTTCTCAAAAAACATCAAATTGGATGAGGTTACGACCCAAGATCTATGACCATATTATGTTAAACTGTTTGTATTTCAGTAATTCATCAAGACACTCCCAGGTACCTGTCATTGTGATTTATTTGCCAGAACCAAGGCATCCTCCTATGGAAACCCTCATGAAGAATCAGCATCTTCTTATGGTTGTTCCACTTCTCACAGCTGCTCTTTCTGCACAATCATCACCTACTTCCCCACTTCTTCAAGAACAGAGTTGACTATCTCTTAGGCATCGATTATACAATTTCGTGAAGACAGCTGAATGAGTAAGGGAGAGCAGCTCAATCAACAGAAAATAAGAGTAAACCCTCTAGAACTTCGCAAAGTCGCATCAATGAATTCGTGAGTAACTCTCAGCCAAGATATGTGATTCACTTCAATAAGATTACAACAGTACCGGCAATACAAGTGAACAATACATGGTTTCTTCCACATGTATAAGTCCCACAGGATTCACACGCATGCATGATTTAGATGGCACACATTTTCTTAGAAAAGAGGGAAATAGAACAAAGTATAAACACATCTCGATACATTTTAAAGACAACAGCAGCAACAAACAAGGGAACATTCCCAAAAAAATGCAAAAGCCTAGAACAATAAGAGTAAACAAGATACCTGACGCAGTCCTGCATAGGCTGTCCACAATCCACATTTATGCTTCACCTTCCATGTCTGTCAAAAGGCGGCTCAATCCTCCAAGCTTTCAGATGAATTACCATTATTACATCTTTATCGCTTCCCATCCATGCTAGTTAATTGGCATTATGGTGAGATAATGTAACCATCTGAAAGCAAACTTGTACTGACACATACCATCTGAAATAGCTCTAATCGAAGCCATTAAGATTAATAGTTGTCTGGCGCAGGACCTCTGAACTCCGATCAAAACCATGTGATGCCACCTATTCAGGGGATTAAAGCTCTCAAACTATGCTTGCAATGAGCCCAAGTCAATTTAAGGTATTTCATAAAGCAAGACAAAAAAATAGATGCTCAGCTCCAAAAATTACTTTGCAGCGTATATATACACTACAATCACTTAGAAGAACAGAAGAGACAGAAAATATGAATATAGAGGATATAAAAGTTCAGGAACCGATACCAAATATGCAAGAGCTGAATAGCGTTCATCGCTTAGATATAATGGTTTTCCCCTGTACATGTCATGATCCTGTCATCAAAGCAAGAAAACAAAATGTTATTACCAATGAGGTGGAAAGGGGCAATCATAGACATGGCGCCATACATCCAAGTCATGTAAAGAAAATTAACGTCATCAGTCAAAGTTTTAATGTATTGAAAGCTCCACTAGCCACTTGAGCATGGATCATTGCATCTCACTACCTATAGGCTCAATTTCATCATAAATTGCATGATTATGAGACACAAAAATGATATCAATCCACATCATGTGTCCAAAAATAGGTTACACCAGACCTGGAACAGATCTGACTTCTCAGGAAATTGCCAGTGAGCCAGAAATCCAAATATCTTCTCCTTCTAACCCACCTCAACTCAAATGCCCTCACTAAATTCAGAAACCTGTGGGACCTACACACACTTGAAAGGGAGAGGAAAAAGCTGTAGATATTGATCCTTCTTTCCAGAGCTTTGATCTTTCTCAGAAAAGAGAAAATTAAGAAAAGAGAAAGATGCTGAAATCACTCGTCTAAAGGCTGAAAATGAAAGTCTAAAATCGATGATGCCAACACCGATGAGTCACGCTAGCAACACCAATGAGTTACACTTGCATATGTTCGACTTTTCTCCCCCTATCAATATTTTTGATACCACGTGTAGGATCAAATAAGTCCTAGATGGAATGCTCCAATACCAATAGATAGGGTGCTAGGCTCGGATTCAAAAGGGGGGTTGAATGAATCCCCTTTAAAAATTTACCCAATTAAAACTAAGACAATTAGAGATGTAGAATTAGAACAGACTGGGTTCAACCAAGACTAAAGGATAGTGGTGCGCTCAATCAAACAGAAAGCATGCAATCAACTTTCTCACTAGACAGAGAGATACAAATCGTGCCTAAACATTCATCTAACAGAATTAGACAATGCAGTCCAACCATAATGCACAAAGAACATTTAAGGTGGTTTAGTCTACCCGACCTACATCCACCCCACACTCAAACTAGAGTGTGGATTCCGCTGCCAAACAACTTGAAAATCGCTGGGCTTCATAGCTTGCCTACAAACCACTGGCTAACAGCTTGCGCTGGGCCTTACAGCTTGGCCGACCGCTGACTAACAGCTTGACCGCTGGGCATTATAGCTTCACTGTCTGCTGGGTAATACGGCTTAGCCGACCAGAGGAATCCTCCTCTTTAACCGCTAAGAGTCACAACTTGCTCCGCTGACTAACAGCTTGAAACAACGATAAAAGGAAAAATAAAGATCGATAGTAACAGCACCAGAAAGCTGCAAGATTTTGAAAATCAACCGTGGCTCTCACACGAGCTAACTGGCCTGGATTTGATCCAAGGTCCAGTAGAAACAGATCTTCAGTGAAAGCTGCAGTCTCCTCTCTTCGAACTCTCACTTTCTTTCTTCCTCTACTTCTTCTCCCTCTCTTTTCTTCTCTGCTACCCTCTATCTTTCTCATGAACTCTCCTTTTCTTCCACTATGCTATTCTCTGCTCTACTACTACTCTCAGATAATTCCTCTTCTTTTTCTCCCTCTCCGAGGAATACTTCTCTTCTTCACAGGAAAAAGGTCTTAAATATTCCTTTGGTCTGGGACCCACGAGCTCACGTACTAGGCGTGTGGAAGGCTCGTTCCCGCCAAGAAACTTCAGGAAGCTCTCAGCCACTTGTCAGAATCTCAACGATTAGTTATCCACATGGCAGCTTCTTCTAATAATGATCTACCTTGGATCACGTGCTAGTTACTTGCCCTGCTGTTCTTACGTGCTCTTGTTCTTCTGTTCCTCATGAGTTTGGTACTCAGGTGCACATAAGATGCTTGAACCATGGCTGTCCTCAATTGATCATTTGCGTGCTTAAGTCCCATAAATGCATGCACTGACTTAGTTTGCTGTCTTGAGAAAGTTTGCACTGATTTGCTTCTTTTGAGGTCATACGTTGCACCAAGCTTGTTCTTTTGGAATCAGACATTGCATCGACCTGCTCGTGCTGGCGAAGGCATTGCACCAACTTGCTCGCACTTCCCATCATGTGTGCACTAACCTCAATCACTATGCTGAGAAGGGATGTTTCAACTTCGGTCTTGTGAGTAGCAACGTGCTTAATGTTTTACTTCAATAGTTGCACAGACCTTGTATGAATCACGCATCGACTTTAAAGCTCATCCGTATGAAAATCTGCACAGACCTCAACAATATAGTACACAGACTTAGTTATGCAAAGAACCAGGAATGTGCTTAGACACTTAATCGCAGATGCACAGACTAACTTGTTCAAGAAGGGAGAAGATGAAAAATAGAGAAAGAGGAGAAAAGAGAGCAGATAAAGAAGAGAGCTGAGTGTCCGAGAGGCAGAAAAATGCCTAGAGAGAAAGAAGGATTGTGAGAAAGGAGAAGGTAGGGTAGAAGGTGAGGGTTTCTTGCGTTGGTCCCCCCTGTGCTCATCATTATATATCTCATCTCAATTTTAGTTTCTCTGCAATAAGAGTTGACTATTGTATCCTTTGATCCCTTTTCTCCTGGAGTAAAGGCATCGATCCTTCCCCGTCTCTGGCTCTCATTTAAGATGTGTATTGTATTTCATCTTCTTTGCATTTCTTCTAATTTCTCTCTCTCTCTTGAGCGTGAGGAGGCCCTCTAGGTTACAATTACTCCAGATCCTAGGATCGCTCAAGGGAAAAAGAATTGTGATGGTTTCATGACAATGGGCCATGGCCACGCCCAATGAGGGCGACATCAAACACCCCTCCCCGGGGTTTTCTCATTACCAACCAGTCTGTATGTTTATATTATCGATCGAACAGTAGTGTGTTAAAGATGGATGGATGGCTTGTCAAGGGAAATTACTGAGGGCCCTTTCATTCTTCCTGATGAGTTGTAAGGGCTCCAGACAATCCCTATATGTGTATACATATCTCACTCCAGTACGTTACTTCATGCTTCTCCCGTAGGGTATTCGACATACTGCTCCTAAAAGGGTTAAGCTCGCTGTCTGGGCTCTCTTCTATCCCTTTCCCAGACGTCTCTGCATTGAGCAGGAGCTCAATGGGCTAGGACTGCTCACTCCGATTCGAGGAGATGCATGAGCTATTTGTCCAAATTATATCACTTTTGTGTCCTAGAGTGAGATTAAAAGGGGGGTTTCTCGTCAGTATGGTTTTCTGTCTTCCTGTGATTGAGACCACCAATTAATCACCGGGGAGGGGAACATTTACACCTATTAAATTTTAGTCTACTAGTCTCTATTCACCACGGGTTCCAGGGGGTCTATCGCATCACGATATGTTCCCCTAGAATCCCCTTGCACGAGGTGGCACATAAAAATGCCATTTAGTTGGCTACATAAAGTCCCTCACTGTTCCTAAACCCCCTTGGATCATCCTGAATCCCTAGTAGGCTATCCCTCGAGATTCCTTTTCAGGGACGATCTTTAGGCTCTGAGGTGGTCCTAGTCGACTTCTTAGAATATTTTATGGTTTAACACTAATTACTCTGTGTGTTGATCCGCTTGATAAATGGAGCATCCCCCTTGTCATGGGGAGATGCTGCCCATTTGTTTCCAGAGCTTCTGTGGGCGGGAGGATTGGAAAGAGAGGGATGACCACCCTCTATAGCAATGGAGGATGGAGGAGGGGCGGACCCTTCTCCAGGCTGAAGAGACACGACCTTGGACGGGTCTTCTAGAAGCCCCTAAGGAAGGGAGTCCTCATGGGAGTGGGAGAAATCATAGGACGACATGGTGGAATCGAACAATAGATTGAAGTAAGAGATGATGGAGGAATTACCCCTAGGAGAAGAACCTATAGACTTGAGGCAACTCCACATGCAATGTGGCACCTACCATCCGTGATGGTCTCCCGCAGGAGGTGGCCTGGCCCTCCCCCTCCCGTCCCTCCTTCTCTTGCGGTCTCATCTCCCTCCTTGGGCGCTTCTTCCTCGCTTGCTGCTCCTGCCTCCCATCCTTCTTCTGCTGCAGCAACGCTGGTTTCCCTTCCTGTGGTTCCCGCCAACGATGCTCCTGCCTTCCCTGTCGTGGCTGCTACATCGGATCCCCCTCCTGCAGGTGCTCCCAACGTGCCTCCTTCCTCTGCATGGAGTTCCAGTGCCCATCCTTCCTTTGTGTAGGTCATTCGATAGTCTATGGCACCTCCGGCCGTCCCTGTCTCTGTTCACCCGCCAGCACGCACAGACATGGGTGATCCTATGATTTTTTTCTCTCTGGATGAGATTGAAGCATCGTGTAGGCCCCTTGAGCACTCCATCATTGCATACACCCCTCATGGCCGGCCACCGTTTCTAGAGATCTGAGCACACCTTGCGCATCACTTTTAGTTTCAGCAGGATTTTGCGCTTAGTGCATTTGATAATCGACATCTTCTCATCCGATTTCTCTGCCAGGAAGATTTTATCAAAGTTTTGTTGAAGGGCTCTCTTCTAATCTCAAGTCATTTCTTCAAGTTCTTCCGCTGGTCGTTGGAGTTCTCTCCAGATGCAGACTGCCCAGTGGTTTCGGTGTGGATTGAGTTCCCTGGCCTCCCAGTGAACTTCTTCTTTGATGCTTTGATCCACTCTATTGTTGGGAGTGTTGGTGAGGTGATTCAAGTAGATCGCGACACTGCCTCTCTTGTCCGATCTCAAGCTTCCCGTGTCTGCGTGTTCTTGGATGTATCTCTCAGGGTTTCAGATAGAGTTTGGGTTGGAATCGGCTCCGATGGATTCTGGCAGCCGGTTATCTGCCCTCAATTGCCTTCGTTCTGTTCTTCTTGCCACCGTCTGGGCCATGTTGTTAGTATGTGTAAGAAGTCTGGAGTTCATCGTCCTTCTGATCGTGAGCCTCACGATGGTGCCCTTCCGGGCAAGGGCGCTCTGGCGAGGTCGGCGGTGCAAGTTTGGCGGGCCATTACTCGGCCTGCTCATCTCCTCCGCAACAGCCATGCCGGTTTAGCTCACCCTTCAGTTTCACCCATCGATCAGTTGCTTGGTCTGGCTGAAGTGTCTCATGAAGAGGCACCTTCACTTTCGAAGGCTGGAGCGGCCTCTACGGTTACCCTGTTTCCTCTCGTTGAAGGCTCTTTTGCAACCAGTGGCATTTCTTCTCCCCAACGCCCTGTTCCCTATCCAATGCCACTAGGAGATAGTGCCCCTCTTGCCGGGTCTCCTCATGTTTCTCCTTCCTGCTCCAGTTCTCCTGCTGCTCAAGGACCCCCTGCGACTCCAGCTCTTGGCTCTGCCCATGTGGCCAGTAGCTCTCCACTTGCAGAGGTTCCTGGAGCCTCGCTGTCTTTCGCTTCTCCTATGGCTGTGTTTGTTTCTGGTGCAACCGATTTAGCGACTACTCCTACTGCTTCTCTTGTTGGAGATCCTCAGCTATTTCCTTCGGTTGGTGGCAACGTTGCTACTCCTGATGACCTCCTTAGCCCGGCTACGCCTATTGCCCCTGCTATTCTTGGTGTCTCTCAGCAGGCTCCATAGGTCGTCCACGTTACTGCTCCCGATCGCATTGCTGCTACTGGTGGTTCTCTTTGTCCGGCTGTGCCCTTTGTGTCTGCTATTGCTGGCGCCTCTCAGCAGTCTCCAGCGGTTGATTACTGCGCTGCGTTTGGTGCCGCTCTGGTTCTTGCCGAAGACTCCTCATCCTCCAGAACTTCGCCATCACTCAATCCGACTACCCGCTCCTGGTCTCCCTCCCAGCTGCCCTCCCCTGTTACTGCTACGGATGCTCCCCGTCTCTCTTTTGCGCAAGCAGTGCGTCGAGCTACCAAGTCTAAAGCTACTGCTGTGCCTGGTCCTCAAGCTCCTCCCCCGTCTACTTCTTCTATATCTCTTGAAGGATCTCCGACTGCTTTGTCTTCATCCGCCAAGGGAATCGTTCAACCTCCTGTCATCTATCAAGTCCTTACGGTGCCTGGCTTCGAACCGTCTCGTCCCATTGATTTCAGCCAGGTTCATGCCAACTGGGTGGGCGATTACGGCCATGAACGTTCCAGGACGCCTTCTCGGCCTGAGGGTGTTCGCACTCATCGCTCTTTTTGTAGATCCAGCTCTGCCAGCTCCTCCCGCGATCAAGATTGACCTGTTCTTTCATTTGTTGTACTTTGTTTGTCTGGGTTTTGCACTTTATTGTTGCTCGGTTTGGTTATTTTGGGCTGGGTGTTCTTCATTGTACAGACCCCTCTATGAAGGGTGTCTCCTATTGTGGCCCAGGTCTCTTTGTATCCTCCTTTTCCTTTTTTTTTTCTAATAAAATTTGCCAAGCTGATCTTTGGATCTGCCTAGGTATTACCATAGTAAAAAAAAAATGTGGCAACTATCAATGGAGAAAACACCAAAAATAAATAAGCAAACCAAACAAGGAGACCAAACAAGGGAGGTATGCAAACAAGAGCATGGGATGGGAGGCAACTAAGATCAACCACATTATAATGATGCATGAAAATTTTTATTTATTTCCCTTTTAGAACCTTAGTAATTTAAATAAAATATTCTCTCCAATCAAAGCAGGTTCCTAATGGGAATGGATAGTAGGGACTTGGTTGACTCTAGGTGTGAACTCTCTCTCACGTATGCAACCTAGACACGGGGTGGTAAAAGGTACAACTGGAATGATGGGAAATAAATCGGTGAATAAATTGTAACCTCCCAATCAATCCTCGAACTTCATTCAAATTTCTGGGAGGATGCATATCTCTTATTGCCCTCGCCTTGTTGGGATTAATCTCAAAACCCCTTTTACTGACAATGAATGCAAGCAATTTTTCTGATGAAACACCAAAGACACACTTCTTGGGGTTCATTTTTAATTGATACTCTCGCGCTCTTTGCAAAACTTTGGCTAGAACCCTAAGGTGCTCAATCCTAGTCCTTGATTTCACTACCAAGTTATCAACGTACACCTCGACATAAATGTGAATCATATCATGAAAGATGGCCATCATAGCCCTTTGGTAGGTGGCTCCGACGTTCTTGAGTCCAAACGACATGATCACATAGCAATACGTACCCCAAGGTGTAGTGAAAGAAGTCTTCTCTTGGTCCTCTTCAACCAGGTGGATTTGATTATAACCAGAGAAGCCATCCATAAAGGAGAGAGTTTCGTACCCTGTCGTATTATCAATCAGTACGTCTATGTGAGAAAGGGGGAAGTCATCTTTAGGACACACTCGGTTAAGGTCCCAAAAATTTATGCAAATCCTGACCCTTCCATCTTTCTTCATTATCGAGACAATGTTACCCACCCAATTGGGATAGAGGACGACCCTAATGAATCTTGCCTTATGGAGCTTATCGACCTCTTCTTTCATCTTTAATGCCATGTGCGGGTGGAAACGCCTTAACATTTGTTTAACCGGGACAGACCCTGTCTTCAATGTTAGGCGATGTTCAACTAGCACAAGGTCCAGACTGGACATATCCTCATAACTCCATGCAAACGTGTCCTTGTACTCTTGGAGAACCTGAATAAGTGCCTCTTCTTCAGATGGTGGCAAATTTTTGCTTATGAGGATAATCCTAGGGTTTTCCTCGGTTCCTAAGTTGATCTCTTTGGTAGGTTCTTCTACTGAGGTTAACGGTTCATCGAATCTCCTCATTCCGCTAGCAAATGCATTAGCCTTGTCCTCATACTCATCATACTACTCTTCATCCCCCTCTTTGACAGGATCTTCATCATTCATAATCTCATAGACACCAAACCCTTCATCTAAAGAACAAGCTTCCTCACACTCTAAATCTGGCGAGGGGACTGGATCCTCTAAAAACTGGGGAATGGCTAGGTATGCCCGACATCTCCTGGTTATCTCTATCAAGAACCTTCAGGGAATCTGCTTACCCTTGACTTTCCTACTAGCGACTACCCCAAGACTCTTGTTGCTATAAGAACTAGAGGAACTACCCTGATCACTAGATCCTAAAGAGGAGGAAGAGAGAGTGGGTACAGAGGAAGAAGATATAGAAGAAGACCCCTCATCGGAGGAGCAAAGGAAGTCCTCTAACAGACCTTGAATGAGTGGCCCTTGGGTCGGGGCACACTCATGAACAAAATAGGAGGTCTCTTCAATAGAATTGGAAGTGGAGGATTGGTGAGTTCAAAAATTGGTATTTTTTTTCATTTTCAAAAATAGTGAAGCAATGGGAGGGAGGAGTAAGGGATGAAGTTGAGATTGAGAGATTTGAAAATTATTGGATAAGAGATTGCCCATGAGAGGGTAGGATGGAAAGTTGGGAGAATTACTCGATGAGCTGAAGAGGAATTGATGGAATTTGGAGAAAATCAAGAGAAAAAGAGATTAAGACCGCGAGTGGTCTTGATATGTGGAGGGTAAAAAGTTTAGAGCACAAAAGGTGATCAAAGATGGATGGAAGGCATCAACAAGGAAAAGTCTAGCCTACAGCCTGTCTATTGTAAAGCCCTCCTCAAAGGGTACATCCGGCTCTCCGGTGTCGGTGTAATTGCTGAGTAGTTGCCTCCTATCAATGGTCACCGCCGACTTTTCCAGCACATCATGAATAAGGGGTGGCCACTTCGGGTGAGTTGGCATGAACAATTGGCTCAAGGCTATAGTGATGTCATTCATATCAAACCATCTTTACTACTCACACTCGGGATCATGCATCTTTCATCTTTTGAACGGCCTCAAAGACTCCAAGGCCTTGTAGGTGACCAGCGGTGCTAGGTGGCGAGCAAACTGACGAGAATGCACATCTTGGCTGTCTAGCACTGAAGTGATTACCATGGTTCACTCTTCAGCCTGTTCGGTGGGCCCTTTCACAAAGTGAGTGTAAAGAGACCATGTGAGTGGCTGCCTATCAGTCTTGAGTGTGGATGTCATGGTAGCCCATGGTTCTTCTTCATTTTTCACAGATTTTTCCTTGCTTGACCCTTTATATCCTAGGCCACCTCAGGGAATGAGCTTGTGGTCTTTGACGGGCTTCAATCTGCCTTGGAGGTTTACTCCTAAGCCCTTACCAGATTTATACCCCATTCTCATCATAATATTCCAGCTCGGGGTATTCATCATGTGCTTCTTCTTCTTCCCCTTTTGAGGTTGGGGTGGTGCCAGTGTTGGCACAGAAACTGAAGCTTGTGGCCTTAACAAATCCTGCCGCGGGTCGACAAGGTCCAGCATAGATAACAAAGGCTGATTGGCCGGCCAAATGGAAGGTACTGATGTGGCTAAATGAATATCCACTATTGGCAGAATAGGCATGCTAGTTACTTTGATGATGCGCCCCTTATGTGGAAACTTTAAGCATTGATGATTTATGGAAGGGACGACGTCAAGTGCTTGGATATACGGCTGCCCCAAGCCATTAAATGTGGGATCCATGTCTAGAATGTGAAAATCAACAGTGACTGACATGGGGCCTAGCCCTACCTTCAAAGTAATCATTCCCATAGGCGGCTTCTTTGTATTATCATAGGCCGTTACTGTGATGGTAGAAGGCCGAATCTCACTTTCGGGAATGCTACACATCTTCAAAGTGCTGGGTGGCAATTCATTGATAGATGCGCCAGTGTCCACCAATCATTGGCTGACAGCCACCTTATTAATGTCAACAGTAATGCATAAGGCATATTTCCTGGCCGGCTTTGGTGTCAATTCATGTTCATGAAAAATAATGGCAAGCTGCGGTAGCCGCGTTGCGCCACACGGTTGCCGCTTCAATAAAGCTGCCCGCAGGCGAAATCGTAATGCCCTTGTAGTTCAGCGCCTCGGGACTGCTGATTGCGGCCGGCCAGCTCAAATATCTGCTTGGCATCCCTGCCGGCGGCCACACCTTGCCGCAGATCGCGACCGGCCTCGTCGAGAATACCGGCTCGATCAATTTGCCGACGCTCGCCATCGCGCGCCGCGATGGATGGGGACTCTCCGATGAAGCCCGCGCCGCCCTGGCCGCACGGCTCGGTCGCGAACCGACGCAACGCGAGATTACCGCCGCAGCCGTTGACGCGGATTTTGAACGCATGCGTCGCTGGTGCAATGGCGACTGGGGCTGGTGCGGCGTGATCGTGGAACTACTCGACGTTGACGGCAAGCCGACCGGCGAACGGGAATCGCTTTGGGGGATCGAAAGCGACGCCGGCGAGTACCTTGAAGAAACTGCGCACGAGCTGGCCGAGCAGATCGCCGAGCGTATCGGCGATGCGCACGCACTCCCCGACCGCACGATCCAGGGCAAGAGGATTCGCGCATGAACGCCATCATCGCCAGATACAGCACCGTGCTCCGCTGCTATGACAACGGCGGCAAAACGTGCGACCGCTACACGATCCTTCCGCCGCGTTGGGCGCGCAGATGCCGCGAACGCATGCGCGCGCCCGCTTGGACCGCGATCGGCGCGAGTGCCGAACCGTTCCACTCGCAAGGGTTCGGGCAGTACGTAATGGCGACCCCCGGCCCGCACCTGGGCAAGCGCATCGCATGGTCCGAGCTGCCGCCCGACGTCCAACGCTTCGCCCGTCAATCCTTTCCGGAGTACGCGCCCAAATGAACGTCACCACCATCAAGACCAAAGACACGGGCCGCTACCTCATCGCGACCCTCACGGATGCCAACGGCATCCTGCGCAACGTCACGATCAATCCGCGCACGGAATCGCGCTACGGCACGGCGCAAGCCGTGCACGTCGCCCTGGACGAACGCGAGCGCAACGCGCTGGAGGAATTGAACCGCGTCCGCGCGATTCGCGACGTGCTGCCCAACCGACTCACGGAAACGACACCATGATCTTTGAATGCGAAGTAACGGATACTTTCGCTGGCGAAGCTAACTATTGTTGGGTTCGCCGCGCGCGAATCGAGACTCCCGACAACGCGACGCAAGCCGCGATCATGCGCAAGGCGAAAGCCGCGCTTGGCCTAACCGGCGTGCACGGCCGCACCGAATCGCACGGCGAAGGCTACGAATTCAGACCTTACGGCGCATGTATGGTCGCGTTCGTGCTGCCTGAATACTAGACAAGGAATCGACACCATGAAAACCACGAAAGCCAAACAGGCCGAACGCGCCGAAGCTATCGCGCAGCTGCGCAAATGGTTGAAGCCTGGCGACACTGTTCACACAATCCTTGACCACGTATCGCGGTCAGGCATGCGGCGCCATATTCGGCTTGTCATCCTGCCCCGTAGCGGCCGGAGTTGGCCGATCCATCCGAACCACTCCGCGGCGCTGGCGACCGGGCGCACGCGCGCGCGCGCGTCGCGCGGCGATGGAATCATCATGGATGGTTGCGGAATGGACATGGGTTTCGAATTGGTCTACTCGCTCAGCCGCGCGATGTTCCCGGACGGCTTTGGCATTCTTGGCGAGCTGGACGGCCGCAAGGTCCGGCCACGATCCGCCAAGCATGCGGCCGCACTGGTCGCGAAAGGCGCCAAGTTCTATGGCCGCAATGGCGACGCGTCCGGATGGGACAACGACGGCGGATACGCGTTGCGGCAATCGTGGCTATAGGACGCCACGCCATGAGGCCAATCGACGTCTTGCTATCCGGCTTGCCCGTCCGCATCGACTACCACGGCCGCGCCGTCGATGTTACGTTCCGCCGCGATCCGATCGACCATATCCGCCTGGACGATGCGCGCGGCGGCCGGATCACGCTCCGATTCATGCCCCGACGCGAGCTGGCCGCGTGGCTTGGCCAGCACAACCCCGCCTCACCACCCGAAGGAAACACCATGCACACGATCCGCCGATCCCTCGCCGCGCTGTTCGCGGTCGCGGTCACGTTCGCCAGCGCAACGCCCGTCGCGGCGCAGGACGCACTTACGCTCTACGCGCCCGATGCCACGTACACCTGGGCCGGGGAAGTTCTGGCACATGAATGCGCGGCCGGCACCTACTGCCGGGCGGGGTTCGTCATGCTCGACGATTTCGGCATCGCGCCGATCGTCGATGGCCCCAGGATCTTCAAGGATGCCTGGACGCTCGGCAATTGGTCGCTGGCGATCTCGGACACGCAAGCCACCGTCGCGCAGTGCCGGTTGTGGGATATCGACTACATGGCCGGCAACACGCACGTCTATCTGCGGTGCACGAACGGCCCACCCATCTGACCGGGCGGGATGGTCGACCGAAACGAGGGGTGCCGCATGGCGCCCCTTTTCGTTGTGGCGAGCCGGGCGCCCGAAGCGTATTCTCGCCGAGCCGCGGCGCCTGCCGCGCGTCACCACCCAACGGAGGAAACCCCATGAATAGCCCCCGCACCGGCAACACGACCCTGATTTCGATCTCTGCCGCTGTCGCGGCCGGCCTGGTCGCCGCGATCAACGACACCCCCAATTGCACGACCGCGCTCGCGGCCGGGCGCGATGCGATCCTGCACGAATTCGCCGATGCCGGCCTCAACATCCGCGGCGAGCCGGTGGACGACGATGCGACCGACCGCATTGCGGGCTACGGCAGCGGCGTGGCCGCGGAGCGGTACGGCAGCCCGGTCGACAACACGAAGGATGGCAGCGCGAAGGGCTCTGGCGTGGAGGGCGGCAGTCCGCCCCCGTTCGTACCGGCGCCGACCGACCTGCACCCGCTGGACGCGATCACTGGCGCAGACCCCGACCTGCTTGCCGACGCCGACCTGGACGACGCCCCCGACCTGCTTGCCGACGCCCCCACCGGCACCGTCACTGAGTAGCCCCCGCCAGGCCACCGGCACGGCGGGGAGCTCAGACTGTGGAGGGAATCGGATATTCTGAAAACTAGGAACTAGAACATCTGCTAAAGATTGTGGGCCAACCAACTTCTGAAGGAAATCGAGTTGTTGTTGCATGGCGGCCCATTTATCAAGTAGTTCCTGCTTCCTGGATGGAGTAGGTGGAATAAAAGGAGTAGGCTCAAGACGAGGAGCTGAGGGATTGATAGAAGGAGGAGGAGGCCCATGAGAGGGATATTGGGTCGAAGGATGACCCAAATTAGAATGGACTTGGGCTACCCCCTACTGAGGGCACATGAAATCGGTTGGGCCGACAAGAACTTGCGGTGCTAATGGAATGGACCTATAGGAATCAACCTGAGTGGATGGGGGAAGAACCGACTTCCCTTTGTCAAGACCTGGATGGGCCGAACCAGAGGACTGACCTACCTCTAGGTTAGAAAAATGAAGAATTCTTGGCTGGATTGGGGTAAGATCAATCAGAATAGGAGAAACCCCAGGCCCATCAACTCTGGGTTGAGCAATAGAAGCAGGAGATGGACCTTGAGCAATTGTGGGAGACGGGGCAACGGACCCCTGCAAGGTCTGATAGACGGTTTGGAGTTGGGCTGGATCCAACTGGGCCATCATCTGGAGGATATGACTGGTGGTAGTGGTGGAGGAAGGGGAGGGTTGTGCACCCTCCATGGAGATAGATGGAGGAGGAGGTGTGGACCCTTCTCTTGACTGAAAGGAGATGACCCGAGAGGGGTCCTCTAGCAGTCCTTGAGGAAGAGATTCCTCTTGGGAACGGGGAAAATCATAAGAAGACATACTGGACTCGAGCAAGGGATTGGAATAACAAGAGAAAAAGGAATTGCCCCTAGGAGATGAACCTATGGATCAGAAGCAACTCCACATGCACTATGGTACCTTAACAATATGCAAACAACACAAACAAAATGCAAATAAGCAACCTTGCAAAGGTGAGTTCAACTTTATGCAAAACAAAAGGCATGAGAGAGACAATAAAAGTCAACCAAGTTTTTGGTGATGCATAAATTTTTATTTGTTTCTCCTTTAGAAATTTAGTGATTTAAATTAATATATGCTCTCCAACACTAGGTTCTTAATAGGAAAAAGGTAGAATGGGCTTGGTTAACTCTAAGTGTAAACACTCCCTCACTTATGCACCCTAGACACGGTGTGGTAAAGGTACAATCAGCTCGGCGTCCGTGTGAGAATCTATTGCTCGCGGGGACTTATGGACGTCCCTGGTGTGGTCTCCTAGTCGGCCCCGAGGAATATGGAGACGAGAGGCTCACACACCATGGTTGGAAAATGTAACTAAAGTGTGTATATGAATGATCCTATGTGCACCAGAGTGCATGCAAATTCTAGCCTAGAAACTAACAATCAATGATCAAATAATGATGTAAATATACACATAATAACATGGATATGAACAATAACCCAGGGGAGATAAACAGCATCCAATAGTAAGTATGAATAGGTAAATAATAGATCACAACAATAAGCCTTGGGATGCAACCTGTGAAAAAGTGATGGTCACAATGATGACCACAGAGTAATGAAGATGGTCCTGGAAGGACCACAATCAGCCAGGGACAGTAATAGAAAACTAACAGAAAGAAACTGAACACAACAGTGACAGAAACTTCGTAATGCGTACCTGAGGAATAAATGGTCTACTGAGTAACCGCACACATGCAGAGACGGTCCAAAGAGGACCGCAACACACCAGGAGACAGCAAATGACAGAGAGTAGAATTTAACACAAGCAGACGTACCATAGAAAGAAAAATACGGTCTTGCGACAGACCGCTTGATGAACTAAAAGGCCCACAGAGGACCGCAATGACACCAGAGCCCAGAAAATAACAGGTAATCAAACAAAAAAGTGGGGCAGACTTAGAGTGAATCACACAAACACAGAGAAGCAGGTCAAATAGTGCTAAAAACATGAGTGTCACAAGGCGTCCCATCGTGATCGCCAAAAAAGATGTGTATTGATATTTTTCTTTAAGGTGTGAGATGTGGAAGATGAAATAAAGCGAGAAGTAATGAATATCAAAGCACAGAAGTCGTGATCACCACCAAGGTTAGTAATGCAAAAGGATGCACCACGTACCTTGGAAAAGAAGTGAATGTGGATGCTCATCGATGGGAACTCAGATACTGAGACGAAGACAGTCCTGGATGGGCGGCACAGTGCTGGAAAACGATCTGAGGAAGATCGCTAGAATGCGATGACGGTCTATCGAAGGATCGCTGTAGACACTAAGGCAGCACACACAACGGACACAGACGCCGAACGGAGATGGTCTTTGGTGGGCCGTAAAACTAGTATAAACGGCCAAAGGAAGGCCGTTAAACCTAGTAGATGGTCTGAAGGAGACCACTAGCCGTGTCCAAACCCAAATGTGGGAACTTGATCCTCCACCCCTTCCGACCGGTCAGGAGGGATGGGCCTCGTGTAGAAAGCATTTTTAACCTGCAAAACAACGTAGACAACACAGGGATCGTGTAATATCTATAAACATAAATGATGAACAAAGTGCATAAATGGAAGGGGGGATACCTGGGTTTATTTTTTAAGCCCCTAAAGGGCGTGGAAATGATGGGAAGAGTAAGTGAATGCAATGAGAATGACGAAAATGTGGAGAAAGAGAGGAGGAATGATGCTATGATGACCAAAGAAATGTCAAAAGACAACGGGGAAGATGATGCAAAAACACAAATGGAACCAATACTCCCTGAACCAAAGGCTTGAAGGACGTGGAATAATGGATCTCCCTGGCTGAGACTCGCTCTGGAAATGGGCAGCACCTCGACATGAGCTCCAAAATCTCCCCCCCTCGCGAGCTTGAGCCAAGGGTTCTATTTATAGACCCTTGAAACCCTAGCTCAGATTCAAGGGTCTTGTCCATGGAAGATAGTCTTGCGATAGACTGTCACCGTCACAAAATAGTCCATCGAGCGACCGCTACTCAGGCTGCCAGTGGAAAATAATAATAAAATAAATATTCTTATTGCATGCTGGGCTAAAGAAAAAGAAAACATTAAAATAAATACAAAGAAAAGATAAAATATAAAATACCCGAGAATAGTATTGCTAGATCGGGGCAATTAAGGTCAAGATACTATCTGTAACCACGGTGTGCGAGATAGAACCATCGTTCCCTAATTTTTCCAACCTAATGGTCTATCCGCTAATTAAACGCATGCACCTAGATCATCACTTATTTTTGTTAAAGGGGAACATCAGATCCTGGAACAAGCGAGCAACCAGATGGTTCTTGAGATAATATAGTTTAGTACTATATAGTAATGCAATAAAGGCTATAGGGATTGGGATACTTACCTGACTTACCTGACGGAGGCGAAAGGCAAGTGGAGACGACTGCTGCAGATAAAATCATTAACAAGACTTGCAATGTGTCATAACCAAACTCATTAATGCCAATCATATAATGTAGCAATAAAGATTCAAAGTATTTATTTTATTGAATGAATGGCTAATTAAAGACCGCCCGCAATTAAGAAGGGCTTTTGCTAAGCCGCCCATGAGCAAAGAATTTGAACGTGAGACAAGGAAATGAACGGTCCATTGCAGACTGTCAATAGGTTGAACGGCCAAACGGTTGCCGCTCATGTGGAATGCACCATTGGGGATCAAACGACCAGAATTAAATCGTGCGCCGGATGGATGGCCTTGCGATAGACCGCTCGTCCTTTGGGGTTTTAAAACGTTAAAACCCCTTCACCTCCCTCCTCTCCACCATGACCGATGGCAGGAGAAAGGAGAGCGAAGGCACCGAGCCCCCCCTCTCATTCACTCCTCTCATGCTCTCACCCTCTCACTCTCATTCTCTCTCCTAGACCATGCGGACAAAGCGCCAGGCGCTCACCTGCCCTGCCTGAGTGACGGCCAGAGAGGAAGAGAGCTCATCCCCATCGCCACCGGTGGTGACCATGGAAGAAGAAGGGACGACGGCACCGTCTGTGGCCATGGAAGAAGTCACGCCGGTGCCGAAAGGAGCAACGACAGTTGAAGAAGAAGGGGCAGCACCCGTCGATGCCAGAGAAGGAGCACCGGCGGCGGAGACAGCCACTGCGACAGCCAAACCCACGAAGGACCCTGAGGTAGGCCTAAAGCCCTGGGTTATTTCCACTTTAAAGCCCTACATGTTAGTCATAGGGAAGTAATAGGGGCATTCAACCCCCCTAGAACCGATTTGGGGGCCATGGTGGCCATTACCGCCGATGGGGAGGGGTTCGCCGTCGTCAGGGAAGACGACGGACGAACGGTTCAATACAAACCACTCAAACAAAAAAATGCGGCTTACATAGAGCCGTTCAAACCACATGCGGCCCAGGGGTGGCCACCTAAGTGTAGAAAATGAAGGGGAAGAATGGTGACTGTGTCACCGTGCAACAGATGAACGGGCCAAATGGGTCCATTCGAATATGAAAGGGCTGAGAACCAAACGGCCCATAACCGCCCTTCTGACAAATGTGTCATCTTTATTATTTTCATTTATTTGTTGAATGAAATGTTTAAATCTCTTTATTAAATTCATGCAATGAATGAATGAATGCAGGGGAAGCGTACGAACCGCATCTCATGGCTGCAGGTCCGGGCGGTGTACCTAGCACTGCCTGACTTTCAGCGAGAGCGACTGACAGCCATGAGGTTTGCCCCATTCTTGAGTATTGAGGTGAGCCTGTTTGACACCGCTCTCCTTTATGCACTGCATGACCACTGGGACCCAGTGAGTCACACATTTTTCTTTCCTTGGAGGCACATGGTCCCCCCGTTGGAGGACGTGGCCCGACTCACGGGCCTACGGGTGCATGGGACTCCGGTTAGTGGGAGCATGTATCCTAACTACCGTGAGATGGCCCAGGAGCTCCTGGAGCTGGAGCTGTGGCGTCCTGAGCGACAGTGCACCCTCCTTACTTGGGCGAGGCTACAGGACAGCCTCGGGCTACGATGAGCAGGGATAGCGATGAGGGAGCAGTCAGAGCAACACCTCTAGAGATTAGTGGACCTGGCCAGACCGAGAGTTGCAGCAGAGCCGAGAGTGGAGGCAGACAGAGTGCTGAGGAGATTCTTGACGCTGCTATTTGGACGACTCCTCTTTGCAACGCGAGCGGACGTGATGAGCTGTTGACTCCTTCCACTACTCGAGGACCTAGACTACGTGGGCGACTACGCGTGGGGAGCTACAGTCCTCGCCTTTTTGTTTGAGACCCTGAGTTCGACCAGCCGTCAGACCATGCTCGGTGGGTTCTCCCCTCTTCTCCAGGTGCAGCGTAACCCTTAGACTTAATTATTCAATGTCTAGATGCTTCTACATGCTGACGGATGATGTGATGCAGGTTTGGGCCTACGTGAGATTACGAGGGCTGGGGAGAGGCGAGGAGGCTTATCCCGACTCGGTACCATTCACGAGGAGGTGGACCGCACCTCGAGAGATCGGAGCCCTCAGGAGACAGGTCCAGGAGCTTCAGGATGACTTGGATGCCCTGCCGTACACCTCGATATGATCCTAAACTCAGACTCTCAATTAAATGTAATTCTATATGCTTATGATACTGATGATGTGACTTCCTATCTTGCAGGTACGGTGGACGCCGTACGCGGAGGAGGGACATGAGGACCAGCCTTGGGTGGTAGGGGCCCTCGCCTTCTCTGGGCGAGATGTGTGGCTTCACTGCATGAACGTAGTGGAGCAACTCCACTTTAGACTGGTGATGAGGACGATTAGCGTCCCACAACCAGTAGTAGAGTTCCCGGCATTGGAGAAGCCACGGGAGCGCGTGGGACGGACCACACGGGGCCTAGCAGTGGCCTTTGACTGGACGACGCGAGCTGTAGCGCAGATCGCAGATTGGATAGCACTTGGACGGGTTGTGACCATCTGACCAGACAGTGACATAGTGTACTACACGGTGTACGCTAGGCACTACCGGGACCAGGTGTTTCGTGGTGCCCACCGATCGGTACAACTCTAAACTCAGACCCTCTCTATTATGCTTATGATTTCTATATGATGCCCCTTGCTCAATAAGCAAGGGGATGTCCTTTTTTGACTTTGATAATGTGTCAATGGGCCAAGCCTTTAATCAATTAAGGTAAAAAAATGAATAAATAAAAATGCAGCATGCAAGCAAGTAGATGCGAACAGGAATTTAAAAGAATGACCAGGCGAAATGCAATCACACAAGTGATACACACATTTTTTATTTTTATTTTTATTTTTATTTTTTTTGAGGCATGGTAGAGTGCACATTCCAAAAGGGATTTTACTCGTTCACAACCTTAAATTCATTAAACATTCTTAAACATGTTAACAGAGGACCAACATGCTTGGATTTTACTTTTACTCGGCACCTCGCATGGCACATCTTCCTAAACTTGTCTTCACCACCCCTCAGGCTTATGGCGCACCTAGGAGGGAGAAGGAAGACAATAATTAAGGGAAGTTTACAAGGGGGGTCGAAAGGTTGGGGAACGTCCCTCCCCTACCCTATTGCCTGTTGGGGTTCGATTTATGACTTAGGAAAATTTTAGTTGCCCTCACTTTTGGTAGTGCATGCTTACGACCAGGGTTTTTCCTATCGGGACTTTGCCCTCTTGACATGGTCATTTTGCTTTGTACCTTTCGCTTCATGCATGCTTACGCCCAAGGTTTTCCCTGCGGGAACTTTGCTCTCTTGACATGCTCTTTTTACTTTGTACCTTACTTAGGTTTTTGACAGATTTGTTCCCTTTTGGGCCGTGACTTTCACCTACTAAGGTAGTGGGTAGGTTTGGTGGTCTGGCCAATTCCTCACTTCCCCCCTCGTGAACCGAAGAGAAGAGAATGGGTGACACCTTTCACAGTTAGTTTGCCTTTGACTTGCCTCAGATTTAGTGTTGTTTGAGCTTAAGAGTTAAGCATGTTGTGTGTGTTGGTGTTGACCCAATGTTAAACTGTCAAGACTGAAGAATGAATTAGAGGTTTTGACTTTTCACACCCTTCTCGACACGCGTACTATACTAACCTCTTCTTTTTTTTTGAGTTAGGGGTAGTATTTCTTCAGATACAAACCATTCCAAGGATGAGCCAATTCTTCCCCATCAGCATTAACTAGTTTATAAGCATTACCAGGATAAACTTCTTTTACTACATAAGGCCCTTCCCAGTTTGGTTAGAGTTTTGAGCAAGGTCCGCCAAATTTTAAAAAGATTCTTTTAACTACCATTTCCCTGACCTTAAATTTATTCTCAATTACTTTCTTTTGATAAAACTATGAGAGCCTATTTTGATAAGTTCATGCATGTTCAGTGGCAGCCAGACGCTTCTCATCCAAGAGTTCTAATTACGCAAGGAGGGATTCACGGTGCTCATCAATAGACAACTCCTTATCCAATTATACTCTGAGAGAGAGAATAAGGATCTCATAAGGGACTACCACCTCCATTCCATAAGTGAGGGCAAAAGGAGTTTGCCTGGTAGGAGTGCGAATAGAAGTACGGTAGGCCCATAGAGCTTCAACGAGTTTCTCTAGCCAGTCCGCAAATTTGTTAGCCTCACACGTTTTCGTGATAATTTTGATTAGAGTTTTATTTGTTTCCTCCGCTTGTCCATTACCCTGTGTATAATAAGGAGATGAATAATGCAATACAATATTATACCTGTTGCAGAGGTCTTGAAGTTCTTGAGAGACAAACTGTAGCCCATTGTTAATGACGATGGAGCTTGAAATGCCAAATCTTGCAATGATGTTCTTCATGATGAATTTGCAGACATTTGACGCTTTAATCTCCACATAAGCCTCCGCTTCCCCCCACTTGGTGAAGTACTCCGTGGTCATGAGTATGAAAGATTTTGACTTAGAGAGGAGGTTTGCGTCACTAAGAGGTCTAATGATATCGAAAGCCCACATGGAGAAAGGCCATGGGGAGGACATAAGATGGAGTGAAGAAGCAAGAGAATGAATCTTACCGGCGTGCAGTTGGCACTTAACACACCTTTAAACATAGATGTAACAATCTTATTCTAGGGTGGGCCAATAGAACCCTAACCTAAGGATCTTCTTAGCTAACATCTGGCTATTGACATGGCCACCACAGACTCCTGAATGTGCCTCTTCCACAACCTTCCAAGCTTCGTCGTCATCAAGGCACCTGAGAAGAACACCAGTGAGACCTCATCTATAGAGCACACCTCCAACTAGAGTGTATCTTTGGGTGACTCTCTTGATAGCTCTCTTTTCGTCCGTCGTGGCTTCTTCGGGATAAGACTGATCTTGGCAATATTTGGCGATCTCATAATACCACGGTTTTTCCTTATCATCCAATTCTTCTTCTAAATCTAATAGCATGACTTCCTTATTCTTAATGATCTCTCCTTCCTTAACCTTCTTGAGTAGCTCCTCCTTAACCCTAAGGAAAGTAGGATCGTTAATGGCGGGAGTAAGGTGCTTATGAATGATAATAGAAAACAAATTCCTCTTGAGAGGAAAAGCCAAAGAAGAAGCTAGTGAAGCAAGAGCGTCAGCTAAGATGTTTTGGTTGTGAGGAACGTGGACCAAGATCAGTCTAGAGAAGAGCTTGGCATAAGTTGATATGAGTTCCTGATAGGGTTTGAGCTTGGGATTGAGCGTGCGCCATTTGGTGAGCACTTGGTGCAGAATAAGTTGACTATCACCTACAATCCACAATTAGGTGACACCATATAGATGGGCGGCCTCTAGTCCAGCTAGAAGAGCCTCGTATTTAGCTATATTATTTGTAACGGGAAACGCAAGATGAAAGGCTTGTGGAATGGTGACTTCCTCGGATGATCGGAGAACAATGTCGATACCCTTACCTTGAGAATTTAGAGCTCCATCAAAATGTAACATCCACATCGAATCGGGCTGATTGACAGACATTAGTTCCTCATCTAGAAACTCTGAGCGAATAAGGTCAAATTTGGGAAGAGGGTGATGAGCAAGATGTTCTGCTATGGCATAGCCCTTAATCACTTTCTGCTGAATGTAAGTGATATCGAACTGAGAGAGGAAGCTTTGCCATCGTGCCAATCGGTCGGTAAGGGCCTGAGGGTGGGCTACCGAGGTGAAGTGGTTGCGAATATTTAGGTCAGCACATCTGTCTCTAAAGTAGTGAGAATTAAATTGTCAACCGTTGTCTCATAATGACAAATCATCGACTTCCACATAAAACTCCATACGACTGACGTGGTAATCCTGGCAGTGGCTTCGGCTTCTATCTATTTTGTGAAGTAGTCGATGGCGATGATGACAAACTTCTTCTGGGCCTGAGCTGTAAGGAATGGCCCTAGGATGTCGATTCCCCACCGAGCGAAGGGATATGGCTCAGTAAGAGTGACGAGCTCTGAGGTAGGCTGGTGGACTAGGTGGTCGAAGCATTGGCATCGGTCACATTTTTACATGTAGTTCGAGTAGTCACGTTGAAGTGTGGGCCACTAGTACTATCGAAGCATGATCCTGGCGAGCGATCTTCCTCCCTAATGTGCGCCGCAGATACCTTCATGAACTTCTTGGATTGCTCGGCTGGCTTCATCAGTACCGAGACACTTGAGGAGTGGATCGGAGAAAGATCTGTGGTACAGGACATCATCTAGGATGACGAAGCACCGGGCTTGGTACTTCAATCTCTGAGCTTCCTGCGAGTCGAGGGGCTCTTAGGAGTCTCGGAGCCAGGATTTGTAAGGGGTCCGCTAGTTGCTCGGGGGTGCCGGGTCAACGATCATGAGCCCGGATTCACTGCTCGGTCATTCTAGCTCCTCAAGAAAGATCGACTGAGTACCTTCAGGGCTGAGAGAGGATGCCAGACGAGAGAGGGTGTCCACTTGGGAGTTTTCCTCCCAAGCTATTCAGACTACCTCAAAGCTCTCGAATAGTTGGGCCAGCCCTCTGACTAATTGGAGGTACTTGATCATGGGTGCTACTCAAGATTTGTAGTCACCATTGACCTGGCTGGCGACCAATTGGGAGCCAGTGTGGATCCTGACTCACTTGGCCCCTAGTCGTCGTGCCATCTGAGCTCCCGAGATGAGGGCCTCACACTCAGAGGCATTATTGGACGTCGAGATGTTGAACTTCAAAGCGTACTATAGCTCCGCCCCTTTGGGAGATTTGAGAAGGATACCAGCGCCGCATCCGGCCGAGTTTGAAGACCCGTCAATGAACAGGTCCCAAGTGGGCCCGTGCATGCATGGAACGGTTTCCTCGGTCGGGACGGTGCTCTCTATGATGAAGTCAGTGAGGGCCTGTCCTTTGATGGCTGAGCGAGGGCAGTAGGAGATATCATAGGCCCCAAGCATGATGGCCCACTTGACAAGGCACCCCGAGACATTAGGATGAGAGAGGATCTTGTTTAGGGGTTCACCGGTTAACAAGACGATAGAGTGCGCTTGGAAATAAGGCCGGAGGCGCTTGGCCGAGGTTAACAATGCTGGCACGAGTTTCTCGGTTGCAGGGTATCATCTTTCGGCCTCGCTAAGCACCTTACTGGTGTAGTCGACCGGCCTCTCGATTCCTGCATCATCTCAAGCTAAGACCGAGCTTACTGTGGAAGGAGTCACTAAGAGATAAAGGTGCAATGCTTCAGTCGGGACTAGCTTTGATAATACCGGGGGCGAGGCCAGGAATCCCTTGAGTTTTGTAAATGCCTTCTGACATTCCTCGTCCCAGGCGAACGTAGCAGATGCCATTTTAGGCCCCCTCAATAATTTGAAGAAGGGTAGGCATTGTTCAGCCCCCCGGGATAGGAAATGATTAAGTGCCCCGATGTGCTCGATAAGGCGTTGGACGTCCTTGACGCAGGTGGGTGGCTGCATGTTCAGGATGGCTTGAACCTTACCGGGGTTGGCCTCAATCTCACACTGAGTTACCAGGAAACCTAAAAATTTCCCAGACCCGACTCTGAAGGTGCATTTGGCAGGGTTGAGCTTCATGTTGTACTTCAGGAGGGTGTTGAAGGTTTCGACTAGGTCGGTAAAATGATCCTCGACCTTTGGTGTTTTGACGAGCATATCGTCAATGTAGGCCTCGACCTTCTGACTGAGTTGTCTCTCGAAGATGTAGTTGACTAGCCGTTGATATGTTGCCCCGGCGTTCTTCAACCCGAACGGCATCCGGGTGTAGCAGTGTACGCCAAAGTCGGTGATAAAGGCGGTCTTCTCAATATCCTCTGGGTCCATCCTGATCTGATGGTAGCCAGAGTAGGCGCCCAGGAAACTGAGTAGCTCGTTGTCGGAGGTTGAGTCGACGAGCTGGTCGATGCTCGGCAGTGGGTAGCAGTCCTTTGGAGTGGCCTTGTTAAGGTCGGTGAAGTCCATGCACATTCACCATTTTCCTGAAGCTTTTGGCACTAGGACGACATTGGCGAGCCATGTTGGGTAAAGGACCGAACGGAAGAGGCCGGTTTCTTTCCCTTTTGTGATTTGCTCTTTAATGATCGTCTGCTTCTCTGGGGCGTGCTTTCTCCTACGCTGCTGGACAGGCTTCACCAATGGGTCGAGGTTAAGCTTGTGCATCACTATCTCCCTAGGGATCCCGGGAAGTTGATCATCAGACCATGCAAAGACTTGGATATACTCGGCAAGGAACTTTTTATATTATTCTTGTACATCGGGTGGTAGGTCGGCTCCTATCTTGACTCCTAGGGTCGGGTCACCTTTGAGGAAGACCGTTAACAACTCGCCACCAGGCTCGGATGTCGTCGGTCCTTCCTCGGTTCCCCTGATCCCTTTATTTTTCCCTTCTGACCTTATGACTTCAACCGAGATTATGTAGCACCTTCTAGCCATTGCCTAGTTACCTCGGACTTCCCCTACGCCATTTTTGGTGGGGAACTTCATTTTTTGGTGATAGGTGGAGGGCACCGCCTTTGTTCGACTGAGGATGCCTCGGCTGAAGATGGCATTATAAGCCGTCATTCCCTTAATCACGATGAAGTCCACCATAACCGTAACGATTTTTGGCGGGGTGCCGATGGTGACTGGCAGGCTCAGGGCTTCCTCGGGATAGGTTGCCTGGCCATTGAACCCACAAAAAGGGGTTCGAATCGGGCAGAGTCTAGATGGATTTTCACCCATCTTGAGGAAACATTCATACAAAAGTACATCAGGGGCGCTACCATTGTTGACTAAGATCCTATCTATGTTACAATGGTTTATTGTAGCTGATACAACGAGAGCGTTGTCATGTGGGGTTATTAACCCTTCCTGGTCTTGGTTGGAGAACACCAAGGCCTGTTGTTCGCTTGCCTGCGGAGCTCTGGGGGGCTCAAAGGCTCGGGTCGCCCGCTCGACGTGATGCTTCCTCCCTCGACTACTGTCTCCGCCTGATGCCGCGCTGCCAGCAATGACGTTGATGTGGACTCCGCGGGGGAGATTGTTGATTTCCTGAGGGGCGACAGTGTCCTCCTTTTGCTCAGACATGTACTGGGGCAAATGCCCCTGGCAAACGAGACCCTCAATCTCGTCCTGGAGTTGATGACAATCGCCGGTGTGGTGCCCATGGTCGCTATGAAACATGCAATGCTTGTGGCAGTTGCGGTGTCTCGAGCCCTTGATATCTTCATAAATCTCGTAGACGGGGGCAGTCAGGGGAGTGTACCGCTCATATTTTCGAGAGGGCTCCTTGTGGTCTCCGTCCCGATTTCGCCTCTTTCCTTGGCCAGAGCCAGAGCCTTGCTCAGATGGTCGCCTCTTGTCCCCCTCCCGTCCTGAGTTGCGGCAAGCGCTGAGGACCTCCTCGCACTCTGTGTGACGCAGGGCCAGGGTCACTAACTCGGTGAGGGAGGTAGGGGGATGAATGACCAGCTCGCGCTAGTGGTTCTCATCGCGGGTGCCCCCGGTCAGCGTGGTGATGGCCGAGGCAACATCCAGACGGGGGATACGCAGGGCTTCCGGTTTATATCAGTTGATGTAGGCCCAGAGTTTCTCCCCCTGTTCCTGTTTAAGGGCCAATAGTCCCACTATAGACCGGGGAGGACCGTTGCCAGCGAAGCTTTCCTTGAACACTCACCCGAACTGCCGGAAGTCACGGATGCTACTGAGGACGAGGGCCCAGAACCAAGCCTGAGCACCCTGGATCAGGGTGGTCGCGAACGCTCGGCACTTGATGGCATCGGACGCCCCATGCAGGGCCATTAGGATGTCGAAGCTGTCATAGTGGTCGGCCGGGTCTCCTTAGCCGTCATATGACTTGAAGGTTGGAAGCGAGATCATGGGGGAGGTCTCGACCTTCAAGATATGGTCGAAAAACGGGGATTGCTCCTCATCCTCCACAGCAGAGGTCTTCTGTAGAGCGCGAAGGACCCGCTCATGTTCTACGAAATGCCTCTCGAAGTCTCGCAATCGGAGGGACAGCTCCGATTGTCATTGGGCTGAGGGGCTGCGGGGGAGTTCCTATAGGCTACCTCGATGCCCCTCGGGGACATCGGTCTCCGGGAATGGCCGACGTGCTCCAGACTTCTCCCTCCTCGAGGTGGAGGAGGCTTCTTGCTCCGGGGGAGGGGCATGCGATGGCCCTCCTGACCGATTGCGGATGAGCCGTCGCCCTCGGAGGGTGAAACGGCCCCCGGTGGTTTGTAGGGAGGCCTCTCCGCGGGGGGGGGGCTCTCCCGTGGGAGTCACAACTTCTCTTCCCTGGCCGCCTGGGTTCTCATTAGATCTATGAGGTTATCCAGTTTGGTGTTGAGGGTTTGAAGAGCATCCGCGCTCCCGGTGGGAGGTTGCCCTTCCACCGCGGGTGGGGGCAGTCCGCCAGCTGGGTCGCTGGCGTGAGAGGGGGTATCCCTCGTCGGATGGGAAGGTGTGCCTTCTTCCATCGCCATGGCCTTTCCCTTGTCGTCGGCGGTCTTCCTACTTGAGCATCTTCGCACCATGCTGGCTCTTTGCTCGTTTCCCACAGATGACGCCAGATGAAGAGGGACGATCTCGCGCTGTTCCTGAGCTGAGGTTGACGACCACGATTGTGAGAACTGCAAGAAGGGAAACGGATCAGGGGTGCCTAGGGATGGTTCCCTAGGAAAAACCCTCCGATGCTTAAGTCAGTAAATCAGATAGAGCTCTGATGCTATGGAGAGAGGTAGGAGGAGGTAGGGGTGCGAGATCCCTCTCCACCATGTAGTGAAGTGGCTCTTGCTCAGGATTAGAGTGGCTGAGTTTCCCTTACCCTTTGTAGGAGAGCTTCCCAGGTTTATATAGCGACTCGTGGAGCGTAGGAGCCCTGTGAGCCGAGGAGTTTCAGGGGAGGTACGTCCTTTTCATGGGCTCTTTATAACACGTGGACTCTTGATCTCCCTTATCCATTTGATCACCCTGCTCTTAAAGGGCATGTAATAGTTGTGCGGATAAGCTTTCATCAGTCGATCAGAGCATGGGGTACTAGCTCAAGGGGGGCTCCCGAGCGATGGGTGCATGGCTCGAACGGGGTGTATTAGACTCCTGAAAGGTCCTTCCCAATCGATCTGACACTCAAACTTCCCAACCCGAGGGCCACCTACTAAGTGCTTGATCTGAGTGGGTTATTGGGCTTGAGTTGAGTGGGCCCCAGGGGGGCTGTCACTCTAAGGAGACGGGCCTCGTTTGGTCTAGTGGGACCTCGTTCGACCGCTCTCTTCGAGCGATAGAATCCCCCCTCTCCAATACCGTACAAACCAACCTCGGTCCAACAAAACACGAGTCTGCACCTGCCACTTACTAGAAGCAAGATCAGTTGCATCGCCTGACATCTTACACTGTGTCCAAGTGTCTCCCTACTTGTCCCAGGTGGAAACTGAGACACACTCAACAAGTACCATGAATAAGGACTGGTTGGGGTCACGCTCGTCAGCTCGGGTCCCACACCCCTAACCACGTGTGCACACATAGACCATGCGCCTTAGGTCAGGCCCTCCAGCTGGTTCTTTCCCCGAAGCCTGGACTTGGCTACGCGTGGGGGCCGTACGGTAACCAGCTTAACAACCATCTCACTCGGGTCACGCTCTCTACCACTCCTGAGTGGGTCCGCACCCGCGTGGGCTAGAAAGCTACGACTAGTGGATAGGTCACTGGAGGTGAAACTTGACTCACAAAAATCACCAGTCGAAAGGAAACAGAGCTACAGTCCACTCAGGACCGCCCCTCAGCCTAGCGGTCCTCTCCAGACCACAAGGCGGGCCTAGCGGTCTCCCTGAGACCTCAAGGGTCAGGCAAATGGTAAGGCCATGACCGCAAAGGCACGAGCCACCAGAGGCCAAACGGTCTATCACTAGGCCGCTACTCCCAACCAAACGGTCCTCGCTGGACCGCCAAGCAAAAGAAATGGTCGTGCCCCGACTGTTACCAAGCATGTTGTTGGATCTCCTAGTTGATTTTGGTTGCTATGTTTTAATGATGACAAATCTCGTGTGTATGTGTCTTTTTGATAGCATGAGATGCAAAGAACACAAAGGGCGAGAGGATGAGAACTCCCTCCTCACCCAACGGATGGCCCATAAGGAGGAATTAGTGATTGACAAAGATATGGATGAAGTAAAATAGAATGTGGATAGGGTAGCGGGAGGCCCCCTAGTAGAAGAATAACTGCCCCTCCATAGCTGTGAAGTGTACAGCCAAATGGCCCAATAGATAAAGCAAAAGCCTGTGACGAAACTTCAACAATAAATGACAACTCCATTAGAGGGTGAAAAGTAATAATGTGAGGGAGTTGAAAAGTTGGAATGAGAAGCTTCATGTTGCCCAAGGATTGTGGCATATGAAGAGGGTTGAACAAAATGGGCATTCGCCCCTTGTATGGAAGAATGGACTTGATATCGGAGGGTTGAAACAATGGGTGCCCTGCCCGGCCCTTGGGCATGGACTTACACGGCATCAAAGGTTGACTTTTCCTTTTGGTGAGTAGCGACAGAGACTTGGCCTCTTCAACCATGCTCGGCACAATAACACAGATTGGCATCCGACAAATAAAGTCTTACATCTTGAACAACATAGCCATGGCCAACTCCTTCTTGCCCGGGTCTCGATCATCTTCGGCATAAATACTTGCAGAAGGACCCCCATTCCGAGTGGTAGAGGAAAGTAAAGCAGAGGCGGAAGGCTTAGTAGATGGTGGATATATAATGGAAGGTGTTGGGGGAAACACGTCGAGCTTCTTCCCTTGCTCGGAAGCGGACGGGGTTGGCTCGAGTGCAAAAAGAGGTGGACCCTGCTCAAGATCTGCCACGGGTTTGGGTAAAGGGGTAGGTGGAGGGATAGGCAAAGTTGGTTTTGAGGTTAAAGGGATAATGGAGGGCCGAGGTGGCGGCAATGGGAGGTTAATTGGAGACGGTTTAGTGATGGGCTCGGTGGGGGCCGATGGCGTGGAGGTTGATAGAGGTATAATGGTGAGAGGTTTAGTGGGTGGTTCGGTGAGGGCCGGTGTTGTGGAGGGTGTAGGAGTTGGAAGTGTAAATGAAGGAGGTTTGGTGCGGAGAAAGCGCTGGATTTTGGGGGTGTGAGAGGTTTGAAGGGTAGGAGACGGGTCTTGATGCGCTGGTGTAAGTGATTAGAGTATCGACCCATCATCGTAACACCAATAGGTCTCAAAAATGGGGATTGGATTAGGGACGGTGGCATCGTCCTGAGCAGGGGGTTCATCTTCGGGTGGTGGAGGAAAAGGAAAGCGGATGAAGCTCAGAATGGGTGTTTGCAGAACTTCATCTTCACGTGCCATCTTCAATTCTTCACATGTCGGCTCGTATTCGTCATAATTTGACTCAAGTGGATGCCGTGGTGGAGGCGTATTAATGGGTGGTGAAATGTAATGGTGTTGTGGAGGATTTTGTGGATGTAAATGCTTATGCGAAGGCGGAGGGCCATATGAATGAATGGTGTGGTTAGGTGGAGGGCGGATGACATTCACTTAATCATTGAAGCTTGCCGGCTCTTGCTCACTTGCATTGATGCCATAATCATCTCTCCTCTCCATCCAATCTTTCTCCATCCTGGTGATTTTATTCATGAATGCGTAAAGGGGATTGATTTGGGGAAGAGGAGGAGCGGGTCGTGGGCTTGTAATCCTCTTAAGTTGTTCTTTCATTGAAGCAATCTTATCAAGAAGAGTTTGTTGGAGGGGTGTAACTTGCGAAGTAAAGGGTTGGCATGATGGCATTGGATAAGCAGCATATGAAGGCCGTGGAGGGGGGTTGACTGGCTGACCCAAAGAATGACCCGGTCGGGTCGGGTTGCAAGGAATATATGGGCCTTGGGGCCGCAAAGGGGGAGTAGAAGGAGGCGGGTGATGGACCACCCGAGGAGGAATATGAATATAAGGAGGCAGCGGGTGATGGGCCACCCGAGTGAGAATGTGAATAGAAGAGGGAGGCGGGTGATGGGCCACCCAAGTGGGAGTGGAAGGAGGATGAGAAGGAGAAGATGCACTCTCAACAACAACCTTAAGGGCATGGATTTGTTGAGGGGTGAGACGATCTATTACATGCAAGATTTAGGAGACCTTCTCGTCGTGTGGAGGAGACGGTCCCGAGGGAGTAGCGGCTCACGATTGAGGCGAGGGACCATAAGATTGGAAATTGCCCATGGATCAGACAAGATCATGTGAATGAGGGCGTGGTCCCTTAGAAAAATTGGGGTGACGATTATAATGAACATGTTGAAATTGAGGATTATAAGATGTTTGGTTGTTCATCCTCATCATTGTGATTGGAATTAAACATGTTGATTTGATTATCAAAGCAAAACATCATACATATAATCAATTATTCAAGTAAACAAATTGCAAAGATTTCAAGCAATGTGAGATGTTTACGCTTGATTTCCTTGGTTGAACCTTGATATGAATTAAGAGTTTTAGCAAAGTTTATGTAATCCACTCAAGGTAGGAGCCTAGTTTCAATATGATTTTGCTTCAATGCCAACTAGGTTGATTCTCACTACGTATAGGCAAACTAAACCTGGGGACTTCAAAGATACAACCTGCCCTGCATCCGTGAGAGAATCCATGGGTGCGGAGACTTATGGAGGCTTTGGTTTAGGAATTTCCAGTCCAATGAGACGGAGTGCTCAATTGGAAGGTCCTTCCTTCACCAAGAGGTGGTACGGCTCCTAGAAGTGTAGAGAGAAGAGGTCTCCCAAGCCCAAGATGTCCTGTATGCAAATGTCTATGCAAATGAGAAGAAATAGGCAGTATTAATAGCCTCAGTCCAAAACCTCCTAGGTAGATTCCCTTCAACTAGCATTGTCCGAGCCATCTCCACTAGTGTTCGATTTCTCCTTTCCACCACTCCATTCTACTCTGGAGTCCTTAGTGAGGAGAACTTATGATTGATGCCATATTTCCTACAGAAATCATTAAATTGTGAGTTTTCAAACTCACCACCATGGTCAGACAAGATATTTAGAATGGAATGTTCATTTGTCTATTTTATTTTATGAAAGAAATCCTGAAATTTCTCAAATGTAGCTATTCCTGCAGTCACTTTAGCTTCTTACACACCCTCACACCATCATTTCTTCCCTTCTGAGTCTTCGGGCTCATGGGAGACGGGCCAAGATTCGAGTCGCGCCGGTTCCTTTCCGATACTCGGATCCCGGGTCGTTACAATGGAAGTCCCGCGATTCTTGGCGGCCAAGAGGACGTCATCCAGGTATCGAACTTTGTCTTCTATTTTCTCGAAACGTTAGAGTCGGCGATCCATCTCTGGGTTGGAATGGAGTGGGCTGCGCACCCTCGGTGCTGACATGCTTCAGGATCGTCAGGTCCTCGCGGCCGAGACATGGGATGCCTCTCGCACTTGGCGGGGGTTCTCCCCAGTCTGGCCCCTCTCGTCTTCCCGTCGATCGGGTAAGGCGCGCTGGGATTCGACCCGTTGGTCTCGAAGCTCCTGGCAGAGTTCTGTAAGGGCTCGGATTTGCTGATGAAGTTTGTCTAGGTCACCTGGGGTGACCTCCTGTTGGGGATGAGCGGAAGAAGCTTCCTGCGATCCCCGGCGAGAGTTGGGCCCCTGGTCGGACTTACGGCCTAGGATGCTGGCGTTGCGGAGGCTTCCAAGGGGCGCCATAGTCTTTTTGCTTGGATTCTCACAGACAGCACCAAGAAGTGTAGAGGCTGAAAAATGATTCCTATGTCACGTACCACCTTCTCTATTTATTTGTTGGGGAAGTCGTCTCGCGTCCGTGGTGGCCTACAAACACTAAGAAGCAAGGGCGTCAGAAGGAGTCCCGGGTGTTACCCAAGGGGACAACCCTCCGATGCTTAAGTCAGCAACGTGTTAATGAAAGACAGAGGAGAGCGAATGAGTGAGCAGGAAAGTAGTAGCAGGAGAAGATCGAGGAGTCGAGTGGATCCTCCTGACGAGTACTCGCCGCTCCCAATGCTCACTCGGCCAGTGCTCACTGGGTGGTAAGATCACCATAGGGGGGCCTTCCTTCCCGTGTAGATTAGCGTGGCTCTCTACTCTCCTTGCTTGAGTAGCTCTATCTTCTCGAGTAGCAGTATAGCGGAATGAACCACTGTGTTCTCTTCTCCTCTATCGATCTCCCTTTTATATGGGGTTGTCATGGAGCGAGGGGCCTTATCCCTTGATAGGGAAGGGCGTCCGTAGTAGAGTGACGTTTCTCCACTATAGTGACGAAAGTTTTCTGTTGGAGGGCGATTACCCCAGTGTTGGCTGGTCCCGGGATGAGTCTTACGGCGCTCTTGGGGCGTGCTCGCCCGTTATGGGGTCAAGGCCGTCATTATGGGTGCAACGGTCGGTCGCCGGAGAGTCCTCCAGCGATAACTGCGCTTGGGCCATAGCGTTTTACGCACTATAGAATCCGATGTTCTTCTGAACTGGGCCTCCCTTTGGTGGGCCGTGTACGTGTGCCCGCCCCTTAGGAATGCTCATCGTGAGCAACCTATTGTGGGCCTATTATTATTGGGCCATCCCTGGGTCAAATCAGATTTACCCTCCTCAAAGGGGAGAGAGTGATCGACTACACAGAGGGTAGGGATTCTCTCCTGATACCCCTCCTAAGAGTCAGCGGATATGTGAATTTCTACTCGAGAAAGAAAGGAAAAAGTTGCTTCTACTGACATGGCTGGGAAAATTCTTTTGTTTTATTTTTTTAAATCTTGCTAGGAAAAGCTACTGCTATTCTACTTGCAGTAAATCATCTAAATTTATTATTATTACTGCTACTTCTTTTTTGGGCGCAATTTTAGTTGTAGTTGTTTCAGTCCTCTAATCAAATATGCCTCTTTGTTTGGTTTTGTGTCGACATGTCATGTAGGCTGCCAAGTAGAGCTTTGAATTGGCTTTGGAGCTCGACAATATGAACACCCCTGCAAGATATTGGCTTTTCAGGTTTCATTTCGAGTATCATGTTCTTAGGGCATGTAAAGCCGCGTGAGTGACTTGGCTCTCAAATATTTTTTGTTTGGGTGACCATTCTTGGTAATTTTCATCTAAAATTCTAAGTATGAATGTTTGAAGGGCACAAACTGTGTGTTGTCAAGTTGCACTAGTATCTAAACATTGTAATGAAGAGATGGCTTAAATCATTATGCTATTGTTATGTTGGTCTTGTGAAATTAAGAAACAAGCTCACACATTTCTTAGGCTTCTTGCTTATGTAGGATATATTACAAGTTGGTGCGTGTTTTGTAATGTTCTCATGTGTGCACACTGACAATGTTGATCTTTATCCTGTCAACTTGGTGCCATTAGATCTTGGAACTATTTTCAGTGATTGTTGTTATTTTTCTTCATAGGTTGCACTCTATGCTGGAGGAGATTAGATTTTCCTAAAAAATAAGCCTATTTAGAGGTATGATCATTGATATATATATTTTATAGATATCACAATCAACAGTGGTGCCAATAATAGCCACCCCTTACTTGCCAACAGCTATGTTTAGACATAATGTAGGGAGGAAATTGGATGTAGTACCTTCATGTTCCTATTCCTTTTCTTTACTCTTGTTGAGGTGCCTTGCCTAATTTCATTCTCATCTTCCTTTGAATGTTAGGAATATTTTACTACATTTGTAAGCATTAATTCACATTAAACACTAACCATGAAAAATATGATGGACTTATACATGGATTTTTCCATTGATCGTTATAGTTTGACTGGGAACAGTGCAACACATATCATTCTTATTTCTAAACCATTTTCTAGGAAACTATATTAGAGAAATATACATCAATAGCTTGACAATCTTTCTTGGTTTTAAAGTGTTACAAGCTATATCACAATTTTTGTGCTTCGGTCTTTGCATGATCAATCTCAATACACCATTTTCATTCATAGAGGAGCTGCTTTAATGATTCAAGCTTCCAATATGGGGGATGCAGATGCACAATATGAACTTGGCTGTCATCTACGAGTTTGAAGTCTGACTCTTTTGAAATATTGAATTTGCATTCTTTTATTGAAGACATCAGGGTCTATTATTTCAAGTAATTTATTCAATGACCATTTTAGACGCAGTTTTAGTTGGAACGACGGGGACTATATTGGCAAGCCAAATTAGATAAATGTAGGGGTCTATGGAGTCCACTTCTAGGAGCTTGTCAAGTTTAGCATTTGAGCTCGAGCTCATGGCACATGCACCTTTGAACTTGTTTGACCAGCTTGGCCATGGGGAGTATTACCAATTCATGCTCCGCCACGGAAGTTTCCAGTCAAGACATTTCTTTGTAGGTCCAGGCAAAGCAATCTTTATACTTCAATATGAGTTGTTTGTATGCTTGCCGTTCTTCCTCATTAAGGAGGGCACTAATGAAAATTGGTCGGCTCGTCCACGTCCCTGAGATTGAGTTCGACTAATTCATCCACAGTAGCCTACCCGCCATCTTCAATATCTCGTAGAGTTGGCTGTAGATTGAAGAAATTCTCGTCGTCGTCAGACCCGGTGATGTGAACATCATAATAGTCCAAGTTGTTAACCATGGACATGGAAAGCTGCTCGTCTTGGTTTTCGAGTGCCATTTCTCTCTGTTGTTCATTTGTGGGGTCACTGGCTTCCTCGTCAGAGTCTGACTTACTAGAGGAGAGAGACAACCCTACGGTGTTGCCAAAATAGTAGGCTTTAAAGTCCACTTCTCGGTCATGGACGAACCCTCTTGCGTCTCTTTTAGAGAAGGGAAGCTTTCCCCAGAGCGCTTCCTTTGCCACGAAGTCAGGCACTGCAGATGCGGCTAAAGCAAGAATTTGTTTAGACAAAGATTTTGGTCGATCTCATTGGTGGGGTTGCGAGGGAGACACTTGATGATTCTTAGTTTGGATGACTCATGACTGCATTAAAGTTTCAACTTTGTCCTTGAAGACATAGTAGTCTTCTGTGGCGTGGCCCGACATTTGGTGATACCGGCATAAAATAGTCCTTTGGACTTTGCCATCCTTGGTCGACTTCCGAGGCTCTGGCAAGATTATGAGCTCCCACGCCAAGCAAAATTCAAACAATAGCCTGGTATGTTCTTTGATGAAGGAATATGGTGTCTCCATTTCCTGTGCTAGCGTTATGACTAGAGATTTACCCTTGGCCTCTTTACAGACCTTGTTCGGGCCAACTCCTCTCTGGAAACGTATAGCCCTAGGGGAGAAGTTCATGTCACTTGTCCTTTTCTTGATGACATGACAGACTTTAGTGGGCCTAGCTTCACCGGCTGGCGCTTCGGCCATAATTGTTGAAGGATTGACATTTGTTAGAGATCTCGAGTTGGTTTGGTAGTTCGATGAAGATGCAAGATGTCCAAGCAGGACATCCCGCTCTCGCAATAACTCTTGTACAAGGGATTTCAGTGCTTGGTTCTCCCGCTTTAAACCCTCCAAAGTGGTGGTTGGTTCTTCCTGTTCATTTGTAGGGCCACTAGTGATAATAGGCATGGGGTCATCTGTCTCCCCAAGGTTGAGCCCAACTAATTTGTTTACAACTGCTCACCCGACATCTTCAAGTTCTCGCGAGGCTGACTGTAGCATAATGAAATCCTCTTCATTGTCAGAGTTGGCAACGCGAACATCATATTGCTCCAAGCTGTTGCTGATAGACGGCTGAACTTGATCATTGTGGCTTTCAGATGTCAATTTCTCTTGAGATTGACTTGCGGAGGGTTGGCCTTCTCACCATGATTTGAACTACTGGCGAAGGGTGACAACCCTATGGTGTTGACAACACAGTAGACTTTAAAATCTACCTTTGGGTCGTAACCAAGCCCTCTTTTATCTTTCTTGGAAAAGAGGGACGGCCCCCTGGCTTATAAGGGGTACCACAATTGCCGAAAATAGTTGCGTCAGGAAGTTTCTTATCTTTCGGGGATGTTTTGCTTCCGGCACATTTGTTTAATATATTGAGGAATGCCATCTATTTCTTGGACAAGTTCGGAGGCATTCTTAGGCACCTCGCTCCAGCCGAAGTCATCGTCGGGAGGGCCTTGAGGTACTAAGTCTCCATTGTAGAAAATGATGGGCTTAACAACCTTATTGCTCTTCTTTTTCCATTTTATTTGATATGTGACGATAAAATCTCTTTAATTGCTCAACTTTGTGCTCTTCCCTTTGGAATGGGAGCTGCATGCATGTAGAAGGTAGGGAGATATTTTTGTCAATTGCCCGACTGATGAACTTGGCTTCAAATTAATCTCCCACCTTTCTAGCCGAGCTGGCTTGTATATTCAACCAATGTAGCTTGGCGAGATCCTCGTTTACTATGAAGAGCTCGTCTGATGGGAGGCTCAACAGTGGGTTCCCCGAAATATAAAAGAGCGTCTGTTAGGTTGCATTGATTTGGACAAAACAGAGCTCGATCAACAACGACCAATGTTCTCCACCTATCGCGTACTTGATGCATTGGCGAAGGGTTGATGCAACCAGGGTCTCCCGAGCAAGGCTTTATATGACGTGTTAGTGTCGATAATGTCAAATGTGACCTTAGTGACCAAATTGTCCATAGTGAATTCCACTTCTACTTTGCCCAATGTGTCTTTTGAATTCTGGTTGAATCTCGAGATTTTAACGTCGTTAGCACTTTGCAAATAAGACACGAGAAACAAAGACTTGAAAGTTTTAAGGGACATCATATTAACAGACGCCCCAAGATCTACTAGAATCTGGTTCAATTCGTGGCTGTTGATCTTCCCCAGTATGTATAGAGGACGATTATGACAAAGGGAAGACAACAACACGTCTTTAACCATAAAGGTGACAGTTGCTGCAAGAGCCTCCTCATATGCCTCAACCTAAAGTTCAACCACTTGAGCTTCATAAACTTTAGACTCTTGGAGTATTTTTACGAGGGCTTCTCTCAGTTCTTTACTCCAAGCAAGGGCTTCTCAAATAGTAACATTGATTGGAAACCACTTCATATGCTGGATGATCTTGCGATCGACCCACGCATAAACTTGATCCAGCGAAGAGATCATCTCCGAGAGAGACTTAATTTGATGGTCGGGCTTCTTGCTTGGCTCCGCTTTCCTTTGATAACTTGGTTCTTCTTGAAATAATAGAGTCAAAGAATCTTCCTCTGGAGGAGGTAATTCTCTGGCCGGGAAAGGATCCGAACCAAAGTGGAAGGTTGATTCTTTGATTCTCTGGCCGGGAAAGGACCCGAGCCAAAGTGAAAGGTTGATTCTCTGATTCTCTAACTGGAGAAGGATCCGAACCAGAGTGGAAGGTTGATTCTTTGATTCTCTAGCCGGGAAAGGATCCGAACCAAAGTGGAAAGTTGATTCTTTGATTCTCTGGCCGGGAAAGGACCCGGGCCAAAGTGAAATGGTTTCTTCTTTAATTCTCTGGCCGGGAGAAGGATTCGAAGCAAAGTGGAAGGGTTTTTTCTTTTGTTGGGTGGCCAAAGGCCAAAGGTGGAATTACTTGTTGGTTCGACATCTGTCGACTCGAATGCCGATGGTTGAGAGACTGTCGCCCCAGGGGCAAATGATTGAAAAGTTGTCAGCTCAGTGGCCGATGATTGAAAGCTGTCGGCTTAGGAGTCGATGATTGAAAAGCTATCGGCTCAAGGGCCAATGATTGAAAGCTGTTGGCTGAGAGGCCAATGATGGGGAAGTTGTCAGCTCAAGGGCCGATGATTGAAAAGCTGTTGGCTGAGGGGCCAGTGATTGAATAGCTGTCGGCTTAGGGGCCGATGATTAAAAAGTTGTCTGCCTAGAAGCCGATAGTGGGGAAGTTGTTAGCCTAGAAGTCGATAATGGGGTAGCTGTCGACTCAGGAGCCGATAACCAGGAAGCTGTCGGCTTAAATACCGATGGTTGAGAAGCTATCGGCTTAGTAACCAATGGTCAGACATCTTGTCGATTTAACGTCCCGATGGCTGAATGTTTCTTGGCTGAAGCTCCGATGGCTGGACATCTTGTCAGTTTAACACCCCGTTGGCAGAATATTTGTTGGCTTGAAGCCCCGATGGCTGAATGTTTATTGGCTTGAAGCCCCGATGGCTGAACATCTGTTGGCTTGAAGCCCCGATGGCTGAATATCTATTGGCTTGAAGTCTAGATGGCTAAACATCTGTCGGTTGAAGCCCCGATGGCTAAAGATCTTGTCGGTTTAATGCCCCATCTGTGGAATATCTGTCAGCTTGAAGCCCCAATGGCTGAAGATCTTGTCGGTTTAACACCCCGTTGGCAAAATATCTGTCAGATTAATGCCCCGATGGCGAAATATTTCTCGGATTGAAGCCTCGATGGCCAGACATCTTGTTGGTTTAACGCCCCGTTGGCAGAATATTTGTTGGCTTGAAGCCCCAATGGCTGAACATCTATCGGTTGAAGCCCAGATGGCTAAAGATCTTGCCGGTTTAACGCCCCATCGATGGAATATATGTCGGCTTGAAGCCCCGATGGCTGGAGATCTTATCGGTTTAATGCCCCGTTGGTGGAATATCTGTCGGATTAACACCCCGATGGTGAAATGTTTCTTGACTTGAAGTCCCAATAGCTAGACATCTTGTAGGTTTAACGCCCCATTGGCGAGAGATCTGTCGGCTTGAAGCCCCGATGGCTGAAATGTTTATCGACTTGAAGTCCCGATGGTTGAACCGTCGGCTCGGACAAAAGGCTGTGATGCCGACCATGTGAGAGGTTCGTTGGGCGGATGGCTGAAGGCCGAAGGTAAAAGACCGCATCTGCCTCAAGATCTTCTTTCCTTTCTTCTCTTCTTCCTTTGTGTGAATAGCTGGGTGCGAAGACCATGTCTGCCTCATGACTTTTCTTTCTTTTCTCCTCTTCCTTTTTCTGTGTGGAGGGGCGGGAGCAAAGACCCCGTCTGCCCCATGGCTATTCTTTTGGTTTTGCTCTTCTTTTCACATTAATGCTCCTGGACTGGGGTGCATTTCTCTTAATGTGCCCCCAAATTGGGGTGTAACTTTTCTTCATCTGCCCCTCTATAGGTCGGGAGGGTATGCCTCTTTGCTTCTATGCCCTCAGGCAGGGTGAATTCTTCATGCCTTCTGTGTCCCCGTGGCAGGGTATGTTTCTTCTTCGAATGCCCCTAAGTCGGGGTGTAATCTTTTGTGGCTTCTATGTCCCCGGGTGGGGTATGTTTCTTCTTCAAAAGCCCCTAAGTCGGGGTGTATTCTTTTTGCTTCTTATACCTCTAGGCCGGGGTGAATTCTTCTGCTTCATGTGCCCCAGAGCAGGATGTAGCTTCTTACCTCTTATCCCCCCCCATGACGGTGTGTGTTTCTTTCTCTACGTACCCCCATGCCGGGGGGTAGCTCTCTTTCACATACCCCAGGCTGGGGATGTATTCTACTTCTAATGCCCCCAAGGTAGGGTGTACTGCTGCTTCTGATGTCCCACCAAGGCGGGGTGTGTTTCTTTCTTCTTATGCCCCAGTTGGGGTAGATTCTTCCTCAAATACCCCTGAGCCGGGGTGTGTTTTTTTGTCTCATATGCCCCCAGGGTCGACGTGTGTTTTACTTCTTGTGCACCCCAGGCAGAGTGTGTTTCTTTCTACGTAAGCCCCCAGTCTGGGGTGTGTTTCTTCATTTGTGTGCCCCCAGGCCAGGGTGAGTTCTTCGGCTTCTCGTGCCCCTTAGGGTGGGGTGCGTTCCTCTTCATATGCCCCCAGCGCGGGGTGTATCTTTTGCTTCTTATGCCCCCAGAGCGGGGTAGATTCTACTTCTTCCACCCCTCCAGGCAGGGCGATCTCTCATCGTATGCCCCCAGAGTGGGGCAAAATCTTTGCTTCCTACTCCCCCATGGCGGGGTGTATTGATGCTTCTGATGCCCCCAAGGCGGGGTGTAATTCTTGCGTCTTGTGCCCCCAGGCCGGGGTGGGTTCTGCCTCTTCTACCCCCTCACGGTGGGGCGTGCTTGCTTCTTATGCCCTCAACGGCGAGGTAGACTCTTTTCTTCTTATGCCCCTATAGCGGGGCTTGTTTCTTCATTGGCCCCCGGAGCGGGATATATTTCTCTTCATGTGCCCCCGGCACGGGGTGGGTTCTGCCTCTTCTACCCCCCCAAGGTAAGGCGTATCTCTCTTCATATGCCTCCCCGGAGCGGGGTGTAGTTTATTTCTCTGTATGCCCCCGGGCTGGGGTGTATTGGTTTCGGAGTCGGCCGAAACCGAGTCCAAAATCGAAACCGAAACCGCCAACCTTACTCCCATGGCTCTGTCGCCTTTGAGAACTAGCAATGGCCGCTCTGCATCTCTGTCCACAGTCGTCCACCGCCATCGTCTCTGACCACGACCTCCTTCCCCCTTCCTGGACACAGCCGCCAATGCTCCTCCTTTCTCATTGCGAACCTCCTACCCCTCTTCTTCTTCCTCTCTCCCTCTCTCCTTCCCTCTTTCCCAGCATACAAACACAAGCAGGTCCCCCACCTTTTCCCCTCTTCCACCTTCGTAAACCATCGTCCTCCTCGTACTTTTCTTCATTCTATCTTCTGCAAGCGCAGCACCCATCACGGCACCCCCCTGGCGTCACCCCTTTCGAGTGGTTTCCCAGCGAAGAAGTCGGCGGGATTAGCATCGCGGATAGGGCCCCCGTTGGCCCCTCCTGATTGACGCCTTGCCCTGCACCGGCTCTAGCTCTACGCGGCCGGTCGGCCGGCCACCTCTAGTAGGGCCACCGGTGACCCCAATTGCTCCTGCAAATCTTGTGCGCCGATGGCACTGCTCACCCTACGCAGCGTAGCCCCGTCGGTCCAGACCCTTCCTGTTGAGCACAGGCAACACTTGTGTTCTGTCTGCTACTGGGTCCTGGACGGATGAAGCACCCGTGACCCTGTCACCAGCCAGCGTTTGCCCCGTTGTAGGCCTGTGCAGCCAACACCACTCTAGAGGGCTAGTTCGGCCTATGGTGGATCACCCCAACCTGTCCCCTTCTGTAACCCCAACGTCAAAAGGAATACGTCAGCTCGCAGAAAAGAGGTCCAATCCGGTTCGATAGTTATTTGGGTACGGTCCCATCATGACCGATTATTCCTCTTTATATGAGAGGTTCAAGTCTATAGAGAGGCGACTTCATGCTATGGATAGGTGACTATCCTATTTTGCCAAACCAACAGTTCAAGAAGTGGTGTATGAGCCAGTGAGTATGAAGAATTGGAGTGGCAAGTGATCTATGAGGCCGACTCTGCATTGGCTGAGGAATATGAAGAACAAATGCCAGAATGGTCTATGTTGCATGATGTTTAGGATCATGATTTGGTTGTTACTTCCGGGTTAGATTTGATTGACGACACAATGTTCGAGGAAGCTCTGTCAGTTGATCTGTCTGACGTTATGTTAAATCGAGAGCTATCTCACACTGATTTGATGCGGCAAGACTTTTTCGATTCATATGAGAAGCAGAGGATCAAGATCCCGAGTATGACTATTAGCTTCGAGTTTGCACCTTATGCTCTAGCGATCGTCTTCGTCATATTGCAACATTTCAAAATTTGAGGGCGAATTGATGGGGACATCTCCCGTTATTCCCTTTGGCTTGGGACCCCAATGCTTGTCGATGATGCGTAGTCTTGTTCGCCATCATATTTCAAGTCATGTTGTGTATTTTATACTTTTTTGAGAGTCATAATCATGTAATTTTCCTTTTATTTGAGTCGTGTATCTAGGTTAGTGAGTCATTTTCATTTGTTTTGTGTCAATTGGGCCTTTAGTCTTTCCATTGGGCCCATAGTTGCCCCCTTGGATAGCAAGGGGCATTTGATAATTTGTCAAGGGCAATTTTGCCATGTAAAATGTTGGGCTGCTATAAATAGGACCCAATCCCCCCCCATGGAGAGGTTAATGAAGAAGAATATTTGAGATCTTTGAATTCCGTCCTTGCGTGCTTTGGTGAGAGGCCTAGCATGGGGTGAGAGACCCATTGGAGTGAGAGACTCCCATATCACCATATCCCCCCTCCCTCTCTCTCTATCTCAAAAACCTGCGCCCGCCATCCTCTCTCCTCCCCTCCACCTTACCCTCCACTTCATAGCCACATCATCCCTCTAGTGCTACCTTACCGCCACCTCATCAAGAGCCTTCACTTTTCCATACAACCATTAATCTCCCATAATAACTCCCACAGCCCCCAAGGGATCCTCCCCTCTCCCAACACACCTCTTCCACTTCCCAAGCCAACCCTCCACATCCCCAAGGCACCCCTCCACTTTCCCAAGCCAACCCTTGACTCTCCCAAGGCCCCATCAAGAGGAGACTCTTCCCCTCCCTACCACATCCCCTCCACCTAGGCCGCCCCCACCCTCACAACTTCCCCATCCCTCACCTGGTCGCAACCCACCTCCCATTTCCCTCCCTTGGACAGTTGCAACCCCACTCCCCTTGCCTCCCCAGAACAGAACACAACTCCCCCTCTCCTTCCCCCACTCCTCTCCCCACTATAGCTTCACCCTCTCCTCTCATCCACCCCCCCTCTGCACCCAGCAGTCACACTTCCCATCCACCCTTAACTGCATCAGCTCGCTAGAGGCCTGCCCCTGCCGCACCTTGGGAGGCGGTAGGCGAGACCTCTCTTCACCGGCTCTTGGAGATCTGGACGGCAAGTAGCCGGCGTGAAGTTCTTCCCCAGACGACTCCGGGCCTTCTCAGCAGCAACTCTGACCCGTAGCAACATCTTCGCCACCTGCCCCGACCTCCTGCGAGCAACAGGGAACCGGCGTCACCGCAGCCACTCCGGCGACACCTGCAGCATCGACTAGTGGATCCGGTTCAGCCACCTTCATCAGCGACCTGCCTCATCTCCCTCGTCCTCCGGCCTGCGGGAGCCCACTATTCTCTGGCTACAACTGCTGGTGATCGTGCCCAGAGCACAGCTTCGTCGCCACTCCCTCCGTCAATCGGTCTGTCATATCCTGAGTGTAGCCCGGCAGTGAGCGCAGCACCCTGGCACAGGCAACCCGGATCTTCGGGGGCCATCACCCCAGGTTAGCATTGATCGCAGACACCCTGGGAATACCCTTCAACAGCTCGAGATCCCGTCGGCATCAACGCTCTTCCCTCCTCCTCGCTCTTCGTCACCGACAACCAGCAAGTTCGGATCAGGCCGATCTGCTCCCCCCTCCCTGCGCAGGCCTACAACAGCGACCAACAGCCATTCTCGATCGACTCTAGCACCGCACGACGTTCGACAGGGGACCCTGTCCATTCCTCAGACTACCCCCACCCCGCCAACCACTTCTACGACGGTCCGAGGGTCGACAACAACTTTAACAAACGTCGGCGTGGGGGGTTGGTTCTGGCCGACCAGAACTATCCCGCCCCGACTTTTCCCCCTCTCCTCGCCTGGCCGGCTGACCGCCCCTCCCTGCGTGGAGGTATACTTTGGTTGTAACTACTTTTTTTCCCACCCCTGAGCCAACCCTCCTACGCGCGATGTAGTTTTGTAACCGCATACCGCAGGTGAAGCTTCATCGGCGCAGCGTGCGGGGTCGACCCGTGCTTCCTCTCTTGCCCTCGTCTCCGGCCGGGGTCGGTTAACTCGAACCGATCAGGTGAGCGCTGACCCCCGTCTCCTACGTTTCTGTTCATTTAGTATCTCTCATTGCTCCGACGGTGAGGAACGTGAGTGCCCGGCCCCGTGATTCCACAATTTGCAAGTGGCCACCGCAGATTGAGAGCGTCTGTGATTTCTGTGCCCTCTAAGGCACGTGGTCCGCCCCGCTGTGGCGGGTGCTCCGAGTCTAAGGAGGGTCAACCTAAGGCCTTATTGGCTCCCTGACTAATAGAGGGCCCGGTCCTCAGGCCCAACCAACCATCCCTTTGTCACCCTTGGAAGGGTCGCCGCGAATTCTATCCACCGAATTGAGTGTGCGCAATTGCTAGTGTGTTTGCGAAACTAGGTCTGAGGATCGTTCGGTCTGTCCCATTGCATTCCTAGGGGATGTCACATCACGATTTTTTTCAAAATGAGGGAGATTGATGCGAAGCGAGACTTGTAACGGAAGTAGAGCGTGACTCTTGACTTTGAACAAAGGATTTGATTGGCGTTTCGCACAGTGACATTATTTACACGAATGATGATTGGGCCGGAGTTGGCATCCAAACAACTGAGCACTTCGTTACCAGAGGTTGAGTCGATTAGCTAGTTGATGCTCGGCATTGGCTAACAGTCCTTTGGGGTGGCCTTGTTGAGGTCGATGAAGTCCACGCACATCTGCCATTTGCTAGAAGCTTTGGGTACTGGGATGACATTAGCGAGCCACATCAGGTAAAGGACTGGTCAAAATATGCCGATTTTCTTTTTCTTAATAATCTGCTCTTTGATAATCGTCTGCTTCTCTGGGGCGTGCTTTCTTTGGCATTACTGGATGGGCTTCATCGATGGGTCAAGGTTGAGCTTGTGTACCACCATCTCCCCAGGAATCCCGGGAAGATGCTCATCAGACCACGCAAAGACTTTTATGTACTCTAAAAGAAACTCTTTATATTGCTCTCATACATTAGGTGGTAAATCAGCTCTGATTTTGACTTCGAGAGCTAGGTCACCTTTGAGGATGACGGACAGTAATTCTCCACCAGGCCCTGATGCCGTTAGTTCATCCTCGGCTCCCCCAACCTCTATCTTTTTCCCTTCTGGCTTTATGGCCTCGACCGAGATTGCGTAGCACCTTCTAGCTATTGCCTAGTTACCCCGGACTTCCCCGATGCCGTATTTAGTTAGAAATTTCAATTTTTGGTGACAGGTGGAGGGCACGGCCTTCGTTTGGTTGAGGATACCTTGGCCGAAGATGACGTTATAGGCCGACATCCCCTTGATCACTATGAAGTTTACCATAATCGTGATGATCTTAGGAGGGGTACCGAGAGTGACTGGCAAGCTTAGGGCTCCCTCGGGTTAGGTTGCCTTGCCATTGAACCAGCAGAGGGGGGTTTGAATCGGGTGGAGCTTGGATGGGTTTTCACCCATTTAAGAAAACACTCGTACAAGAGTACATCAGGGGCACTACCATTGTCAACTAGTATCCTATCTATGTTACAATGGTTTATTGTGGCCGATATTACAAGAGCGTCATCATGTGGGGAGATTTTCCCTTCCAGGTCTTGGTCAGAGAACACCAAGGCTTGCTGCTCGGTCGCCGATGGAGCTTTGGGGGGCTCGGAGGCGTTACTCGCCCGTTTAGCATGACGCTTCCTTCCTCGACTGCTATCCCCTCCTGATGCCGTGCTGCCAGAGATGACGTTGATGTGGACTCCTTGGGGCTGATTGTCAATTTCTTCTGGAGGGATGTCATGATCCTCCCTCTGCTCGGACACGTATTGAGATAGGTGCTCCTGGTGGATGAGACGCTCGATCTCATCCTTGAGCGGATGACAGTCCCCAGTATGGTGTCCATGGTCATTATGGAACTGGCAGTGCTTCTATCGGCTGCGGTGCTTTGGGTTAGACTTCATAGGCTTGGGTTGGCGGAGAAGGCCTGAGCTTTTGATGTCTTCATATATTTCATAGACGGGGGTGGACAGGGGCGTGTACCACTTGTATTTTCGATGGGGCTCCCTGTGGTCTCCGTCTTGATTCCCCCTCTTCGCCTGGCCTGAGCCTTGCTCAGATGATCACTTCCTATCTCCCTCTCGACCCGAGCTTGTCGTGACGCGGCAGGCACTGAGGACTTCTTCGCACTCAACATGGCACAGGGCTAGGGTCACCAGATCGGCTAGAGAGGTGGGCGGATAGAGGACCAGCTCTCGCCGGAGGTTCTCATCACGGGTGCCTCCGGTCAACACGGTGAAGGCCGAGGCAACATCTAGGTGAGGGATACATAGGGCTTTCGATTTAAATCGATTGATATAAGCCCATAGCTTCTCCTCCTGTGCCTGTTTTAGTGCCAGCATCCTCGCAACTAACCAGGGAGGGCCGCTATCAGCAAAGCTCTCCTTGAGGATCCGCCTGAATTGTCGGAAGTCATGGATGCTGCCAGGGATGAGTGCTCAGAACCAGGCTTGAGTGCCTTGGACCAAGGTGGTCACGAATGCTTGGCACTTGATGGCGTCCAAAGCCCCATGGAGAGTCATCAGGGCGTTGAAGCTGTCGTAGTGGTCGGCCGGGTCTCCATGGCCGTCGTATGACTTGAAGGTCAGTAGCGAGACTCTGGGGGAGATCTCGACCTTTAAGACTTGGTCAGAGAATGGGGATTGCTCCTCATCCTCCTTGATGGACGTCTTCTGCAGGCACGAAGGGCACGCTCCTACTCTGCGAAATGTCACTCAAAGTCCCTTAGTTGTAGGGACAACTCCAGTTGACGCTGAGCCGAGGGGTTATGTGGGTGCCCTTGCAGGCTGCCTCGTCGTCCCTCAGGGGTGTCGATCTCTGGGGGCTACTGGTGTGCCCCGGACCTTTCTCTCCTCGGAGTGGTTCTGGAGGAGGGGCTTGTGAAGGTCCTCCTGACCTATTACGCACAAGCCATCTTCCCTGGAGGGTGAAGCGACCTCCAGTAGATTTTTGGGAAACTCCAAGAGAGCAGCCACCTTTTTTGCACTTTAAAGAAAATCCCTCTGATTTCCTTTTCAAGATCGGCGAGGACAGACCTACCTTCTAAACTGGCTCCTTCTCCCGAGCTTCAGTTAACGTTTCCACTATCCCCATCATCTCTTTGACTTGCTCCCTTCCCAGCTTTTCCACCTCCTTGAGGTCGTCTCTATCTTGCAGTATCTCCCTATCTAGTGCCCCTTCTCTACGGTTGGGGATCTCCCAGACCTCATCTTCCGAGAGGAAGTTGCTCTCCTAGGTCCCCATTGAGGGGAGTAGCAGTGACCTGTCGAGTGTGCCGCCATCATCCGAGGCCAGAGAGGCCATGACCTGCCTCCCCTCTTGTCTCTCATGTAGAAGGTAGCCTTGGTTGCCTGGTCGGTCGATCGCTCCCCGGGTACTCACTGGAGAGGAAGGGTCGGCCCTGGTCCAACAGTCTCCATCTACTTGTCTCGGAGAGGCCATCCCCCACCACTGCTGCAAGCCAACTTGATAGCTAGGCCAGAAGAACCGGTGCTCTACCAACTCGATGGTCTTGTTCCAACTGAAGTGACTGGCTAGACCTCCTGCAATGTACCTCCAAACTAGAAAGTTGTGGACTAAAGTCTGTGGAGCACACAACCTGTCCCCACAAAAAAGGTAACCCGTTTGAAGAATGTACTCACTGTACTTCCTAGAGGGTCCCAACTGAAGTGCAGTGTGGATCAGACCAAAATTGGGCCATCAAATTACTAGGCAGCCGAAATCAAGTGCACATCTTCACCCTTATATTACCTTGAGTTCATGGGGAAATCTGAATTTGGAGGAATGCTTTGGTCATACCAAAATTTCTTGCGAACCTATGTGGGTAATAGGGCTCAAAAATGGCCATGTTGCCCTGGCGAAATACCAATACACTAGGCCGAGTGCATTATACTCACTCAATGTAAGCATATGGCGAGAGCTCTACTTGGGCGAACACCTGGTTGACAACAAGGTCCCCCTCTTGTACAAGGAAATGTCGGAAGAGATAGTGACAGTGATCAAACCCCAACTCTGCGTTGTCCTTTGCCAGCAAGAAAGATAAGGCCTGACGAACGCCAACTAATTGCCTGAACATGTCTTGGTCAGCAAGGCCACAGAAGGCGAATATCAACGGGGCCGTGGGATTAACCACTTCTGATCTGCATGAGAACTCCGGGAACAGTAGTCTAGCTTAAGCACTCAGATAATGAGAAGGCATCAAATATTCTTGTCTCGGAGTGAGGAGCATGTGGCCAAAGCTCCAAGAGAATTGGCTAAGGCGGCAGGAGCGAGTGCGACTCTCTGACCATAGGCCGTTAAACAAGCAGGGTAGATTACTTCTGCTCGAAGAACCCCCTCTTCACTATGAGGGATAACAAAAGCGGCTAGCCTCTAAGCAAGGTAGGCGGCTAAGTAGGTGAAGGGCAGGAGTTCACGAGAATTCTAGCCCTTTAGGGCAGCATATACATGACGGGGGTGTTGTCGGAAGTTGATATTCACCACAGTACATTGACTCTAGGGTTTGCTCGACTTAGCGAACTCATTGTAATAGCAGAAAGGCCCGTTGTAGATGTGGCGGGCCCAAGCCTTTAAAGTCACCCTGGTGGTGTGAGCAGAGTCTTTCTTGCTCGCTCGGGTCAGGTCCCTCCAAGTTTTCATAAAAAATATATGACAATAGGCTAGATGATGTCTGTCGTCACCATAACTGTGACTACGATGTAGGTCGCCCAAACACACTTCTTCATAGGCACGACCACAAATCGATAGACCGAAAACTCTGCAGGAGGCCTACAAGTCTAAAGTTGTTTCGCCTTGAGCGGTGGCGAATGTGTTCTAGCGAGGATTGAATTGCTCTACCAAGCCTTGCAGGAGGTCTATATTCTCGGGATATTGATACAAAGCTACTGTCACAGAATGTCGAATCCCTGCCAAATCAAGAATGTCACTATAGAAGTGAATGACGCCACTTAGGCTTTCAGTGGCTCCTTGACGGTAGCTATGTGAGGGGATCGTAGACCACATTCCATATCAACTAGGGGCTTTAAACCCCAAAATCCGATCCAACAAGCATTCTTGAGCATAGCCATCCTTGACAAATTGTGTTCCGAAAGGCACCAATATCATCCTATCAACTGTAAGATTAATATGCCTGTGTTGACCATACATATTCCAAACGACTGGCTGTAAAGGCGCTGTGCGAATCTGAAAATTCTCAAAGTTACTGTAAAAGCCCAAAGTCTTCTGATGCGGAAATTGTGACTATCATGTGAAGTCTTCCAGATAACTCGGGTAGGATAGGACACTTGTCCCCTACATACTGTCCTGTTCTAGCAAAATAGCTCCCTCGAGGCGACATCGCTCAACTAAAAGGTCCGGGTCGTCAACTTCCATATCGGAAGGAATATAGTTATGAATAAACCCCTGGAGGAAGCGGTTGAGTGGGTAATGTGAAGGGTATCCCCTGGAGCGGTCATATCTGTAAATGCCATGCTCTTTGGAAATCCTTGCCAGGTTGATGGTGCCTTCTGAAGAGTTTGCTTCACCTGTTAGTCCATTTGCGACCCATGAAAAGCCACGATCTATTGAGTCAAAAATCTCGACAGTTATCGTAGGCATACCCCGTGGTGGCATCGGTTTGTCAGTCTGCTGAACATAGCGCTCTTCTGAGCCTTGGGCCAGTTCTTATAGGTCTCCTCTTCTGCTGCAGAATACATCCAGCAACTCTCCCCCGTAGCCCAGAATAGGCTAAGGGAAGGGGGTTTTATCCCCATGGGTTAGGGGGGACAAGGAGACATCCCCCTATCCTGCCAGCCTAACCCACGTATGTGGGTGCGATGCCAGGTTGGAGCTACCTAATCAGGGGATTAGTCCTAATTAATTAGGATTAGTCCTAATTAAGGAGGATTAGCCTTAAGTAATCAGGATTCTAATCAGGATTAGTCCTAATTAAGGAGGATTAGCCTTAAGTAATCAGGATTAGTCCTAAATAATATCTAATTAACTTAAGTGCCGAGTACCCTTATCGCCCAGCAAGTATTCTCCGAGCGCCCGTTGGTCAAGGCGAGAACCTCCTCGGAAGGTAATCCGTCTCTCCAGGCTTACTCTGTCATCTCTCAACTCTCTCTCTCTCTCTCTCCCTATTTCCTGCTTCTCCGTCTCCCAAGTGCTGACTTAAACATCAGAGAGTTATCCCTTAGAGTAACACCCGAGACTCCTTCTGTCGCCATTCGTTTCTGGTGTTTATAGGCTTCAACGATTGTCGGATGATCTTCTCTAATAAAAAAATAGAAAAGTGTGATACGAAGATCAGAGACCAAGTTTTTGTCTCTACAGCTCCAATCCCTTCTTTAAGAACTTGATATCTCCTCTCCGACATCCATCTTGTGGTGCGACAATATTAGGGTTACCTATCTTGCCGTGGATCCAATTTTCCATGTCTGCGCAAGATCTCCGGAGATTGACTTTCACTTTGTATAGGAGCGCATCTCCGCTAAACAGCTCATCGTGCAGATGTGCTCACCAAAGCACTTTCCCACCAGCGCTCCCAGGTATGCGTGACAAGCTCAATGTCATTGTCCCGTCACTGTGCTTGAGGGGGCGTGTAAGGGAAGTATGCTCGCCGACACCAACTTCCCTTGTAAAGGAAGTGGGCTCGCCAACACCACCTTCCCTAGCTGAACAGAGATTGACTACCGCCAATCCTGTGCGGATTTATGAGCTCGAGAGTCTCAATATTGAACAGAAAGGAATGCTAAATAGGGTAGTAGCATGCTTGGAAAAGATTTGTAATTGGGAAAGAATTTTATAGCCATTCATACCTCATATGGATCCCTGTAAATCTCTGTACAGTTTTTATAAATAGAACACGCTTCTAGGGGGCCTCGCATAGTCGAGATAGCCCGGACATTTCTCTTCACCTCTTCCTATGTTCATCTCCAAGCAATCTCCCTGCACTCTCAGCACCCTCTATTTTATCAGACGACCCGTCCGAGTTCATCAGGTTAACGAAAGCCTCGAGGTTGCGGGCCGACGAGCCGCCATCTCTCAGGGTACCTCGGCAGGCCTCCCCCAGCTCCGTGGCCCTCGCCCTGACCTCCCTGCCGACCAGTCCGTCTGTGTTCATCAGCATCCTCGCCGACTCGGCGATCTCCTCTCTCCCCACCAGGCCCTCCTGCCCTCCCGTCTGGCTCCTCCTCAGCCTCAGCCCCACCCTCCACTCGTCGACGACCAGGTTGCTGTTGCAGAACTGGTCCAACCCCAGCGGGAAGGCCAGCATGGGGACGCCGGCGCACAGTGCCTCCACCGTCGAGTTCCAGCCGCAGTGCGTTAGGAAGCCCCCCGTGGCCGGGTGGCGCAGCACCCGCGGCTGGTCGCACCAGGGCACCACCAGCCCCTCGGCGCCGTCAAGGAGGTGGATTCCGTCGGCGCTCTCCCCGCGAGCCGCCCATAGGTACCGTACCCCACTCGCCCGTAGCCCCATCCCGATCTCGTCCATCTGCGCCCGCGGCACCCGCATGAAGCTGCCCAGCGAGACGTACAGCACGGAGCACTTTGGCCGGGTGTCCAACCAGCTAAGGTAGTCGACGGCGGCACCGTCGGCTGATTTGTCTGCGGCCCTGGTCGGAGACGGTGCCGCCTGGAGGGCTCCGCCAGGGGTGGGGATGCAGGGGCCGACGGGGAGGACAGGGAAGGGGAGCTGCACCCTGAGGGAGCCGATGGTGTCCGGCTCGAGCTTCTCGGGACCGGTGAGCAGGAGGCAGGTCGCACTAGATACCCTGCTAAAGCTCTCCACGTCGATGCGGTGGGGAGCGATGGAGCCATTGACGGAGTACCCGGACCGGACCTCTGCCGCCAGCGTGGGCTTCACTCCCGGGATGCCTTGGACAGGGTCGGAGAAGAGGAGGTCGTAGTGGTACATGGCGGCGAACACCGAGGGGGCCTGCGTCCACAGGGAGTACAGGGGGAGGCCCCGCCGGCGGCCGACGTCGACCGCCCAGGGCAGGAAGGTGTCGGCCAGGATGGCGGTGGGCGAGGGGCGGAGCCCGCCCAGGAGCTCCTCGAAGGCGGCCTCCATCCTGGTGAGCACGGCATCGACGAAGGCATCGAGATCGGCCCCCCGGCGCCGCTCGGAGGGGAGCACGTTGGGGATGCTGCAAAGACGGAGGTTCGGCGGGGTTCCGGCGGGGTCGATGAGGGCGAGCCACTCGTGGGTTACGACGAAGGTGATGATGAGAAGGCCATCATGGGCGGCTGCGGCGGAGGAGAGCATCCTGCAGAGGTGCATCATGGGATTGACGTGGCCGCGGCCGGGGTAGGGAACGGCGATGAGGTGGCTGTCCATGGCGTTTGGGCGGAGGTGGGGATGCAGCTCTTGTCATCATCTGATATCTATATCTATATCTGTATAATATGTTCACGGTATGTTCTCTGGAGGAAAGGACATGCAGAGACACCACCCCGACTAGGGGTGTAAATGGATCTTTCAGATCCGAAAATCCGATCCGATCCGGATCCGAAAATTCGATCCATTGATACGTATTTGATTCCCATAATATCATTCGGGACGAATCTGTTTCGATCCGAAATCCCAAATGTCGGATCGGTCTCGGGGCGCCATAAAGCCTCTCTCCTTTCGGGGCGACCGGGGGAGCAACCCCATCTATCGACGGCCTCCCTCCTAGGGTTTGCTCGCGCCTCTCGTCTTCCGCAACGCAATGATGACCTTCCACCAGTGGTCGCCACCAGTGGCAGTGGCATCTCACAACGCTGTGGCGACCTTCCACCCGCTCATCTCCGTCCCGGTGTGGGTCGTCATCTCTCTGGTCTCGAAGGCCCTTCCCCTCTGCGCGATCTTGCAGCTCCAGTAACCACCGGAAGGGTGGGCGGGGGACCTCTTCCTCGATCTCGCGAGGCATCGGGCACGGCAAATACCAGGTACCACTTCGATCTGGAAGATCCCATTTTTCCTTTTTCTTTTTCGCAGCGTTCTTGACCGGATTTGTGGGTAGGGTTTCTCCCTCATTTTCCTGATCTCTCGGTCGACCCCAAGGGTCGACTCTTGGCCGCCTGGGGTCTGTTTAAAATGTAAATAGAACCCCCCGGTAAAAGGTCCACCCCATGGGTCGACACTTTTACCCTGGGTACTGGTTTTGTACTTAGGATAGAACCTTGTGTGAAAAAGGTCGACCCCATGGGTTGACACTTTTTCCCTGGGTACTGATTTTGTACTCGGGACAACAGGCGGTGAGAAAAAGGTTGACCTTTGTAGGTCGACACTTTCTCTAGGCGACCCGGATCGAGTTTGCCGGATTGGGTTCGATCTCGTTGGTTTGAGATCCGATTGGGGTGGTGTTTTACACCATCACCCTTAGGGTTTCTCCACTTGTGTTAGGGTTGCTTTGAGAGGGTTTTAACATGGGCCTTTATGTCTTTTGTGCTGCCCTCTTCTTGATATACAGATGCTGTGATCTCCATCGTAAGAGAGATTCCTAGGGGGCTTATTGCTGTATCTGTGCTTGCAGAGAAGAAGAAGAACGAGGGAAGAGGAGAAAGGGAGCGATCCAGTCTGGAATACCTAGAGCATCATCCGTCTTTAAGCATTCAAGCTTGTTGTGGGCGAATCTCAGAAGAAGAGCTTCGTCGTCTTCATTTCTTCCAAGATCTATCTCCCACCTCCATCAAAGTTCAAGGAATATGCGATTGGGGGTTCTCCATCCATTAAAAGGATACTTCTGCAACCTCTCCATGTCTATTTTTCCATTTGAGCAAAGGTTGTTGGTTGGAGCTTATTGTTTTATCCTTTGTTGCAAGTGAAGAAGAGCAAGGTGGAGGTGCTGCGCACCTTGATGGAGAAGGAAGATTAGGAAGACATCCTCAGCAAGGTTCTCCCTGCAGACGACGCCTTCTACGATTCTGGCCGACTTCTACTCTGTGGATAAAAGTCTCCAGCGCTACCATCCATCCTATCTATGGATCGTATTGAAGATTTGAGGGAGATTCTTTAGTCATACATTTCTATTCTCTTTATTTGATCGTAGATCATTATCCCTTGTGGTCATTGCATATCCTTTGTGGTTGTTAAACTCAGAATATTATTGTGTGTGTGGACGGAGCTGTGTCTCCGTGTGGTCTAAGTGTCTGGGGTGTGTTCCTCATCGTTGTGTGTGTGTGTGTGCTCCAGTGACAGCATGTTGGGGCTCATCCCCGTGTGGTTATTACTGCGGAAGTAGCGTGTGTGGTTGGGGTTCCTCCCCATGTTGCTACGTTTCGTAGTGTGGAGTGAAGCCTCACCCGGTTGGGTGAGGGATGGACGTAGGGAGCCCGTCGTGGTCCTGAACCACCTAAAAATCCCTGTGTCTTGTGTGATTATTGTGTGATTGTCATTTCTTCTATCTCCGTTCATAGGTCCATTATACAGGTTTTTAATGCACTACACTATCACACACTGCTACCTCTGCTATTCGTGTATGGTCTGAATTGAATCGTTATTAGCTCTGTCAAGCCATGCGGGATCGGAAAGATCGAGAGAACCTTTAGATCTCACGTCTACTTAGGCTAATCAACGTAGTTAGTTTTAATTTCATTATAATTAGTCAAGAAAGTTTTTAAAATCTGCCATCTGGACAAGGGGACAATTCAACTACCCTTCTTGTCTGCCATCTCACTGGGCCAACACTTTTTATGTTCATGTGCGTGTGCATGTGGACTATGCTTGGGTGAGCATGGTTTTTACCTTTCATGGCAGGAGAGTGATGCTTTCCCTTCAAATGCCAGCACTCTTGGACAATATGGCCATTTTTAGCATAGTGGAAGCCGCAACGAGTAGCATTTCTGTTGAAGGCCATGGGGAGTGTCGACCTATCCGAATGGAAGTGTCGACTCTTCTGATTCCCCATGCGGTTCTGTGTAGAGTTTTACTAGGCACGTCCTCTGCCAGAGTTGACTTGTCTTTTGTCCTTTATTTCATCAATAATTCTTACATCCTTCCCTGCTCTTAGTTCATCATTATTCAAGATAAGACAATCATGCACGGTGTGACCAAGCATGTCACAATAAAAATAATAAACATTCATATCATGAGAGGCATGATAGTCATCATGGCTTTTCCTATTATGCATGTCAAGACTAGCAAATTCAACTTTCTGTTTTTGCATGAGAGCCTTCCCTTTCTACTTACCAATGCGTTTTTGATTTTTCTGAGCAGCATGCAGTATTGGGAGGTGATAAGAGGTGCTAACTTCATCCTTGCCCTTGATAGACGAGATGTATGCTTTACTTTCGAAGGGTTGTTGGTTTTCAGGTTTGCAAACCCGATTTCCCTTGTGATGATTTACTCTTACTTCCAAGAGTCTGCCCATGCATTCTTTATCCTGCATACACTTAGATAGAGAGTCATTTAAATCCTTGACCTCATTCTCCAATGAGGAAATGTGCAGCTCGGATTCAGTGAGGTCTTCCTCACACATAGCCAATTGCTCATTGAGCATGGCATTAACCCCCTTGTAATTTTCAATCTCCAATTGCAGTTCATTTAGTTTTTCAGAACTGTCATTAGCAACACCCTTGCCTTTCTCATGGATGGACAATCTTTCAAGCAGTATTTCATTTTGTTCTTTTGTCATTTTTATTTCTTCAATCAACCTCTCATTAGGGATTAGCTTGTCCGACATGGTTTAATCGTTAGAGATTAATTTAGGTTGGTTTTGAAGTTGTCTTATGATCTCTTCCAACTTAGTGATTTCAACTTGAATGATTCCATTTTCATCTGTTAGGCATATAATGGTTTGCTTGTTCACATCTAAGTCAGTGGTGAGAGTGTCATTTAGCTCTTCAAAGGCTGAACAACTGTTACAGAAGGAGCGTTCATTCAGAAGGTTTGGTTGGATTTTAAGTTTTCGAACAGTCTCTTCCAACCTTATGATTTCTTCTTGAAGGATTTTGCCTTCATCTTTTAGACAAGCAATGTTTTGTTTGTGCAGATCCAAGTCAATGGTAAGAGTATTGTTGAGCTCTTCAAGATTGTAACAATTTTCACATGCACGACTCTTACCTTGACTATTTTTCAGAAGAGGCTAGCCGAAAATGGCTTCGCTCGAGCCACCAACTTAAAGCCCATGGGAATAAAGCAATACAAACAACCAGGGGGTGTTGCTATAAAGTCCATCCCCTCAGTCTTACCCTCTAATGAAGGTCCTATAAGGATGGAGACTGTCAGTCTCAGGATGCCATTCAGTTATAGAAGGGACAGGCTCTTCCACTAGCAAAGGAAGTTCCTGAAGGACTACCCGCTCAATGCTTACGTTGCATAGCCCCTGAAGCGTCTTCACGAAGACATCTTTGCTGATTTCGGGTAGCTTCGACTCAACCCTTGGTGAGCGATGCTTCACAGCCTTCTGAGCCTCTAGATAAGCCATCACCTCTGTGTTCGTGCAAGATGTCAGCTTCTTCAGATAAAGAGGCTCAATGTCTAAAGCTGGCTCTGGCTGAGAATCCAGGAATCTGTGTTCTGCGATAGCCCAGCATTCCCAGTGGAAATTTCTATAGAATCCCGTTCGTGCGTTCCACCATTTGATATATTCTTGAGTTACTCGAGGGAAACAAGTAGGAGCCGAAACTTTGAATGAAGCCTCCTCCTGGCGGTAAAAGTAATCCCACCATGCACTAGCCTCGTCATTTGCTACTCGATCGGCTCGATGCCTATTTGACAGCGTAAATTGTGTGGATGAGGGAGGCATGTGCTAATCATAATCGAAATTTTGACTAAATCGGAATGGATAATACGGCTCCAGCCATAAAATGTGGCTCTTCTGGAAGACTAAGATGCTTGGTCTGATCACCAACGCCGAATCAACCAATTTCGACACCAGAATTGGCCTCATACATTTGGCATCGAAAATGGGATGAATATACTCTTCTGTCTCAAAGAGACGGCATCCTCGCATCTTGTTCATAAGCGGTCTGGAATGGGCTACCAAGTTCCAGAAGTGTAGAACTCCAGGTGCGTTAATCAAAACCTTGCTCAGCTTTCCCCTGATGACAAAGAGCTGCTCCGCTGTCTGTGTCAGTTCAACACTAGCAAACTCTATCATCCTCAGAACAATCCACGAAGGTTGTAACCCATGAGGAGCAGCCTCTGGGAATAATGTGCAAACCCAGGCATTGAAGGAATGTAGCGGACCAACCGTCCGTAAATTCCTAGGAAGATGAAACTGGTGCAAGTCTCCTAGTATTTTTTAAATCAGGCACAATGCCATTGGGCAGAGAGAAAGCTTCGTGCCCCAAGCCATCAAGCAGGCTGGATAGATGGCCTCAGCTCTAATCACGCTCTCGTCACCTTGCGGGAGAACGAAGGAACATATCCAATAAGTCAGATATGCAGCACAATGCGTGGCTGCATCAACACCAGCAGGGTTTGGGCTTCCTTGCTACCCTTCTTTCAAAGCAGGCAAGAAAGTGGCTTGTCGTCGAACCCTCTTCTTCCGCTTCAGAGTGGTCAGTGCTACGGTGGGAAAGTCATCATACTTTCGTTCCCCACCGAAGAAATATTGAAACCTGGTGTCCATCCGCACACCCCTCTTCTACCCGGGCTTGCGTGCTTCTCTGGTATCATGCGACAAGCAACAGACTGTACGATAGGCCTTCATCAGGTAGCGGTAAGCAAAGCTCGCCAGATACTGGCCCTCGTCGTCTGTTTGGTCATATAGCCAATCTGGCCAGGAGACTTCTTCATACAGCTCACCGTCAATCGGCAGGCCGCTCAACTGTGAAAGGCTCCAAAGGTCTAAAGAAGTCTCTCCCTCTGAAGTATAGAAAGTGTTATACTCTGGGCAGAATACTTCAATCATGCCCCAGCATAAACCCTTGGAGAAAGGGTAGCAGTACCTTGATGTTTATACACTATGATATATGCCAGCCTTAACCAAGATAGGAGCATAATGTTGCAGGACGTAGTCCGTGAACTCCACTGCTCCGGGTCTGAATACATGGGCATCAGTGGCCTTCAGCTCAAAGAACCACCCTACAGAAATTTGGTGCTTGAATCGGACTGCTAAGTAGTCTAGCAGAAATGATTCTTCTCTGTACCCCCACTTCAACGGGGCCAAGAATAGACTGAATATCAACTTCTCTCGATCGACATGGGTAGCGGTGTCATTCCAGAGGAAAGGTATAAACTCAGGCACTCTGGTCAACAGTCTGCCCTCTGGAGCTAAACCTTGGAGTCCGAGCATGGCACCCCATTTTTGGGGTTCAACAGGCAGGTAGATGGGCCCTCCGCACACTACGCAGTCTGCCAAGTTGTCCCTCTCAACCAACAGTGCCTGTTCAGCCTTGCGGATAAGGAATAGATCTCTCTTCGCCTGAAGATTGAACCGCCCGAGGAAGGACATTAAGTGCTTGTCCTTGGGATGATCCCGCCTGATGTCTGCTCCATGGTCATACTGGAAAGAATCACCCCCAATAATGAGAAGATGACCAGTGTCTACTGTGTCGATTTCAGAGTCAGAAGACTCTGCAACTATAGCCAGCTGCTCATGGCACTGGTCCAGGGTGTGACATTCTCCCAAGTCACCACGGCGCGGGAAGAAGAAGAGGAAGAGCCAGATGCCATCTTATCTGCACACCTAGCTCATCCAGTCCGCCCATGTTCCCTTTGGATGTTGTGCTATCCAAGTCTTCATTGCTCCATGTGGCTTTTCTGGCCTTTCCTTTCTTTGCCCTATCCTTCTTCAACTTCTTCTAGAGATCAGGGCATTGACCCCTCATGTGGCCGGGCTTCTTGCACTCATAGCAAATAATCTCCTCTTTCTTGCTCGACTCTCCTTTCTTGAAGTTATTTCTTCTCAAAAATCTCCTTGGGAAGTTTCCTTCCCGTTTTGCCTTTCTAAAGAATTTCTTGGCTCTCCTTGTGACAAGAGCCATCAATTCCTCTTCCTCACTGTCAATGCTTGATTTTCCATCACTATTGTCTGACGATACTGGATATGCCTTCAAAGCAATCGTCTTCTTCTTTTTACTTTCTTCCTCAGCTGGCTTCATAATATTGATTTCATACGTCATCAATGATCCAATGAGTTGATCCACCGTGAGTGTGAGCTCCTTCTGTTGTTCCCACTGCCGATGGTGCTTCTTCTTCCAAGTCCAAAGGCAAGAAGTTCCGATTCAAGAAATCTAAGAAGGCTCGGATGTCTGAGGATCGGCAAGGCAGGCAACCGTATGCAACTAGAGCCTCCTCTCTTGTGCCAGTTAATCGTGGTACACCTCTGTCCATGAATACTAGGAGCAAGTCAAGGGAGCGTGAGGAACGATGTGCCCAACAGCCTTTTGCCGGTGCTGTTCCATCGTCAGTTCTGTCTTCTCAGCAACGTTAGGAACCTACTATCCGTCAACCGAGATCGTGTGGGAGGTGTGGTGGTAGCCACCCTGGCAGGCCATGTTCTTTGCCAGTGGTTTATTTTCGCTGTGATCAGCCAAGTCATGTTGTTCGAGACTGCCCGTTCAAGCTAAGACCAATGCAGTTCTCTCCACTTGCCCAGCCACAGCAACTCCAATTCCAACCTATGCCGCCACAACCTCAGCAGGACTCACCAGCGCCTCAGCTTCCTCGTGCTGAGCAGTGACGTCCTATCGTTTGAAAGGTGTGTTTCTATCTTTCGATTAGCTAATTTGTGTCTTAATTATTTCTGTTGCTTAAGTTTTATGTGATTCGGTTATTTGTAATTGTTCATTATGATGATGTCATTTGTGTGATTGTGGTTTTCTCTTCTCCTATCCTTGTCATTTCTCCTGTTCTACTTTCTCCCTCGTTTCTCTTTTCCCTCTACTTTTCTCGATGCGGGGCGCACGACCGTGTCGAGTTGACTGAGGAAGAGACGCGATGGAATGGGCTACAACATGATGAAATGATGGATGAGGTGGACATTAGCAGGATTCGTGGGTGGATCCTATGCTAACGTGGCTTGACTGTTTTGTCATTTGTAGTTGTCTTGGAAGTCTGTTACTTTGTGTGGGCCCAGTGGCTTGTCACCTGCAGTGTCGATAGCCCTGTGAAGTAGTCCACTTTGTGCTTCGCATTTTTAGGTGGAGTAGGTGATTCTACTCTTTCCTTGTTATATCTGATTGTCTAAATTCATCGATTGTTCGGTGTTATTGCTCGATGGCTATCTTTTATGTCGTTTGTGCTTTTTAAGAATTCCTTAGTATTATTCTTGTTGGCATTTCCCTTTTGGTCAGGATTTGCTGGTATTAGATTCTTCTGTCAATTGCTCAGGTTGCTATTGACCGTTCGAGTTGTGGCAATGGCCGTACATATTGTTGCAATATTTTGGTCAACCCAGCTTAAGTCTGGTTAGCTCCTGATGTGTTTCGCTTCTATTGAAGTCGAATTGCTCGATTGAACCATTTGGCTGAGAAGCTGTTCGAGCGAACTAGGCTCTTCCCTTCTTGGTGAGATTTTGTTGCTAAGCTCGATGCTTCATATGTCGTTTGGTGGATCTCTTGGTGAGATTCGCCATGGAATTACCATTTCAGTACCGCCTTGTCCTGCGTCTACTCAAGTGTGGACAACTTAATTTGCGCCTGATCATCTCCTTGTTTTATGGTTGCATGGCTTTGGACCTAATTTCTGTGTCGAGAGTTGTTGCGTATTATATTTTCGTCGTGTTGTATCCAACGATCGATGTGATGTGAGGCTCATTTGTCATTTGCAGGACGTAAAGGTAGGCCGAGATTAGTGCTTCTCCTTGGACTTTGTGCTGAAGCTGGTGCTCTTCTCTGTTGCACTTAGACCTTTTCTGCTTGGTTGCTCGCTGGATCAGTACTTGAGGTATGTTACGTCACGATCTTCAGGGATTACGATGACGCCTGGTGTGTACTGAGATGCGAAGGCCGAGGTTCCTTCTGATGTCTTTGTGCATTGCTGAGTGCGCAGCGAAAGTGTGTGGGCTAATGACCCACAGTCTGAGGATTCTTTTTCGTGCAATTCTGGCTGGTCGAGAGAATTACTCTTTCTCGATGTGACTCCGTCTTGGTTGCAGGTGCCAAGACATTGTCGTGACCGTGCCGTTGTCAATCATTCTTCCGGCTGTAGTATGGTTTGCGAGTGTTGGGAAAATTGTTGGCTTCCGTACTGATAAAATACCCCTTACTCCTTACTCTGCATTCTTTCTCGTGGGTGTTGTGCTCTTGAGGCATGTTCGTAGTCCTTGAGATACGTTCCCCAAGATTGTGGTGTTTCTCGTCATTCTACGATCGATTTCAATTGTTATAGATCTTTCCTTGGTGAGTGGCTTGATGCATGACTCGTTCCCTATAGTCGTGTGCTCAGCTACCGCGTGCCTTGATGCGACTCCACTTGCAGTGTGTTTCGCAGTTCTGTGTGCCATACGGAGCCGAAATCCTATAGGTGCTATTGTCGTTGGCTGTTATTTTTATAAGTGCTTCTCTCATATGATCCTACATTTATGTGCTGGACCAGTGTCTCGTCAGTAGCTTGCTATGCTCCTGTCCCCGATGGAGTAGCTTGTGACTCGATCGGATATGATATCTGAGTGAGGACTGACTTAATGCTGTGTATGGTCCAGTGTTATCAATGTTTGCTGTTGTTCCTCCGTGTATTCGTCATTGGCGTCCTATGTGCCTGGTATTCCCTGTCTCTTTTGGCACTGGAGCTGATGATATTGTCAGGCTGTCAGCAGAGAGGACTATGTTTCCCTATGTAAGCTGATGTTGGCTGTGCCTATCACTTTTGTCGATTTGTTTCTCAGTGTTGTGCCCTTCGCAGTCGTGTCTCTTGTCTTGCAGGACGTAAACGATGATGCCTTGTTTCAGAGGTGTCGGACTTATGTTCACTGGTGGTCGTGCTCACTCCTGAGCATGTATCCGTGATAGCAGACTGATGCTGTTCCTCTAAGCTCTGTTTCTTGTGTTTTACGTCTGTAATTGTCGGGTTGTTCTTCCCTGCTTTACCCTTGTTGGTTCTTAAATTTAAAGGATGAAATTTCTTAAAGGAGGGGAGAACTGTAGCACCCTGTATCTCTGATGGATCTTTATTGGGTCCTATTAGATCTTTATTGAGTTTTCGGATCCTTTTAGAAGAGTTTCGGACTACTTTTATAGCTCTATTTAATATTTTTCAAGATTTTTATTTTCCATAATTTAGGGTTGCTACAGATGGGACTTGGGAGCTTGAGTGCCAAACTGGCGCGGGTGCTTTTGGGCCATTGCCGAAGCGTCCACCCCCTTAAGTTCCACCTTGTCTTCTCGCGTTCAACGTAGGAGGCTAAAGTGGTTGGTGATCGGGACCGTAGGGACAATCCATTCCGGAGGAACAATTGGTTTGCCCCCATCCAGGCAAATACATAAGTCTCCGACAAGAATGGTCTTGCCGGAGTTGCTGGTGGTAGCGACGGGTCGCCTACCTTTACGGCTATGACGGTGCTTCTTCTGGGGAGCCGAAGACGACTCCACTCCAAGGTGGTAGGCCGAGAAAACCTAGCATGTGGGTGCTGGTGGCACAGGGCCATTCATCGGGAACACCGGGACGAGCCCCCAATATGCAAGGTCTGTAGTGAAGGCCAGAGGCTGGGTAGCTCGAGTACAGGCTTTTGCCCGAGCCGGCAGTAGTGTTGCGGATGCTCGCCGCGATGTGTCTGTGCCCGAAGTTGTCATTGCAAGGGGTACTGGGATGCCGGTGACCCGAGGCCTTGAGCCTAAACTGGGAGCTGGCAGGACTGGAAGGTGCGACAGAGGGCACTCAGTCAGTACCGAGGTCACCGCGTCCCACAAAGACAGACCCGTGCTGAGGATCGACGTTGTCAGATTACGGGAGGAATGCCCCCGAGGTAGAGCTGAGGGATCCGGGACCTAACGCGGACCACTCATACCAGATGTCATCCGTAGGAAACCGTGGAGTTGTACATCTGGTCTAGATGCTAGGACGCCTCGTGCCAGGGGTTGGGGACCCGAGCGAGGCGGTCGCACTTCTGCAGTTTGGGTCGGGAGGCCCGAACGAGGTGCTGGGGAGCCCTGCCCCCTGGCTAGAAGGCCCGTGTGGGGAGCTAGCTCGGTGGGAGCTCGGGATTGACAGCCTGAGCAGTGTGCTGAGGAGCCGAACACCCTGGGGTGGAGACCTACACCGGATGTCGGCTTGGCTGGGGCTCGGGGTTAAAGGCCCGAGTGGATTGTAAGACTGGGGACCGGAACCCGGGACACGATGTTTGCATCGGGGGCTGGTCGAGACTGGGCCCGGGGACTAATGCTTGTCCGAGTTGGGACTGGCCTGGAACCCCTACGGGCACCGGTGGCAGGAGAGCCGAGGCTGACGCTCGACCTGGCTGTCAGGGCTGGTAGCTGGTGTGGCGCATTGGTGGCGCCAGAGAAGACATGAGCTGGAGGTGGCGGTGGGGCCGCCACGGGGACCACACCCAGGAAGTAGGGTGATCCGACGACTGGGGCGAAGCTGTCGAAAGCGGTCGGCACCGCCAAGTAGCCCACCCGTGCGTGGGTGGCCACGATGATGGGACTGTAGGTGACGGCTTCCATAGTTGTTAAAGTCCTGGATGAGCAGAGGTGACAGCCACGGGTGGTCATCGAACGTGATCCGACAACTGGGAGATGAACTAGAAGCTACTGGGAAGTGCGAACAGGTGCTTTTCTGCTACCTCTCCTGCAAGAATAGGAAAAGGGCACTCGAACTTCAGGGCTGGCATGGACTTTCACTTCAGCAAAAGAAGGAAGGTGGGAGACATCCCATTGGGTGTGCCATCCTTTTTGTGTCACTCCGGAGGGGGTGTCCATCGGTGTGCGTGTGTGGCTGGCGGGCCCATGGGAGTGGTGTGTGCGGTGATCGGAGTGAGGGGTAGGATATGGCTATGGGAGAGATGTCGGAAGGTAATGGGCTTCAGGCACCCCCTCTCATGACCGTATCCATCTCAAAGTGGTACTGTGCACTCACCTTTTACAGAGAGTCGAGGGGAGACCGAGTGACATGGGAGGTTTTTTGGGTTAACAGGAAACGTGGCTGTGATACGGGCGTGCCAGTCGATTTCTTGACAATCACTCGTGGAACCGAACGTTTAACTGGGGATGCACAACCACGGCATGGCACGTGGACTTGGGGGATGAGCGACGCTTGGAGGGAAGAATGGTTCCATGGGTGAGAGTGCACAAGTGACTGTGGGGAGTCATGTACAGGACGTCTTTCCCCACCGACCACAAGTAGTCAGTGTTTATTTACATCGGATTGAATCTGAAGACCTTCGTTCCGTGCTGAGGAGGAGTCCGTATAGTCCTGAAGTCCTAGGTGGAGAGCTGGGAGCACTTTATAGCTGTAGGTTTACCTCTTATTGGGTGGTGTTGGCTGAGGTCATGGGGGGTGCTAGAGGTTCACGCTAGGTGACACAGAGGGAGGACTGAGGGCCCGAACATGGATGCGAAAGCATTCGTCCAATTGGCAATTTAATTCCTAAGAGATGTATGACTTTACAGGTGGGCCGTAGTGGCCAGGGTACAGCTGGTGCACGCCACGGGACAATTTCGACGTGATGATCGGTCCCCGGGTCGATGCAAGGCAGATGAACACACGTGTTTTATAGGGGGCTCCTCCCATGAGCCATGGTTGTGACGCTGGATGGGGGGGCTTATGGCTGGGCAACTGGAGAGATGCATCGATATGGTGTCTAGGCAAGGGTCGATCACGACTCAAGTTGAGCAGTCGAACATGGCCTCATGACTGTGGGAGAGCGTGACATCATGATGCATGCACGGTTGTGACCAACGGGCACGTGAGGGTAAATCCCGGCATGAGGGGACATTCACCCTTGTCACAATGTCTTACACATGGCGGGTGTTGACTTGTGTGTTATGGCTACATACGGCGTGAGGGAAGTGCAAACGACATACCCCTGGCATACTAAGCTGACGAACAAGTCACCCACACACAATTCTCCTTAGCTCGTTGCTCGGAGCCACTTGAAGCTTGAAGCTGCAAAGGATGCTATGTATGTTGTGTATCTATGCATGTGTGTATGCCCCTTGAGCTTCTAAGGGGGGTTTTATAGGGAAGTTGAAGGGGCTGGATGGGTTTAGGAGGACTAGCTTGATAGGGTCAAGCTAGCCCGCGTAAACCCCAGTGAATAGTAAGGGTTTCCCACACCTGGTCCCCACATGATGCCCAGCATCAGTCAGACCACAGGTCAGCACGTGGATCGAGGTCTGCTCACCCGAGACTCGAATCGACACGAGAAATCACCGGCTAGGCCTCAGACGATGAACAACCCATCATTGGCAACTCACGAGCGCACGGCTAACTCACAGTCGTGCGGGGGAGAATGGACGGTCCAACTTGGCCGTCTGCCAATCCCGACCAAAAAAAGACCATAACGCGCCTGCCCAGGTGCGTTATAGTGCTTAACGGACCGATAGGGGTGCGTTAAGCCTCAAGTCACGAAAACAGACATAACGCACTCCTCTAGGGGCGTTATGCACATAACGGACCAGCCATAGTACGTTATGTCACGATGAGAAACAGACTATAACGCACTCCTCAAGCGGCGTTATAGACCTTAACGGACAAACTCTGGCGCGTTAAGTGGAGGGTGAGGGCGTTAAGCATAACGCGCCTTCCCTGGGGCGTTAAGGTACATAACGGGCCTCCCCAGGCGCTTTATGTGACCACGCCCCCAACGGTCACAACCAATGGTCAAATCCAACGGTCGAAAATCATAACGCGCCGGCCCTGGGGCATTATGCATGACATAACGGTCAGTCAAGCAACCGTTATGTCCTCAAAACTCAGACATGAAACATACGAAGCATAACGCACCTGCCTAGGCGCGTTATGCACATAGCGGTCTCTGGTACGACCGCTATGACAGTCTGACGGTGAAATGGCAAACACGAACCAAAAATCACAGCCACGCCCCCGTACCTCCGTCGGAGAGGGGGAAATCAAGGGGGAAGCTCCCCAATGGCCCTAGTCATGATTCTGTGGCCTCGGATCGGCCAAAAATGTAACGAAACACTAGATCGGGTGATCACTCCCCAAATCATGATTTTGCCCTAACCCGCTCAAAAACACCCCTCTCGGCCTCACGGCGGGCTACAAACCACGGAAATGAAATGCGGGGAGCTAGGGAACGTCACCTAACCTCAATGGAGCGAATGCTCTGTCGAATCAACACAGAAATCACGATGGAAGCTTTTAGAAACCCCCGTTCCTCCATGAAATCCCAAGATCTTCATGCCACCACGATCGCCTCACCGTCGTCGTCGTCCCCACGCCGTCGCCCCACGCCGTCTGCAGTCAGAGGGAGCTCGCCGTGCGATCGAACGAGAGAGAGGGGGAGAGGCGCGGTCACGGTGGGGAGAGAGGTAGAAGAAATGAAAATGAAAAGAAAAGGGTAAAAGGGTTGGATATTTATAGAAAATCTAGAAATTCATAAAAATATCAAAAAATAGAAAATCACGTTTTCACGATCCTCGGAGCGCATCGATCGCAACGGTACCACTCATGCCCAGGTGAACAACCACGTTCGCCCACAACGGCGTGCCGAAGGATTTGTTGGAAATTGGGCCGAAAATTGAAAAAATACGTGGGAAAAGTCGCGGAACACCTCCGGGCCCCCAAAATGACCTTGGATCGCGCCGATCCGAACACGAAAGATGTCTGAAACGTAATTCCAGACAAGACAGAGCCAAATGCTCCTAGAAATCAGGTCCGAGACCCAAAATCGAGGATCCGAAAAAATCTGGGACGTTACAACTGGTGTGGCGCACCCGAGAGAGACGGTGAGTAAGCTGGTTAGCGTAGGGCCCCTGCGTACCGTCGAGTCTGGGCTGGTGGGGGAATTATCGGCTAGAGGACAGACCTAGGGCATATGGTCTGAGTGTGCACACGAGGCTGAGGGCTCGGACTCATGCTGACGAGCGCGATCTCAGCTAGTCCTTGTTCGTGGTACTTTGGTTATTGTGCGTGTCTGAGTCTCGCGCCTGGGACGTTGTAGCTAGACACTTGTGACGCGGTGTAAGACGTCAGGAGACCCATCCGGTCGTTCTTCTAGTGGGAGGTGCTCCTGTCTGTCGGTAGGTGTGGACTCGAGTTTTGACGGACCGAGGTTCAGTAGTACGGTACTGTTAGAATAGACGATTTTCTCATTTATTTATTCCCGCTTGTTGGTTCCACCGTACTCCTGCTAGGTAGGGTACTTTCCTACTTTCTTGCTTCCTGCTCTATTTTTCGTGTGAGGTAGGGTTCGAGGGATCCCTACTGAGCCTATGAAACGAGGCTCATCCCCTGCGTGTTTTCACCATGTTTCAGGCGAGGCTGGCACTTCAGGTGGAGCGGTAGGTGTTCAGCGTGGTTCCAGTGGCCGAGGTTAGTGCCAGTTGTCAGAGCCGGGGCATGTCCCGTGTACTTGTACTCTCCCTTCATACTTGTACCTTTCTTTCAGTTGACTGTACTTTATTTTAGACATGAGATGTATTGGACCTTGTAGCAGTTTAATTATTTATTTAATTTTCACATCATTATTTAGTCATTTATTATGCTATCTCTACAGATACTTTAGCTTTTTACACACCCTCACACCATCCTTTCTTCCCTTTCGAGTCTTTAGGCTTGTGGGAGGCGGGCCGTGGTTCGAGTCATGCTGGTTCCTTTCCGGTACTCAGATCCTGGGTCCCCACAGCTAGTATCAGAGTAAGATTGTGAAGGTATATAAGGATCTGAAATGACTGCAGTGGTCTAGAAGGTCCATGAATGTCCTGTACAGTCGGGGACTGGCTTAGGGTCCATGCGTTTTATTAAATTGTGATTATTTTCTTGATGTCAGGTGTGTTATGGCGCTGCGGAGGAGTACTCGTTCCCAGTAGGGGGAGTCGAAAAGTGATCCAGAGGAGCAGAGTAGAGCCACGGTTCCAAAGGGTGTAGCTGGAGGTGCGCGAGCTCCTGGGATGGACGATTTCTTTCGAGGCATGTTTGATTATGTCTTCCAGCAGTGGCAGCAAGTAGACCAGTAGCAGAGAGGTGATGCTGGCGAGGGTTCGTCTTCTCGAGGTGGTCCCGGTCGGGTGCTGAAGGAGTTCTTGCAGTTTCAGTCGCCTTCTTTCGGTGGGCAGCCAGATCCAGAGGTGGCCAGAGAGTGGCTGGGTGATTTGCAGAGGATCTTCAGTGCGTATTTAATCCTTCAACCTCCTCTCTCCTCCCTCATTTCTCACTTCTCTTTCTCTCTCTCATTCTCTCTCGTCTCTCGGCTTCTCGGCGTGGGGCACGCACCGTTGCGGAGCTGGCCAAGGCGAGGACGCAATGGAGTGATCGGGACGCAGGATAGGGTGGCGGTTTGAGCATGCCGTGGCGTGATCCCTCCGTGGATTTCGAGAATCAGCGCGGTTCGTGTTTTGGTGATTTTGGCGTGGTTTAGTCACTTCGACGCGCGAGATCTTCGATGGAGGTAGGGAGATGGTTCACCCACCCGTTCTGCATCTTTCTCCGTAGTTTTGCGCTCTACGGTGCAAGAATGAGTGAGTTCTAGACCGTTGTAGTTTTTCGAGGTTCGTAGGCTTTGTCGAAAAATGGCGATGATTTTTAGATCAGCTGGTGTCAATGGACTCCCTGGAACGTCGGCGTTCTATAGTCACTGATCTCGTCTCGATTGGTGGTCCCATTGGACCGTTAGGAGTCCGGGAAGTCCAATTACTCCATTTGGGTCGATTTGGTGAAATCGCCAGTTTCTTGCCATTTCTCAGCCGATTTGGCTCTGGTTTGAGTCTATGTGATTACTAGGGTCATTACCATTATATCCCCTGCGTTTCGACGTGAATGGGGCGTGGGAAGGCCATGATCGGGCCAACCCCATGGTTTGTTCACCGTGATGGTTGAGCGGTCAAACCAGGGACCGTCCATGGGTATGGGCGGCTGGCTCTGGACCGTTCAACGTGGGTCATTTTTGGGTTTGTACAGTCAGTCGATAGACCGCTCTGGGATTGCGCGGCCTTGTGAGGTCCGCTCAGTCCAGCTTGAGCGACTGGCTTCCAGCCGTTCATCCTTCTTCGTGTGTTGAGCGGCCAGCTTTTAGCCGTTTATCCCTGTGAGTGGCCCGTGCCGCTCCGTTCATCTCGGTTAACTGCGAGTCAACAGTTTTATGTCAGTTCAGTTGGGCGGCTTGGTCAAAGTCGTGCTGACCGGCACTGTAGTAAGTCGGTTTGAGTCAGTGGTTTGGTCAAAATCATTTTGACTGGGACTCTTGTTGGTCGGTTGGCATGAATGGCTAGGCCCAAATAGTTCATCTCCTTGGGTGGCTCGGCCCTGACCGTCCATCCCCCGTAGTGCTTTCAGGTTTGTCCCTTGAGCAGACAGTCTTGAGCCGTTCAACCCTTTGAACGGTGAAAGGCTATCCGTTCATTCGCCTTTGAGCAGGCTACCCTGAGCCGTTCATCCCCCTGAACGGCTAGTGGCGTCCCATTCATCTGCCATTGTGCGGTCTTCCCCGGACCGTTCATTCCCGTGAGCGGCTGCGTGGTGACCGCCCTTGTGGTTTTGGCCGTTGAGCTTTCCGTGCTCACGTGAGGGTTGTGTTGACCTCCGGTCGACCCGGTTGTGACCCAGTGGTCGACTTTCGATCTTGTGAGTGTCCTGGACACCCAGGATTCCGTGGCTATATTTTGGGTGTCTGGAGGTCCCGTGTTACCTCGATTCACGTGCCCGTGAGCTTGGGAGTCCGGGTGGCCCCGCGTGTGTTCTGGGTCTTTGTGTTGTGCTGATCGAGTCACCGTGTATCCGTGTGAGTGTGGTGAGGGCTTCCTCGCATGTCGTGTGTTTCTTCGAAAGGTGGTTTCTGAGTGGGCCGTGTGTAAGGCCTTGGACTGCGATTCTAGTCATCTAGCTTGGGGTTGGAGGCTTTCTTGATTCCCTTCTTTGAGGGAATGGTCTTGGCTGTTGTGAACTGCCCGTAAGTCATCGTGCCGAGGTTTCTGGCCCTAGGGTAGGGTAGATTGACGGCATGGCACCGTCTGACACAACAGTCTTGACCCCGAGTCTTGTGACTCAAGGACCGTTGGGTTTAGTGCATCTAGAGGACTGTCTAGAGTCCAGTGGCTTAGTGTCACAGCGGGTTTTTACACCGAGTGTTTGACGCACTTGTGTTGGGCTATCAGACTGCTGTGACGGCCCTGTGATAGACCATTAGAGCCTATGGCTCTCCTGTGTTGGACTGTCAGGCTCTGTACTGCACCGAGTGGTTCGCAGTCCCGTTTCTTCTCCGATTGTGGACACTGTATGACGGTGTTGGTATGCGGGACGGTCCTCATACTTCGTCGGGTTCAGATGTTATTTTCCGTGGCTTGAGAGTCTACTCTTTCAGTGACCCTCCACTAGTCGTAGCCTGCTTACACGCGTGTGGTCCCACCAGGGAGTGGTGGAGAGGCTACCCTGAGAGATGGTTTATAGACTTGTTTTCGTCGGGCCCCACGTCAGTCGCCAGAGTTCGGCTAGGGGGAAAAGCAATCAGAGGCCAGACCTAGGATGCATGGTCTGTGTGTGCACACGTGGTTGGGGGCAGTAGGATGCACGCTGACGAGCGTGACCCCAGCTAGTGACTCGCTTTGTGGTTACTTGTACGGTGTCCTTACCTCCGCCTGGGGCATCACAGGCGGGCACCTGCGGTGCGGTGTAAGACATCAGGGGATGCTATCGAATGTGCTTCTAGTGGGAGGTACTCCTGTACTGGATAGGGAGCAGCTGTCTATTTTGGTCATGTTGATCGTTGGGCTCCGAATGTTTCGCCGTGGTATGTGTGTGTGGGTTTTCATGCCGAGAGATCGGTGTTGTAGTTGCAGGGTTACCGGGAGCATTTCCTCAGTAGGTCTGGTGTTAGCGACCCAGTGGTCAGTTCAAGAGTTTCTTTTCCCTTCCTGTCGTCTGTAGGAGTAACTGTAGTGCTAAGTTTTGACCAGCCACCGGTTTGTTGTTCCTGCCGTAGTTGCTTAGCTAGCGTAGCTTTCCTTTTCGCCTTGTTTTCTCAGTTGGGGTTCCGCGGGATCCCTACTGAGCCAGTGATAGGAGGCTCACCCCTTCTTTTCAAGTGTGGCAGTTCTTCCTTGAGGATCGAGGGCGTTGCTTGAGGTTCTTACCTGCCAGTTTGTCAGGCCAAGTGTTCACTTGGCATGCGGTACATTTTACTACTTTAGACTGTACTTTCTGTTGGACATCGATGAACAAACCGGTGGCCCAGACCTTCTGTCTGAAGTCATGAACAAAAAGACCCTTACTTTGGCACTAACCCTGTGCCAATGAACAAACCACGTCGGTCTCTGACTCTCTGTCGGCATCAATGGACAAACCGATGGCCTAGACCTTCCGTCTGAAGCTATGAATAAAAAGACCATTGCTTTGGCACTAACCCCATGTCAATGAACAAACCACATCGGTCTCCGACTCCCTATCGGCATCGATGAACAAACCGGTGGCCCAGACCTTCCGTCAAAAGTCATGAATAAAAAGACCATTGCTTTGGCACTAACCCCGTGTCAATGAACAAACTATGTCGGTCTCTGACCCCCTGTCAGCATCGACGAGCAAACCGATGGCCCAGACCTTCCGTCTGAAACCATGAACAAAAAGACCCTTGCTTTGGCACTAACCCCATGTTAATGAATAGACCATGTCGGTCCCCGACTCCCTGTCGACATCGATGAACAAACCAGTGGCCCAGACCTTCCGTTTGAAGCTATGAACAAAAAGACCCTTGCTTTGGCACTAACCCCGTGTCAATGAATAGACCATGTCAGTCCCCGACTCCCTGTCGGCATCGATGAACAAACAAGTGGCCCAGACCTTCCATTTGAAGGCATGAACAAAAAGACCCTTACTTTGGAACTAACCCCGTGTCAATGAATAGACCACGTTGGTCCTCGACTCCCTGTCGGCATCGATGAATAAACCAGCGGCCTAGACCTTCTGTCTGAAGCCATGAACAAAAAGATCCTTGCTTTGGCACTAACCCTATGTCAATGAACAAACCACGTCGGTCCCTGACTCCCTATCAACATCGACGAATAAACCAGTAGCTTAGACCTTCCGTCTGAAGCCGTGAATAAAAAGACTCTTGCTTTAGCACTAACCCCGTGTCAATGAATAAATCACCCCAATATTACAATTTCTAGTCCCACTGATGAATAAACCCGTGGCTCAGACCTTCCGTCTGAGTCCATGAATAAAAAAAAAAAACAAACCCTCTTTGCTTCGGCTCGGACCTTCTGTCCAAGTTGATGAACAAAAAGGACCACCCTCTCTGCTTCGGCTCGGACCATCTATCCAGATCGATGAACAAAAGGACCCTCTTTGCTTCAGCTCGGACCTTCTGTCCAGGTTGATGAACAAAAAGACCCTCTTTACTGTGGCTCGGACCTCCCGTCCGGGTTGATAAAGAAACCACCTTCCTCTATTCATTACGAGACACCAACCCCCCCTCTCAGGATTGGTCTCGCCCAGTTGGCCTGGCCCCATTCGCTCGGGCCGACGCATTAACTCTATTTCTTTGATTTGGTATTCACCCCATACTGATGACCAAACTCAGGCTAGACAGCTCAGTCCGCATGCCTACGTGGTGAATTGGTCCCCTCAACCCTTCGCTGAAGGATTAAGCACTTTCTTGCGAATTTTCACCGAACCAGTTGGCTCGAGAAAGGAAAATACGAGACTAAGGAACTCCACACTAGCGGGTCCGGCGCACTCATTCCTCACTTGTGTCACCCGCAGGTGGGGGGCATTTGTGGACGTCAAAATTTACTATACGGCACGTACGTCTCCGCATCCAAGAGAAAGTTAAAGATGAAAAGGTCGAATAAACCCCATACCTCGTCCAATCAGGACGAGAATGCACCTGGGGGTACACTACCTAATAAGGAAGCCCCTACAAGGAAGCCTAAACCGGCGTGCCCCTACAAGGAAGCCTAAACCTGCGCGCCCCTATAAGGAAGCCTAAACCAGTGCGCCCCTCTGATGCCAGTGAACTGGCACGCTAGCTTCATGTGGGTTTAAACTTACTCGCCCCTTGGCCACGCCGATTTAACCCAAATCCTTCCCATCTGTCAACTGATGCTCTGCTTCGCATCAGTCTGGCACGTAGAGGGCATTCAATGCTGTGAAGCTTTGTCTCTGCCTCCGCTCGACAGCGCAGAAGCGGCAATGATGAAGCAGGCAATGACGGTGGCAACAACAGCAAATCTCTCGACAAATCTACAAACATCCCATCCTCAGACGAACAACAGCGTACGATGTGAACTAGTAGTAGCCAGCGCAGCATGTCAAACTCCAGACTTCATTGCGGATGAGGTGGAGGTGGCAGGCACTCTCCCCCAATGACCATTCCATAAAAAGGCAAGCTTGAGAAGTAAAAAGAAGAGGTCCTTGGCTAGTCTCTTGGTCGGCCCTCGCCAGTCTCTCTCTTGGCTGGTTCAGTCAGTGGACGGTCGAGAAGAAAAGTCTGAAGTTTCTCTATCTCTGCTTCTCTGGCTCCCTCTGGGGCTGAGTCCATCTAAAGAACGCTCCGTCGACCTGCACTTGTGAGGTGAAGAAAAGGGAGAGGGCTTGGGTTGTGCTCTGCTCCCGTCGTTGTATCTTTCTTTTCTTTGCTTCCATCTTCCTTTGATATGGGGTAGATCCCCCCTCATGTATCTCATTCCCCCTTCCCTTGCGAATGAATGAAAATAAGGGCATTTGCAAGTATACATGGTGTTTTACTGCTTTGGTCTCCTCCCCTTTCTCCATATCTCCTAGTCATCTGGGGGCCTCGGAAGCTTGCCTCTCCCCGGCATGACTTTTGAGGGAACTCGTTTGAAGGGTGAAGATATATAGCCATTCATGGTGAACATTCATCCCTGTGGAACCTCTGCAAAGCTATTTCCCGTGAGTTGCTAGAACCCTCTAATGTTAGTCCTCGGGTCCCTACACTCACCTGTGGGTTATCGAACTGTCGTATGGCTACTCCAAATTTTGGGGGTCATCCCAGAACATTCTGTTTGATAATCCCACATTTCCCCTAGCAAACCTTAGTCAGGGGGAGGTGTTGTTTGCCAAGAATACAAGTAATATGAACAAGGAACAAGCATACATAAGTAGGGTTAAACAAAGGAGCCTTATGAAGAAGTGTTTTTGAACTACTGTAAGCCTAATGCAGATTTAGCCTTTGAGTTTCACAAGATTTCATGTAATGAACCTTCAAATAAAAAAACAGTACGACTCACAGTAAAGTGGTCGTTGGGCTATGCACCCAACCCTGTTCCATAAAAGGGAAAGTGGGACAACTCAGCAGATAACAACACCAAAATCCAGAGTTTGCCATTGATACTCTGTGAAAAGGAGCCCAAGACATGCCCTTAGGGTAACAAAAGACATACATTCCAGATAGCACAAAAAAAAGGAAGAAAGAGGGGCAGCATAATCAAATCCCAGGCTCGCTCCCCTCCAGTGCTGCCAGGCGGGACTCAGCAGCTACACGCTCTGCCTCCAAAGTCGACGCAAGCTATATGCTAGCCTCGGCCATGGTCGCGGCAGCCCGCCACTCAGCTCTAGCGAGCTCCACAGCTCGCAACTACTCCTCTAAGGTCTTCTGCAAAGCCTCGGCCCGACCCTCCGCCTCGCTAAGATGCATGGTGCGATCTCGGGAAAATGACACAACTGCGTCGGCGCATCCCTTCTGCTCGGTCATCGATAATGTAAGCTAGACCAGCTGCTCCTGTGCCTCTCAGATGGCTGCTAGCCACCGGGCCCTCTTCTCCTAAGCCTCTAGAAGCCACAGGTACTTTGCCCAGATGCTAGCCAAACTAGACAGCCAGAGCTCGTATAGGAAGCCAAGGCTGTGGTAGCCCTAGGTATAGTCCCTCAACTGCTGCCTAAGCTCCTTTGGAGAAGGTGGGGGGTTGCCTCGTAGGTAGCCTCGGGCTCACTGGAGCAAGGCGACGCCCACGCTTGCATCTAGCAGTGGCTCTGGCGGGCAAGGGCATGTAGGCCACTCAACCCCCAGGTCCAGGGAAGAGTGGCCCATTTCAGCCAGCACACCAGTAGGGCCTGTACAATCCCACCAAGCGTAAAGGGAAATAAGTAACATCCAAATTTTCCTTTGACAAGATGAGGTGGAAAACCTAATAAAAGTCTCAGCCTTTACCCGGTGCGGCTCCCACCATGCCTGTAGCCTCCTCAATAGGGGTTGATGAGGGCAACCTTTCCTCCACATCGACAACCTCACCCACTGGGGTCAGAGAGGGCAAAGGCTCACCAGCAATCCGGTTATCCTCGGTGGCCATCGGCGAGGTAGAAGGCTCCTCCCGGCTGCTCTCGGTAGGAGCCGGTACGCGCTCCCCTTCAAACTCCAGACCTAGTCATAACACCATGACATCAATACCCAACCGTAAAGTCAGAACCAAAGCCGATGGGGAGGAAGGAAGGACCCTTATATACCTTCCAAAGCCGTCTCCATCTCAGCGTCCCCGGTAGAAGAGGCCTCAGAAGAGGAAGAGCTTGAGCTCGAGCTATCTTCTGTCTCCATCGCCACACTGCCGCTACTTGAAGAGCCAGACAAAGCTTCCGACGAGCTCCTAGATGCAGGCAAGCCAACGATGCCTGCTGATCAATGAATCAAGCCAAGTCACTGCCCAATCTAGCCTCATATGAAGACAACTCGTCAGCTAGGGGTTTCAGACAAGAAACTCACCAATAGGGGTGCCCCCTTCGGAAACCCCCTCAATATCGATGATCTCTGCATCACCCCCAGTCGAAACTGTGGCAGGGGGCTCGCCCCCTACTACCCCGGCCGTGTCACGGGGGAGCTCAACCTCTTCCAGGGGGGAAGAAGCACCTATAGCCAACACCAGAGAAAGCTTAGCATCAATGGGAAAACCAGAAAGCCCACTACAATTGACTAAGTGCTCAGCCACGTACCTGAGGGCCCCATGCTAGAGGACCCAACCAGTCCCACAATGTAGGCCGACACCACGGTGGGCAAAGGAGGGAGAGGCATCCTCGCCAACAACTGTGATAGTATGCCTACTGCGTCCCCAGCAACGGGTGGAGGCAAAGGGGCCACCTGCTCAGATTTGCCCTCTAAGGACGGAAGAGCCACTGACGGGTCGGTGCTGGCCAACTCCTGGATCATCTCCAGAGTGGCAGTCGCGTCCTCACCTGGCAAATAAATAACACAAATCCAGTCAGTGATTTTGGCCCATCAAAAGCATGACAAAGGTGCGATGATTTCCCTTCACGATAGTCTAATGCTTACCCAAGCTATCGTGGGCCGCCATTGACATCTGCTTTCCCGCCTGCGCGGGTGCCCTACTCGGCGTCTTAGAGGGGCCCACGGCCCCTGATGCCTTTGCCACCCCTGCATGGTACGAGAGGCTTTGTCAGTGGCCATAACCAGAGAAAGTCACGGCTAACATATATCCAGTGTCAAAGGATCTTACCAGAACGGGCCTTCCCTAAAGCCGTCCATGACTCGAAGTCGAGGAATGCCTCCATGTTGAGGGGAATCTCGCTCATCACACGAATGAACCCCTCCATATCTATCTCACACTCAACCCCATCATCAGGTAAGGGGTCAACCTCCTGAGGGGGCGAGAAGGCCGCCCCCACACCTGTCTCTGGTGGGGCTACAAGAAACAAGTCTGGCAAGAAGGGGTTAGTCAGTTATCACAACCAAGCCGGCCATGAGTAAAAATAGGTCGACACGACACTTACTCAAAGCCCCCTTCGCCTCGGCTTGCTCACTAGTCTTGAGCCCTCCAGGGGACCCGCCAACCTCAGTTGTCGCGACCTCCACATGAGGGCGCTTCCGCCTAGGTTGTGGACTTCCGTCCCCACTCCTTGAGGACGTCTCCGTGGACGGGTGATCCCCCTCTACCACAGAACCTGTCAACAGACACACCAATATACAATGCCTCAGTCACATACCCCAGAAAGCAACAAAGCTAAGGTGATATGCTAAAGAAAGAATCTTACCTGAGGCCCCAAAAGGGGTCAACGGCAAAGGGACTAGCTACTCCGGCTTCAACACCAACACACAAGCAGCCTTTGCAACTGCCTCTCGGATGTCTCTCAGAGTGTGGGCACACTCAACATGAGACATGAACTCCACGGGTTTGGCTCACCCAATTGTGTGGCCGATGTGTCGCCGCCAGTCATCGACTACCGTATCGGCAAAGCTCCCTTTAGGGAGCACCCGGTCCAGCGAACCCCTACTCTTGAAGCCACAATCAGCCAAGAATTATGCCCACCAAGTCTTCGCCGCCCTCTATTGGGGTGCCCCTGATCCAGTCATCGCTGTCACTATCTACGCCTGCCTCAGGGGCTTCAGCGCCCGACCATGGCCTCGGCTCCTAGACGATGAGCCTCGGTTGTCCTGGGGCCACTGCCGCACCAGTCGCTCCACTTCCCGACAGACCCAGGTGACCCAAGTCCTTAGGTACTCGTCATCCAGTGGAATGGGAGGCAGATCCTCCATCAAAAGATGGCTCTCCTCAGCCTTCCTGATCGTAGAAGCCTTCTACCGGTACAAGTGGCTGTGCTCGAACCACCACCTGGCGTAATGGACATCGAACTATCCCCGACGTCCTGATCCTGGCATTGGTAGTCGCTCTGGCTCTCGACGATAGTAGAAATCCCACCACGCTGTGGCTAGTAAGTGGGTGTCCTTGCCTCTGTACTGTCGGCCCGTCAAAGGGAACTCCCGGTTCGACGGGATCCTCTTGTCATAGCTAAAGTTCCTGATAAATCGGTATGGCTCCTACGACTCCAAGGAACTCATTGCAGACCGGTGCAGCGTCAGCACCACCCGTCGGGTGCTCATCACCCACTCTATCTGCAGTCTAACATCTGGCTCCCTCTGATGTGGGTGGGCGTTGGTCACCCCTCCGCTCAACAACCCCAGGAACAGGTTGGAATCCCTCGCGGCACCATCAAACGGCAACCCTTCCTCCCCCCGGCAGGGCAGGTAACACAGGGCTCTCCTAGCCCCCTCTAGCTGTGCCTCGGTATCCCCTTCGGGCTGCCCAGTGAAGGTAAACAGCAAAGGCGCCGCCGGCTTTGCTACAGTTCCCCGAGTCACCAACCCTGGAAACAACAGTCTGGCTCACGCACTGAGGCAGTGAGTCAGCAGAAGTAGGCTCCTCTCTCGTGGCGCCGGATGCACGGCCAGGACCCCCAGTCCCTGGTACACATCAGCCAGCGCAACAGGAGCCAGGGCCAACTGTCGCCCCTCTGCCAGCAAGCACGCTGGCCACAGCAGCTCGGCCCTTAGCAGGCCGTCCTCCCCGTGCGGGACCATGAATGTCGCTAGCCGGTACGCTAGGTTGGCTGCAAGGTGCGTCACGTCTGGCAACCCATGGGGGTTCCACCCCTCCTACGGTGCATAAATATACCTAGAGTATGTCTGAAACCATAGCTCTACTATGGTGTACTCCCACGGAGTTTGATCCCTCGTAAACTCCTGATAGAAGTAGAACGGCATGTTGTAGAAGTGACGGACCCACACGTTCAATGGTACCCTGGGGGTTTATGCTGCTCGGTCTCTCCCAGCTAGGGCTAGATCCGTCCAGGTCTTCAGAAGATACCGATAACTATGAGAAACCCGGTATCACCCCTGTCCATCGGTATGACTGTGGTGAAGATCATCCAGTACAACCTCTTCATACCCTTCATCGTTGATCAACAACTCAGAGATCTGGAACAGGGACCATAGGTCAAGTGAGGTCTCTCCCTCTACTGTCGCCACCGTGTTCCATCAATGGTTGAAACGCTCCATCAGTGCCTGCAACAGGCCCATGTAGCAAGGGTATGCATATAGCGCCACCGTAACAACATACCTAATCCCAGCTCTATCCAGTAGCACCCGGTAGTGGTGCACTATCCCCATCAGCCACTCAGTGGCCCCCTGGCGGTATCGGTGCAAGGAGATCACTACCCACCGACCGTACCAACTGACGACGGTCTGCCGCATGACCCCATCTAGGATACTGTGGTCATCGTAGCCCTCTCCGGCATACTGCAAGCTCGCTGGCTCCAGCACCTATCCGATTGTCCCCTCTGTCTCCATCCGGTGATGGTCGTGTAGGTCCCAAGAAGTGGGACCCATCGACCCGACCCTGACTCCGAACTGCTCTGCTCTGTTAAAAAACCCCAGGCACTCAGCGCTGGGGAACTGGCATTGCCTCCAGTAATCCCCGCAAAAGCATGGATAGCTATAGAAAGCAACTCCGTGTAGGCTGTCCCTGCCTATCAGGATCACTCGCTCAAGCCGGCGATGTGCTCCTGCAACCTGTGAGTCTCCCTCCTCCATGTCGAGAGGGACATAGCTCCTGATGAACTCAAACAGGTGATGGTGCATAGGAAACTCCACGGGGTAATCTCCACTGCGATCGTAAGTGTACAAGCCACCTGCCTCAAAGATCCGGGCCACCTCTACAGTCTCGACTCTGGTCGACCTCTCACCAACCGGGCCCTCAGCCACTGTCATGTGACCCAAGTCCAGTTGCTCTGCACTAGCCACAGTAATCACCGGTGGACCCAAAGGAGGCATGGGTCGCTCCGTCCGCTGTACCCAGTGATCCTCATCCTGGGCCGCACGCCTCGGGACCCGCTCGTCTCTATCGAATCGTGCCATAGCTGCAAGACAAAGCATGGGAAAACAATCAGCACACTAGAAGGTAACACATACAATACAACCGAGCAAAGGCACATGAAGTGTCAAAATACAACTACAACAACTCGAAACAAGGGGCTCACGGGCCGTACGCCCTCATCTCCGCCTCTGACGCATGTCTCGTGGGGGGCATTTGTTGTACCCGGATAATTTCTCAACAAAATGCCAAGGAATAAGGATTTGGGAATTTCCCCGAACACCTTTAAGGCATGGTCTACCTAGCCCTTTCTACGACTCCATGGATCCGGCCAAGGGCCCTAATCGGCTTACCGTGACATGCGGCTACACCAGCAACTAACTGGGACTATTCCCGACCACTCAACTATGGGCTTTGCCTGCACTCTACATGGCCACTCGGGCCCACTCGGGGGCGCTCCAACTCTAAGCCACGCCACGTGGCACCCAGTGAAAAGGCCAGGGGCCCACCCCGAGGCCCCTTCTTTCAACCCTCCAAGGCCAAAGAGAGACCTAATTAAGTCAACCACAAGCTTTGGAGGCCTGCAGTATGCATATACGACTCACACACGTGTGCTCGGCATTTTCCTGAACACCTTGTGGGCACGTATATTCCAGCCTTTATACAACAAACCACGGGCCGACCCACGGTTTCTAGCATACTAATGGGGTTTTACAATGTCCCTCCAGCAAGTTGGGGCCACCTCGGACCCTCAGACACGTGGCCACAAGCCACTTATGTTCAGCTCTCGGGCCAACCCGAGGCCACCCTACCAACCCACCATGTAACGTGGCACGTGGCACGAGGCCTGACCCATGTGCCCAAGGTTCCCCTCCTTAGCTCCCACGAGCTCTCATCCTCAGCCCAAGGCCCATCCTGAGGCCCCTCAGCCTATTAGCCAAGCCGTTCGACAACTCGAGGGGGTGTTGGGCATTTAAGGCTTCCTGCTACCACATAGCTTGAATGCCGCTGATCCACAGCTTTGGGGAAAGAAATCCCTACAACCGCTGAGCCTCACAACTTGCTGTCTGAGGAAACACCATCACTCACTGAGCAATACAGCTTCGCTCTGCTGATTCACAGCTTACAATGGTTTCAAAAAGAAAATTGAAGAAACGAAAGAACACACAAATGAAAGATAGAGAATGTAGCTCTTCAAATAGAGCAAACTGACCCTGGATTTGATCAAGAGGTCAGGAAGAGACAGCTGCTCGCACTTCTTCTCCTTCTTACTCTCTCTCTTACGATACTCTGTTTGCTTTCAGAAAGTGGCACTCTCTCTCTTGCTCTCTCTTCTCTTCTCCTTTTGGACTCTTCTAGGCTTTTCTTCTCTCAAGCTTCTCTTGCCCTTCTTCTACTCTAGGGGTCGCTGCATTTGATTGTAGGAGTGGCCTTCTTGTAGGGATGTAGATAGGGTTCCCACTAGCTCACGCGTCTGGCGTTTGTAGGGCACATCCCAGCCTTTCCCAGAGAAGCCACGTGTCAAGAATAGATTGGGGCGTTGATCCATGTGGCAGAGTGTCAGAGATATTCTCCCTTTGGACTCTGTTATCCCCCGTGAGCTTGTACTTCAGGCATGACTTAAAGATCACATAAGGAAGGAGATAGTAGGCCACGTGCCTTGCAGACGCTCGATCATATGCCAGTCTGAAGGAGAGAATTGTCAGAGTGAAAAGCATGCTTGGACCTTATAGAGTTAATTTTCAAAACATGGTCAGACTTTATAATGATATATGGCAAGTATGCACAGACCTTGGCTATGCAAGATGCAAACTAGCACGGACCTTGTACTAGCATGCTCAGACCTGACAAGTGCATGTGAGCAAATGTGCACAGACTATGTATGAAACATGCACCGACCTTGTGTGCAGTTCCAAAGGAACTTGCGCCGACCTTTCATGCAACTAAAGGAACAATGCATCGACCTTGTATGCGACCGGCAGCGATATGCACCAACCATGTGTGTAGTTCCATAGAAACTTCCACCGACCTTTCATGCAACGAAAGGAACAATGTACCAACCTTGTATGTGACCGACAACGATATGCACCAACCTTACTCGTGATTAAATAGTAAACTGCACCGAAGTTATATGCTGAAGGCAAGCAATGCACCAACCTTTATATGACCTGGAGCAAGTGATGCACTGACCTTAACAGTAGTTGCACCGACCTTAGTATGCGCAAGGTGCAACTAGCATCGACGTGAATAATAAATTGCATCGACCTGAATGCATGCAAGACTAACTAGCATCGACTTGAACAGTACAGTGCACCGACCTGAACAGTAAAGTGCACCGACCTGAATGCATGTGAAACTAGCTAGCATCGACTTGCTACAGTGATGTGCATGGACCTTATCATGCCATAAGCACAACATGCACCGACCCTAGTATGCATATGAACAGTGACATGCACCGACCCGAATGCATATGAACTGTGACATGCACCAACCCTAGTATGCATAAGCACAACATGCACCGACTTTGTGCTGTGCTGGCTTAAGGTGCTCGAGCCTTGGCTGACCAATAGAAGGCATATGCACATACCTTGGTTTGCACTAGCTGGAAATATGCTTTGACCTTAGTGTGAGCATATGACTTAACAACCTAAGAGAAATGTGTGCACACAACCTGTTCGATGAAATGTATATGCATGCAACCTGTTATGCAGTGGTCTGAAATGTGCATAGGCCTCAAATGCAGTAGAGAGAGATGTGCATGAACCTCATCTATAGCCAACATGGATAAGCATTGACGTTATTTAGCATAGAACTGAACCTCCACAGACTTAATGCATTGATCCATAAATGTAATTGGGACTTATTCTGACCTAAAAAGGTGATGTTGCCAAAGTCAGTGATTGGTCAACCCATTGTTGCCAATGGTCAAGCCATTGTTGCCAATCATTAAAACAAGACATGGATGACACTAAATTAGAGGAGACACAACATAGCATAGTCCCTAAGCCAAAAACACGATAAAACACAAGTCCTCAGCCCTTAGGCTGCACATAGGACTCTCGATTCCATATAACACATAAACACGGCACATGAGGGAACATCAAAGCCCTCAGACCACATAGGCATGCAAACTGAGGTAAGAGGATACCTCCAAGCATCCAAAACCAGAGTCTAGATCCATACAAGATAACTGAGACACTCACAAGATCACGTGTCAACCACTAGGTCACATCCGGGTTGACCACAAACCATAATGACTCTCGAAATAATCACAAAACACCACTCGGTGCAATGGCACATTTGAACACCCTATAACACAGTCACGGCCCTCATAGGGCATCCAAGACATCCACGAAAAATGGGCTAACCAAGGGGTCGAAGTCAAGCCAACAAACACGAATTAAACACCACACATAGCTCGGGATGAAGCCACTCTTCCAGGATCCCTTGACACAAATATAAGACTCTCACGGAACACCCAAGGCATTCATCGAGTCAAACGCCAACAAGGCATTAAATCCTAGGTTCACCGGAGCTCGAGACAACTCGAATAATATACCGAAAACAGAGAACATTAACGTGCCCATTGCTTGCGTTGCGATGGTTAACGTGCCCACACAAAGGGTCGCGATATCACCAGAATGCGTCCAACACATGCAGTGCGTCAACGTGGCGTAAGCCTTGGTCGCGTTAATAGATGCAGCCGAAACCTCAAGCGCGATAACACAGAAACACGGTCATAGCCTAGGGCACATTAACACAAGCTCGCAGCCATCACCTTAGTCGCGTTCTTCAGGATCACGTCCAACACAAGGACCGCATTCCTAACCGCTCAAATGTTCATCTTCTTAGATGAACGTGACCACACGATATAGCGCGTTAATAAACGTGGCCCCTGGGAATTCCGCGTTGCAACGTCGAACCTGAAAAACTCTAGAATCATGGGAAAACACTGTTCCATGTCCCAATCATCTTCAGAACGATGGGGATACATCCCTAACACCACCTACTATCTTGGACAGCAGTTTGCATAGGGTCTTGTTGAAGGCCTCGGCCAACCCGTTGGCTTGGGGGTTGTAGACCGACGACGTCCTCCAGTCAATATGAAATTTGGCTGCCAATGCGTAAACAGTCTTGTTCTTCAATGGCGTGCCATTATCGGATATAATCCGACTGGGGGTGCCGAATCTGTATATGATATAGTGTCTCACGAACCGGGCAACTATCTCTCCTGTGACTTCCCGTAGCGGAATGGCTTCTGCCCATCTGGAGAAGTAGTCAGTGGCGGCCAGTATGAAGTTGTGCCGTTGAGATGGTGGTGAGAATGGTCCCATAATGTCCATGTCCCACTCTGCAAATGGCCAAGTAGGCGTAGTTGGGTGAAGTGGGTTAGGCGGCCTTCGAGGCACTGGCCCGAACGCTTGGCATTGGTGACATGTACGAGCGTATTGGTTGCAATCTTCGTACATGGTAGGCCAGTAAAACCCTTTGAGCTTAATGCTGTTCTTCATCTTGGCTTCTGCTTGATGAGTCCCGCACAATCCAGAGTGGACCTCGTGCATGTCGGTCTTTGCCTCCTTCGATGAAAGACATCGTAGGAAGATCGACCAGTCCTTTTCATGCATGAGCCTGAAGAGCAGTCTGTCAATTAGCTGGTAGTATGTGGCTCTGCGTAGCAGTTGTATCCTCTGAGCCTGATCAGGAGGGAGCCAGCAGTTCTTTATCTTGATGATCGGCTCACGCCAGTCTTCTTCTTCGGGAGCATTCTCCTCTTGAATGTTGTCGACCTCATAAATAGTGAGGTCGGACTCTTCGTCGAGCGCACTTGGCATGAGCCTTCGGTGTCTGACTATAATATTCAGCTCTCCCTCAGGTGGGAGTTTCAAGGCTGCTGCCAACTTCGCCAAAGCGTCAGCCTGGGAGTTGCTGCCTCTGGGGACATGGCCTATTTCAAGTAGGTAAATTTTTTTTTTGAGCCTCATGACGGCTGCATGGTAGGGAATAAGCTCCTTTTTCCGGACATTATAGATGCCCAATACTTGTCGGATGACAAGCTGAGAATCCCCATAGACTGTGATGCATTTGATGTCCATCTCCAGTGCCAATTGAAGCCCAATGATTAATGCTTCATATTTCGCCTCATTATTAGTCAGGGACTTCATGAGAGCGCAAGAGTTGTGAAGAATGCCGCCTTATGGAGATACGAAAATGATCCCCTCGCCTGAGACGAAGTTTGTGAGGCCGCCGACCCTCTTGATTGTTCGGGAGGCACCATCAAAATACAACTCCTAATGTGAGAGGTCAAGGGTGAGTACACCCGGTTCTATCTGTGGTGGGACGTTTTCAGAATGCTCCCCAGTTTCTTGATAAGGCACCAGCACCTCTTCATCGGGCAGCTCGAAGTTGAGTGGCAAATCTTCTGGCACAGGGTGCGTTGCTAAGAACTCTGTCATTCCTTGTCCCTTGATCGCCTTGCGTGGGACGAATGTGATGTCAAACTCCATAAGGATAAGTGCTCACTTGCCGAGCCTACCAGAGAGGACGGGCTGGTTGAGCAGATATTTGAGTGGATCATATTTTGAGATGAGCTCCACCCGGTGAGCTAGGAGGTAGTACCTTAGTTTCTTGACGGCAAATACCCAAGCTAGGCACACCTTTTCCATGGGTGCATAGCAGTGCTCAGGCCCAATCAGTTTTCGGCTGAGGTAGTACAACAGTTGCTCCTTGCCCTCTTCGTTGATCTGGGCTAGCAGCTCTCCCAAGGAGGCATCCATGGCAGCAATGTAAAGAATGAGGGACTTCCCTCTGACAGGTGCCCCTAGGACTAGAGGAGTCAGCAAGTATTCCTTGATTTACTCGAAGGTCTTCTGACAGTCTTCGTCCCATATGAAGGGTGCACCTTTCTTCATCAATTTTCCGAAAGGTAGGCATCTCCCTGAGAGATTAGAGATGAACCGCCTAATTTACGCGAGCCGTCCTTGAAGAGATCTAGGCTCTGTCAACTTCTTAGGCGGAGGCAGCCCTTTGATGGCCTTGATTTTATCAAGGTCAATTTCTATACCCCGATATCTGACAATGAAGTCAAGGAATTTGCCGCTGGAGACGCCGAAGGCGCACTTCATTGGGTTCATCTTAAGCTGGTGCTGTAGAAACCTTTCGAAGACTCGACGCAAATCGGCTAGGTGATTTTCCCGCCTCTTTGTCTGGACGACCAAGTCATCGACGTAGCATTCGACAAAGTCATGCAACATCTCGTCGAAGATCTTGGTCATCACCCTTTGGTAGGTTGCGCCGGCATTCTTCAGACCGAACGGCATCCTTTTGTAGTTGAAGATCCTCTTAGGAGATCGGAAAGCCGTATGGTCTTTGTCTTTGACGGCCATGCAGATTTGATTGTAACCCGACGACCCGTCCATGAAAGACAAGGCTTCGTGACCAGTGGTCATATCGACCATTGTCTCAGTGATTGGGACAGGGAAGTCGTCTTTTGGGCATGCCATGTTCAAATCCCTGAAGTTGATGCAGACTCGGACTTGGCCGTTCTTCTTCTTCACTGGGACTATGTTGGCGAACCACACAGGATATATGCAAGGCTCTATGAAGTCCACGTTGAGCATCTTGTCGACTTCAGCATTGACTTTTAGCTTCAGCTTGTGGCGCATATGCCTTTGAGCTTGCTTAACTAGCTTGACTGTTGGAAGTATTGCCAGCTCATGTTCAGCCATAGAAGGGTCGAGCCCGGGCATTTCTTTGTAGGTCCAGGCGAAACAATCCCTGAACTCTTCTAGGAGCTGTCGATACGACTGTTTTTCTTCCTCACTGAGGAGGGCACTTATGAAGGTGGGATGACGGTCAACTTTGCTTCCGAGGTTGATCTCAATCAACTCGTCCACAGTCGCCTGGCCACCGTCTTCAAGCTCAGGTGGAGCTGGTTGGAGGTCGATGAAGTCTCCCTCATCATCAGTGTTAGCTTCATAGACTTCAAATTCTTCAGAGCACTCTTGCTCGTGGCTTGAAGTCGAGGAGCTTTCGAGCCAACTACCCTTGGCTTTGCCGAGCCTAGCCTTGATGCCTTTCAATATGGTTTTGTTGGCATTTTTGACTAGCCCGTTGGCCTGGGGATGGGCTACCGAAGTGAAGTGGTTGCGAATATGTAGGTCGGTACATTTATTCTTAAAATAACGAGAATCAAATTGCCGACCATTGCTGCTCATAATCACTCGGGGGATACCAAAATGACAAATGATTGACTTCCAAACAAAACTCCATACGAACGACTTGGTGATCCTAGCAGTGGCTTCGGCTTCGATCCACTTGGTAAAATAGATGATGGCGATGATGATGAACTTCTTCTGGGCCTGAGCCATAGGGATTGGCCCCAGGATGTCGATCCCCCACCGGGTGAAGGGATAGGGCTCGGTAAGGGTGACAAGCTCCGAGGCAGGCTGATGGACCAGGCGGTTGAAACGTTGGCATCGATCGCACTTTTGAATGTAGGCTGAGTAGTCGCGTTGGATAGTGGGCCACCAGTAGCCTTTCCATAGCAAGATCCTGGCGAGCGATCTTCCTCCTTGATGCATGCCACAGATACCTTCGTGGACCTCTTGAATTGCTCAATTGGCTTCGTTGGTATCGAGGCATTTGAGGAGGGGACCAAAAAAAGATCTCCGGTACAAGGCTCCATCCAAGATGACGAAACGCCGAGCTTGATACTTCAGTGTCTGAGCTTCTCGAGGGTCAGGGGGCTCCTGAGAGTCTCAGAGCAAGGATACATAGGGGGTCCACTAGTTGCTCGGTAGTGCCTGGTCGACGGTCATGAGCTCTGCTTCTATGCTCGGTCATTCTAGCTCTTCGAGGAAGACCGATCGGGTACCTTCTGGGCCAATGGAGGAGGCCAGTCGAGAGAGGGCGTCTGCCCGGGAGTTCTCCTCCCGAGCTATCCGGACGATCTGAAAACTCTCGAAGAGTGGGACTATTCCTCTTACCAGTTGAAGGTATTTGATCATCGGTGCTTCCCGAGCTTCGTAGTCACCGTTGAGCTGGCTAGCGACCAACTGGGAGTCAGTATGGATCCTGACTCGCTCAGCCCCCAGTCGTCGTGCCATCCTGGCTCCTGAGATGAAAGCCTCATACTCGGAGACGTTGTTGGATGCCTGGAAGTTGAACTTCAAGGCGTACTGTAATTCTGCTCCTTCTGGAGACCTGAGGAGGACGCCGGTGCCGCTGCCGGCCGAGTTGGAGGACCCGTCAACAAAAAGGTCCCAGATGGGCCCGGGCGCCGGTGGAAGGACCTCCCCAGTAGGAACGGTGCTCTCTGCAATGAAGTCCGCGAGGGCCTGTCCCTTGATGGCCGAACGGGGGCGATAAGAGATGTCGTATGCCCCGAGCATTATGGCCCACTTGACGAGGCGACCCGCAGCCTCAGGGTGAGCGAGGATTTTCTTCAGGGGCTCGTTGGTCAGTACGACGATGGAGTGCCATTGGAAGTAAGGCCGTAGACACTTGGCCGAGGTTACCAACGCTGGCACGAGTCTCTCGGTTGCGGGGTACCTTCTTTCGGCCTTGTTGAGCACCTTGCTGGTGTAGTATACCGGCCTCTGCACTCCTGCGTTGTCCTGGACTAGGACCGAGCTCACTGTAGGAGGAGTTGACGAGAGGTAAAGGTACAGTGTTTCGCCCGGGATTGGTGTTGACAGCACCGGGGGCGAAGCTAGGTACTCCTTTAACTCTGCAAAAGCCTTCTGACATTCCTCGTCCCAGGCGAACGTAGCGGATGCCAATTTGGGCCCCCTCAGCAATTTGAAGAAGGGTAGGCATCGTTCGGCCGCTCGGGACAAGAAACGGTTGATGGCAACGATACGCCCTGTCAGGCGTTGGACATCTTTGACGCATACGGGCGGCTTCATGTTCAGGATGGCCTGAACCTTGTCGAGGTTGGTCTTGATCCCACGTTGTGTCACCAGGAAGCCCAAGAACTTCCTGGATCGAACTCCAAAGGCGCATTTCGCTGGATTGAGCTTCATGTTGTACCTCAGGAGGGTGTTGAAGGTTTCGGCTAGGTCGGCGAAGTGGTCCTCAGCCCTGGGCGTCTTGACGAGCATGTCGTCGATGTAGGCTTCCACGTTCCGACCGATTTGTCCTTCAAGAATGTGGTTGATCAGCCTCTGATATGTCGCGCTGGCGTTCTTCAGCCCGAAAGGCATTCGGGTGTAGCAGTGTACGCCGAAGTCGGTGATGAAGGCTGTCTTCTCGATGTCTTTGGGATCCATCCGGATCTGATGGTAGCCAGAGTAAGCGTCTAGAAAATTGAGCATTTCATTACCGGAGGTCGAGTCGACTAGTTGGTCGATGCTCGGCAGTGGGTAAAAATCCTTTGGAGTGGCCTTGTTGAGGTCGATGAAGTCCACGCACATCCGCCATTTGCCAGAAGCTTTGGGTACTAAGACGACATTAGCGAGCCACGTCGGGTAAAGGACCGGTCGAAATAGGCTGGTTTTCTTTCCCTTAATAATCTGCTCTTTGATGATCGTCTGCTTCTCAGGGGCATGCTTTCTTCTGCGTTGCTGGACGGGCTTCATTGACGGGTCAAGGTTGAGCTTGTGTACCACCATCTCCCCAGGGATCTCGGGAAGATGCTCATCAGACTATGCAAAGACTTGGATGTACTCCGAAAGAAACTCTTTATATTGCTCTCGTATATTAGGTGGTAAATCAACTCCGATTTTGATTTCGAGAGCCGGGTCGCCTTTGAGGAAGACGGGCAGCAATTCGCCACCAGGCCTGATGCTGTCGGCTCATCCTCGGCTCCCCCGACCTCTGTCTTTTTCCCTTCTGTCTTTATGGCATCAACCGAGATTACGTAGCACCTTCTAACTATTGCCTAGTTACCTCGGATTTCCCCGATGCCGTGTTTGGTGGAAAACTTCAGTTTTTGGTGATAGGTGGAGGGCACGGCTTTCGTTCGGCTGAGGATACCTCAGCCGAAGATGGCGTTATAGGCCGACATCCCCTTAATCACTATGAAGTTAACCATAATCGTGACGGTCTTAGGAGGGGCTTGCTCTTTCTCAAACTCTCAATCTCTCGCTCTTCTTTCTTCTTCTCACTGCTCTCGTGCTTTTCTTTCAAAATACCTCTCCTCTTTCTTTCTTTTTCTTCAGCTATGCTCTTCTATATGTTCTTTTCTACTATTCTCTCTTACTCTGATTGCAGAAGAGGGATCTTATATAGCTTCAGTCTGGGACCCACAAGCTCACGCATTGGGCGTGTGGAGGGAATACTCTCGCCAAGACATTCCAGAAAGCTCTTTAGCCACTTGTCAGATTCTGAGCACTGTAGCTTTCCATGTGACAGCTCTTTTCTTTCAGGGATGATCTGCCTTGGATCACGTGTCCGTTCTTAGTTTGAGCACACATGCGTCTGTAGTTCTGCCCATCAGGAGTTTGACCATGGGCCTTATCTGTGAAGGCAAAGATGAAACATAATAGTCAATGTTATGAACTGATAAGAGTAGATTTTACATGGACCTTAAAGAATAGATGATGCAATGTCCACGGACATCCTTCTGCCTCAAGCAAGTATGCACAGACTTAAATAGCATAATACTAGTGTGTACAGACTATATATCCTTACATGCGCGAACATTGTATGCACACGAGAGTATATGCACAGACTTAGCATCGCACATGAATGAAATGTGCACGGACCTTGTGTTCCTAGCACGCACCTTTGTAAGTAGTAAGAGAAACGTGCACGGACCTTACAACTGTTGACATGTAATTTTTCAAAGCATGCACTGACTATGAGATGTATAGCTCTTATATGTACGGACTTGATATGCTTAAAACAGAAATATGCACTGACTTTATCGTTCAATCCAAAATATGCACGGACCTTGGATTGCACAGACCTTGATTTAGCACAAGACAAGGAGATGCACATGCCTCTTAATCTGCCTAAGCCAAACTAGCATAGACCTTATGTATGAACCCGAGTGAACATGTTATGCACAGACCTTGTCTAAGATGGCTAGCATGAAGTGCACGGACCTTGTATGTTCATAAAAAATAAAACTTGCATAGGCTTATGAGATGCTGAGCGAAATTATGCACGGACCCCTTAGTTCAAAGAATATGCACAGACTTTATATGCAATAGGCCTATCGTGCATGGACTAAGAAAGGCAGAAGACAATTCTTGCACAGACTACAAAACACGTTCAGCAAGGTATGCATGGACCTTTAGTGTGCACAAAGAAGTATGCACGGACCGTACTCATGGTGTGTGCAAGAATGCAGTGACTTTTCTACATGAATGGACTCACTATATGTGTAAGGGAAATGTGCATGAACTTGGATCAAGAATATGCACGGACCTTGACAATGAACAAATCACAATGTGCACAGACCACTATATGGTCCACACTACCTGTTCGATGAAATGACATGCACACTGGATTTATGTAGAAGCAGATGCATTGGTTTTATGTTCACAAGGTTGACTTTGACTTTATGGGGATGCATTGTCTTCACGTTTTAACTTTATGCATGCATGTAAACGCACTGACCTATTTGCAATGAAAATGCACTGACCTATTTGCAATGAGCAGAGACATGATCAAATACACCAGAAGGATGCAGCAAAACACATATTGAAACATGCAGCAAACAGCAGACGCATATTGACTCATGGTGTTTGCTATCATCAAAACACAGGGACACAACAATCTCCCCTTTTTTGATGATGGCAACACTATGAGTCATATGCAACACTAAGTAATACAAATGATCGAGCAACAGCAAATGATGGCAACAATGACTCACAAAGTTTCTCCCCCTTTGACAACAGCAAAAAGTAGGGACTTAAGGTGCAGGATACAAAGTTTCTCCCCCAATGAACCTTTGACGTCATCTGATACCAAAAGATTTGATATTGAGAAATGCAAATAAGCAAGATATGGTGTATGCACAACCACCCAATATGACTCAAACTATTCTCCTACTTTGACTGAAAAGATAGTGTTGACAAAAGGAAACCTACTCCCCCTGAGAATGTGAGGTGAAGTAAAATGGGAAGTGGACAATGATCAGCAAAGGTCTCAAGAACATTCAAGAAGGTGTATTAATCATGGAGAAAGCAGACAAAGCTCTCCCTTAATCTCGGACAAACCAAATGAATAAAAGTTTAGAATACTTAAGTGTGATATCACATGTTGATAACCTCAATAGGCTGATACCAAGTGTGATGAAAATAGATGTCAACAAAAACACAGGGACAGTCAAAAGTTATCAGGATCAGAGAGCACAAAGATTTCTTGAATTTTAGAAGCACATAGAATCTGAGCATGGAATATTCAGAGGCAGTGAGCAGGAGTGAAGAGCACAAGCATTTGACTTAATTGCCAATGAATGGTTAAAGTAGAAGGATTATCATTAGGACACCAACTTCATAAATCCAGATAAATGAATTTCAGACTCTTCTATTATAAGAGATTATGAATGAGTCCAAACTAACCAGCATGATTTAAGAATGATGTATATAGAGTTTATCAAGAAAAATCAATACTCATATCTGAAACATTCATTAATAAAGATGAACCAAAAGCTCATATAACAGTCTTGTTTAACCTCCTTCTATCTTACTCATTCAAGTTCAATGACTCCTATGGGAGTTACATACGACAGTATTGAGATTAAACAATTGTGAGTGTATCTGAGATAGTCTTTAATTTTTCAGAATTTTTCTTTTGTTCAGCAACAGTATTTTTCCTTAGTAGGTCTGGTTAAGACAATACCTTTTTACGTGAGGCACAACACGTCTTAGGTGAAGTGACCCAGTTACTCAGTGTGATAATCTTATTGCCTCTCAATATGAGAACAAAGTTAGCAATTTGGAGTGCCTTTTTACATGACAAGACACCTTGATCAGAGGCCAGACTCCCTATTTACTCAACACAACCATGCCAGTGCTCTGTTAGATTTTCAATCAGTTTTTATGATAGAGAAAATTATGGCACTTCATGACATGTGTTTGCTCTATTTCTTTGATAGAGAACCAATTTCTCAGTGACAAAAATCATTATTCTGCGTGCGAGTGCTGGCCGCACTTGGTCGTTGTCCTAGGTTAGTTCATTCGTCAGTCCAACCCGTTCCGCATCAGGAAATCCGCGTGAAAAGCCTTATCTCACAAGGCGAAAGGATGCTAAGCAAAATAAGAACCTCACCTGGAGGTTGGCTAGGCTCGGCCTGAGCAGTCGCTAATGCGGCCATGAGCTTCTTGGCTTCAGCGTTCCTCCACTCCAATTCCTGCGGGCTGACCGCCTTGCCACGGAACTCCACGGAACCCGCCTCCTTCACTCCTGCGGGAAAAGGATACGTGCATGTCATGCAAGAGCAAAAGATTTCCCGGGGAGGGTGACCGGACCACGAAAGGCGTTAACGTCTAAAGGCCTCACCTGCAGGGCGGCTCGGCTCGGCCCGGGGCGTGGCAAACTTTACGAAAGAGGGAATCGACGGAGGTGGAGAAGCTGAGGCCGCTCGGAGGACCTCTACTCTCTTCCGCTCGACCTCTCGTTGCACCGTCACTCTGGCGGCTGCCAGTGCCTCCTCCACTGGCGATTTCTCTTGAAGCTCCCCTGCACCTCCAGGCGAACGAGCAGGGGTTGACGACAGCTCGGACCTAGCCCAAGGCTCACCCGCCGCTTGGACCGGCGAAGGCGGAGGCCCCTCCCTAGTTGATGAACATGAAAGGTGCCCGGGTATGAGCACCCCAAGCTAAAGCAAAGATAAAGCCGTTTTAGGGACAAGCGTGATGAGGGAGGTCTTACCGGTCGGTCGGCTTGGCTCGGCCTGGCCAGCCTCGAACTCTTCGAATGACAGGATGGGAGGCGGCGCAGGAACGGTCCTTGAAGGTTGAACGACCTCCGCTTTCTGGCGCTTGGTCTCCTGCCGTCCGACAGCCTTCGCCTCACCTAAGGCCTTCTTCACCGGCGACCGCACTCGGGGCCTCTTCGCGGGGGGAGGCAGGGGAGTTGTTGTCGGGGCCGCTGGCGCCTCCTCGAAGTATGTCAGCTTCTCAGCTTGTCAAAGGAGGTTGCGGTATGTCGTCAGCTGAGTACTATCCGGATGATCTGTGATGCAAAAAGAGAAGAGTAAGCATGGAGTTAGTTGCTATCCAACGCCCGAAGAGACGCAGCAACGACCGACAAAGAAAATATAATACATGGGCGTGATAATACGTGCCGTGGGGGCCGGTATAGAGGCGAAGCGAGACTGGCCAGTAGGTCAGGGAAGGCTCCTGGTCCCGGCGGGCCGCTTCTCGAACCAGCCAACATACGTCCCCAACCTTCAGACACCGATCGACAAGGGCGGCTAGGTCTGCATGCTTCCTGGCACCCAGATGGCATAGCAGATTGAAATAGTCCATTCCCCAGCCGTCGGCGTAATAGTAGGCCAGGTGTAGCGGCTTGTTCAAGATAGCCCTCCACGGGTCTTCAATCTTCAGCCCATGCACCCGAAGAAGGACGTACATCTAGGTCATGTCCTTGTAATTGCCAGGCCTCCGCTCCTCGGCCCGCACGAAGGCGCGATACGGACAGGTGGGGTCGACCTCTGAACGCCGGCTCTTCATTGGGGTGCCCTCCTCCTCTGCCGGGAGTGGATAATTGATCAGGTCCAAGCGTTCACCCTCGACGCCGCAAAGGTCCCGCAGGGTCTTCTTAAAGTCATCCCCCGCTACTGGGGGCAGCTTAATTTGTGGCACCGACCGGGCTTTCTGAGCCTCCTTGCGGGAAAGCAGGTAGGTGGCCACTTCGTCACTTTTACCGTGCCACCGTTGAAGGAGGTGCTCCGGATCGATGTCGAGGATGGGCACAGGTTGCCGGCTCAGGAACATCCTTTCCGGTCTGTCCCAACAGTCGATTTTGTGTAACCGATAGAATCCCGTCCGAGCGTTCCACCACTTTACATACTCAGGCGTCACTCGTGGGACCCGACTGGGACTGGCACCCGGAAGGTGGCTGTGTTGCCCAGTGGAAGAAGTCCCACCAGACCCGGGCAGTCTCAGCAGTCAGATTCCCCTGGAGATTCTGTGTTGCCAGCGTAAACTGGACGCTGTATGGAGGGATATGCTGATCATACCTGAAGTTTCGCCCGAAACGGAAGGGGTAATAAGACTCCAATACCAGGCTGTCCCCCTTCCTAAAGGCCAGTACGCTCGGTCAGATTGACAGTGTCCAATCCCTGAGCTCAGGCTCCAGCAACGGGCGAACCACGTTCTCTTGGCTGATGGGGTGCATGTACTTGACCACTTGGTCATCTTTGCACTCCCGCTTGCTGTTCACCAAAGGGCTAGAGTGGGCCGCCAGTGTCCAGAAGTGGATGGAGCCAACTGCGCCTTGAGAAATTGCTGTCAGGCGGCCCCGAATGTCGTAAAGTCTCTTGGAAGTGGAGCTCGGCTCTGCACTCGTGAACTCCAGCATCCGCGGCACTAGTCCCCAGTCCTGGATAGCACAGAGAGTGAATTTCGGAAAGAGCGAACAGACCCATGCATTGAAGAAGTGCAATGGGAATACAAAGCGGGCCTGTCACGGAATCTGGTGAACGCTCACTTCCCTGAGCATCTTGTATATCAGACAAAGGGGGGCCGGGTACAAAGACAGCTTGATTCCCCATGCCATCTGATAGGCAGGGTAAATTGCGTCCGATCGAATGACAGTCTCATCCCCATGTGGCAAGGCGAATGAGCACAGCCAATACGTCAGAAAGGCAGCGCAGTGTGTCAGTGGATCGAGCGCCATCGGATTCGGCTCACTCAAATGCCCCTTTGAGGGGATCTTCACATCTGACTTGGGCTTAGCTCGTTTCTTGCGGGCAACAACTGTGCCCACGCATGGGAAGTCATCGTATTTCTTCAGCCCGTCAAAGAAATATTGCAGCCACAAAGCCAGACGAACTCGCTTCTGGTCCCCGTGGTGCGGCTGTTTCTCTCTGATGCGGGACGGACACGGGAGCCGACTCTACATACATGGAACCTCAGACTCTAGGACAGACATGACCAGCAACACGTGACTAGGAGTCACACTAGACCCGACGCTAAGAGCTCCTAGGGGCTA